>OW028584.1:31846968-32306968 GCA_932294295.1 Alitta virens
GATAAACAAAGCTAAGATGAGGTACATCAGGGCATTAATTGATTATACACCAACAATGGCTTAATGAAAAGTCATCACAGTGACAAACAGAGCGTTAAACTGAAATTTTTCTATCCTTTTCACTTATATTGCAATTTATATCCTGGCATATTCTGAGCTGGGTCTATCTTAACTGTCCTACAAAGTACATTTACAAGACAGACACCCATTAGAACTGAAATTACCCAAGACAGTTTGACGTTCCTGACTAATAGCATCTACCAGCCAAGACAGTCATTATGATTTAGCTACTAAGACTTTAACAGCTCAAGGTCCCAGGGCATGAAACACTTTGTGTTCTAATCTGGCCATCTGACAGTATCCCAAGCTGTCACAAGCTGTACAAAGCTGTTGCAAAGTATCCCTAATCCTCCAAGCAAGGCCACCCTGTGTCAGGGTCTTGTATGCTGCTAGCCTCAGCTTGTGTTCTTAGCAGTGGACAAAGTCCAGGTGTGTCTTTAAGGTCATGGTCACTTGAAGTAATGGCTCTAGTTTGCTCAGATAACGCAGTATTCTGCACTTGTTTCTTGCAAAATGTTTTTCTCATTTTGTTTACATACGTATATGACATACATTTCTGATGTCATTCGTAGTATTCTAATTGCTTTAACTATTTCATTGGTGCAAAGAAAACCAATCACTACAACATGCAAAGAAAACCTTCAAATTGATCTAACACTCAGATTATCAATTATGATTACTGATGTCTTGACACAACAAATTCATAATTTTCAATACCAAAACATTCTGGTAAAGTTGATCTCATGCAGGTTAAACTGGACCATGACTGGTCTACATCTCATTTTGAAGATTATGGTCTAATGTCCAATTTTGCCAAGTTGCATGCTTTTAACAGAAGTGCAATACTTTCCATTAACCAATGGACTACTAGCTGTCACTAGAATATCCCCTTTTTTACTGCTTATTTCATTGGATTTTAAAATACTAATTTGATCATTAAAGACCATTTTAATTAAAAGACTGTTGCAAAAAGCATGTTTAAAAGCCAATTGGTTAAATCTCACTTAGTCCCATTTCCTCTGTGTGTATAAGTAATAGTTATATCCCAAACAGGAGGGAGTTTACTAAAAGGTGGAGGGGTATAAGCACCAACTACTAAGAGGGGTAGGTCTGATCCCGGTATCTTTTTCCATGCTAATTTTCATCCTCGATGTCCTCTAGCTGACCCCCCCTAAAATCACCAAAAATTTGACCCCACTTGACCTTTCTCTTTGCACCCAGGCACTTCCCATGCTAACTTTCATCGACCCCCCCCGCCGACCCCCCCCCCAAAATCACCAAAAATTTGACCCCACTTGACCCCCACTTGACCCTACTTGACCCTCTTTGATCCCCTGTCCCCATGCTAACTTTCATCGATCCCCATATCTAATTAGCACACGGGCACTTCCCATGCTAACTTTCATCGATCCCCATATCTAATTAGCACACGGGCACTTTCCATGCTAACTTTCATCGACCCCCCCTTGATCCCACTTGACCCCCCTTTGATCCCCTGTCCCCATGCTAACTTTCATTGACCCCCCCCCCCCTCCTTGATCCCAATATTTAATTAGCACACGGGCACTTCTCATGCTAACTTTCATCAACCCCCCCACCCCCACCCACCCCCCCTGGATCCCACTTGAACCTACTTGACCCCCTTTGATCCCCTGTCTAATTAGCCCATCACCTGGCACTTCCCATACTAACTTTCATTCTCTATGTCCTCTAGCCCCACCCCCCCCCCCCATTTGCATCCCCCCTGTCTAATAAGCCACTCCCTCTCTAATAAGTCACTCTAATCTACTCAGATATATAAACAGATAGTCTAGAACAAATATAGATAGGCTAGACAATTCTAGACAGATATTCTAGGCTAGACAACTAAACACTACAGTCCTCTGACCTAAAAAGCAAACCCCCCCCCCCCCCCAACCAGAGGGCTGCTGCCATTTTCCCCTTGTTACTCCCCAGGGGGGAGATCTGCTATTTTTACCCTTGTGACTCACCAGAGGGGAGACCAGTGTTATTTACCCTGGTCAAAGGTCATGACCTCACCAGGTGAGAGCTGTCACCTCGATCCTCTCCTTTGAAGGATGATAGTTTAGCCTAATGCTTACAATTCTACACCTTTGATCATTGTTGACAGTGAAAATTGACATTATTTCACAGGAGTCAGTTTCTAAAAATAAATTACCTATATGCATTACTATTATATACTAGGCTCATTATACTTAATTATGGATACATCCTACCCCCTGTCTATCCTTTGATGTTATTTGATGGTAACTGATCAATGTCTCACTACTTCATCTTATGACTCATCTGTTTGGATCTAAAAATACTCTATAACAGCAACATGATCATACATGCTGAACAAAAAATAACTCTGGTCTCTTTAAATAAAGAGAGAGAAACATTTTATCATTCAGAAATGGAAAGTCACACAGATAAAATCAGTCTTAAAAAGCTTACTGTTACTTTCAATACTGAGAAAAACATAATTCAATAACTCCTGATGATGAAAGTAGAAATGGCATAATTTGGCAACTTGAAGCTATGAGGAGATTGAATGAAGAAGGAACAAATGATCATGACCCCAATGAAGAGACTGGTATGAGTCATTCACTGCAGGTCATCTAAGGTCATTAACTGTAGGTCATCTAAGGTCATCAAGTATGCTGCATGTCCAGACTTGTTTGGCCCTCCCATGCACATAGACCAATCAAATTACACACTAATCTCATTCATACAGCACAATGATCTCAGACAGGATATTGTTATTCATATGAGACCTGAATCCCTCCTCACTAGAAAGACCATTATGGACCACATGGAAAAATGTATGACCACCGGTCAGGGCCCAAGGGCATGGACAATTTTACTTCTTGTCATAAAAATAACAAAAATAAAACATCAACTAAAAAAAAAGGCAAACAACAAAAACATAAATCTATCTTAATTATAAAACACAAGCTTAATTGTGAAATTTTAAAATGAAATTACAAGAGTAAAAAAAATTAATGACTAACGATATGCATCAATTTACATACTCAGACCTCATAATTTCACAACAACTTAACATACCTCGTTAATGGTCGTAAGTTAAAATTACATAACCTGTACATAGCTCATTAATGATCATTATATTTTTCTTTTGTGTCAAGGTGTTCATAATTAACACGTTTACATAACTCATAGGTCATCAAGTATGCTGCATGTCCAGACTTGTTTGGCCCTCCCATGCACATAGACCAATCAAATTACACACTAATCTCATTCATACAGCACAATGATCTCAGACAGGATATTGTTATTCATATGAGACCTGAATCCCTCCTCACTAGAAAGACCATTATGGACCACATGGAAAAATGTATGACCAGCGGTCAGGGCCCAAGGGCATGTACAATTTTACTTCTTGTCATAAAAATAACAAAAATAAAAAATCAACTAAAAAAAAAGGCAAACAACAAAAACATAAATCTATCTTAATTATAAAACACAAGCTTAATTGTGAAATTTTAAAATGAAATTACAAGAGTAAAAAAAATTAATGACTAACGATATGCATCAATTTACATACTCAGACCTCATAATTTCACAACAACTTAACATACCTCGTTAATGGTCGTAAGTTAAAATTACATAACCTGTACATAGCTCATTAATGATCATTATATTTTTCTTTTGTGTCAAGGTGTTCATAATTAACACGTTTACATAACTCATAGGTCATCAAGTATGCTGCATGTCCAGACTTGTTTGGCCCTCCCATGCACATAGACCAATCAAATTACACACTAATCTCATTCATACAGCACAATGATCTCAGACAGGATATTGTTATTCATATGAGACCTGAATCCCTCCTCACTAGAAAGACCATTATGGACCACATGGAAAAATGTATGACCAGTGGTCAGGGCCCAAGGGCATGTACAATTTTACTTCTTGTCATAAAAATAACAAAAATAAAACATCAACTAAAAAAAAAGGCAAACAACAAAAACATAAATCTATCTCAATTATAAAACACAAGCTTAATTGTGAAATTTTAAAATGAAATTACAAGAGTAAAAAAAATTAATGACTAACGATATGCATCAATTTACATACTCAGACCTCATAATTTCACAACAACTTACATACCTCGTTAATGGTCGTAAGTTAAAATTACATAACCTGTACATAGCTCATTAATGATCATTATATTTTTCTATTGTGTCAAGGTGTTCATAATTAACACGTTTACATAACTCATAGGTCATCAAGTATGCTGCATGTCCAGACTTGTTTGGCCCTCCCATGCACATAGACCAATCAAATTACACACTAATCTCATTCATACAGCACAATGATCTCAGACAGGATATTGTTATTCATATGAGACCTGAATCCCTCCTCACTAGAAAGACCATTATGGACCACATGGAAAAATGTATGACCACCGGTCAGGGCCCAAGGGCATGGACAATTTTACTTCTTGTCATAAAAATAACAAAAATAAAACATCAACTAAAAAAAAAGGCAAACAACAAAAACATAAATCTATCTTAATTATAAAACACAAGCTTAATTGTGAAATTTTAAAATGAAATTACAAGAGTAAAAAAAATTAATGACTAACGATATGCATCAATTTACATACTCAGACCTCATAATTTCACAACAACTTAACATACCTCGTTAATGGTCGTAAGTTAAAATTACATAACCTGTACATAGCTCATTAATGATCATTATATTTTTCTTTTGTGTCAAGGTGTTCATAATTAACACGTTTACATAACTCATTAATGTTGTATAATGTCACATGTCCACATTGGTACACAGATAACTCATCATAATTTCACAATCGCAATCGGTATTCACCAATACATAGACATAACCAGACCACCATTGACTCATCACAATTTCACAATGACTATTGATATGCATCAATGCACAGACAATTTCACAAGAGGTTAGTCTCACATCAGTGCACAACAGTGTAGAGAACATGTCAAGACATGTATGACCACCTGTCTGGGGCCCAGGAGCATGGACACTTCTACCTATTGTCATAAAAAGAATAAAAATAAAACATAACTAGAAAAAAATTAATATATGAAATAAAAAGGCAAACAATAAAAACACAAACCTATCTTAATTATAAAACACTAACTTATTACTGAAATGTTAAAATGAAATTACAAGAGTAAAAAAAATTAATGACTAATGATATGTATCAATGCACAGACATATTCAGACCCTCTATGACACTCAGATGACTCATCATAATTTCACAATATTTTTACAAAAGTAAAACATTTAATTTTACAATCTGCAAAACTACAAAAACATTAAAAAAATGTCAACTGATCAATTTTAAAGATTAAAACTTAAATATAAAATAACAATTGTCTTCATTAAAGAAACAGACTAATTGAACTGACCGTAGGGAAGCGTATATTGACTTATTTGTTTCTCAATCTGTAATTAAATCACCTCAAAAACCCTTGTAGTGTAAGCCTACTTTGAAAAAAGCTAAAGTAAAACAGAAAAACAGCTGTGTACTGTTAGGCAGTGTTAGCCACTTAAAAGACTCATCATAATTTCACAAAGGGTTGGTTCCACATCAGTGCACACAGCATGTCCACAATGGCTGACTATATGCATCAACGCACAGATATGGCCAGACATCTATGACCACCTGGTCAGTGTCTTAGCTATATTCAAGATCCTATATGTTGTTGAGATATGGTTCAATGATTCATTTTCAAGAGATCATGTCTTCTATCCTATATGGAGAAGGTATGTTTCACATCAGTGCAAAGAAAGTTCATTGTCATAAAAAGAACAAACAAGAAATACATATAACTAACATAGTAGACTGCACAATGGGAGTTAGGCAGTGGTTTCATATCAATGCACGTGAATGCAGTGAGTAAGTGAGGAAATTAAAACTTAGAACTAAAATATATATATAAAACTACATTCTCAAAAACAAGAAATAATCATAAATGGGAAAAACACATATGCAAAAACATGTATCTAATTTTGAATCTATTTCAGATATGTAAAATCAAAATTAGAAAAATTAAAAAATTAAATATTAAAATATGCAGAATGTCAAACTTCCCCAAATTTCATAACCATAATGACTCTTAAGATAGTTTTCCCCTTAAATATATGTTGAGGAAAGCATCCCCTATTTGTCCCAATTGCTGCCAGTTTCTCCATACCTGCACGATCAGATGGCCAGCAATGGGGGCTATAAATTCAATACCAACATAATCAAAGTAGTATATGCCAGTATACTATCCCAATATTTACACAACATGCATCCACAAATTGCTATAAGCATTTTCTAAGATGCAATGCAATTGTGAAAATATATTATAAGATAGTTTAGTTTCTTGTATGGAAGGTAGTCACAAAGCAAGCCTGCTCAGGTAGTTCAACCAACTTGAAAGGTGAGAGGTTCATATATTACTCACTAATAATACAAATAATCAGAAATATATTGTTCACATTTTACTGAAAATGTATGAAGTAAAGATAGCATAACTGAAATATACATAGAATAATTTATCCTACTCAAGAACAATAATACAATATAGTGTTAAGTTTGAAAAAAAAAACAAGATCTGCATAACTTCTAAATTATCATTTGGCAGTTAAAGAGTAACTCAGTGACTCTGGGTGGAAAAGGTTACACAAATTGTATTTTCTTCATTATATTGCAACTAACATTAATATCTCCAAGCTATTGTTTCGATCAAACAATGCAACAATGCTTTCCTCTTTGATGCAAGTAGAGACTTCAAATGTGGTATATGCAAGCAAGGCAATCATCACATGACATTTTATTCTGATCTATAATCCTCAGTTGAGACATAGGCACAGAGATAAAGTCAAATATGTTATTTAATAGTCATGTTCTAGCAGTTGTATGATCACCCAAAGAGATTATGTTTAATGATAGGAATAACCCATATTTCTTGCCTAAACCTTTGCTTAACTAGACTTGGTGGAAGTGATTGTACAGAGTAGCTTGTGTATAACCTGTGCTAATGATATACAATATAAAACATTGCAGCTGGTGATGTATTATTTCTGAGAAATGAATGCATCAACTACTAACCACTAGCAATATTGTTTATAAAAAGTTTCTATTACCCTGAGTTTGTTGTACTTCATTTAGATGGCAAATTTATTTGGCATTTTGCTGTGATTGGCCGACTCTCTAAGCAACTGATATTAATTCAAATAAACAGGTCAAGTCTTGTTTATGACAGATTTAAATTTCATAGAATAACATGCATTATATTCTAAGCATTAAACCTTAATAGTGTGCATAATTGTTTTACAATTGTCTACTGGCATTGTCCAAGAAGCAGAGGGTTAAACACTGATGTCCAGAAAGTGAGACATGTTTCCTTAACTTTATTATTGTATAGACACTGTCAATTGCTTAGTAGACTCAATAAGTATCTTATTTCTCAAATTAAAAAATTGCATAATAAAGGTAAAAAAAATATGCCTGCAAAATACACCAAACTTATTTATTACCGTATCAAAATTCTAAGATGTACATATATTACTCAAATGTTACACAAAACAAAAGCCCAATATCAAAGCTAAATAATTACAAAATTTATAAAACCAAATTACTATGACCCCTCTTTAAGCTGAGCAAGACTAGACCATCTTTATTATTTCTCACTTCCCCTAATTTATTACTCCCCTTAATCTGCACTGGCTACTTTAGCCATCTTGTTCATAAATAATCTCTCTTAGGCAGTTTCTCCATTCTGACAAAAATATATCACAGTGTATGGTGGCATGCATCCCATATTATGTAGATCACACAGAATTCATCACCACCTCCATGATCAAAGGGTCACCTACCTGCATACTGTCCATTATATTTTTTCAGTAGGCATTCAGTAATTAGCAATTGGATGCAATGAAATTGTGCCAATATATAAGTCAGTTACAAATTTAGTTTCACCCAGTCAACCTTAGTTCACCAGTTCTAACTTAAAAGGTGAGAGAATTGACAAATTATCAATATATCAGGTAACATATTTTACCACAACATTTATTGTATAATTTGTAAAATATTGATACATGACTGTAATATTTGTTACAAAAAATGTGCATGGCTTCATGATAAAATGTAAACTTATGTCTCAAATTTAATATAAAAATACAAAGCTAAAAACCTTAATATTACAAACTATGTGGTTGGCCTTCTGGGTTCCTATAGGTGATGACAAATGTCTCTTAAATAGTTTTTCATTATAATCTAACTTAAACCTTTAGCAATATGTAGTGGAATGCACTAAATTCTAGCAGCAATCAAACATTTGTCCCATGGACATGGTCTCTGTTATCATAAGATACACTTACATATTTTGAAATTTAAAGAGTAAACTTACAAAAAAGCATAATTATTTCCATCAATCAGATTCCAATCAAATGTTATAAGAAAATATTCTTTAAATCTAAAAAAGCTTAAGACTTTTAAAGCTTAAATTTTTCTCTCTCCCTAGTTCATTACACCAGTCTGCACCATCAATCACATGTTTTGTGAGCATACATGCCCCAGGGTATTTCACTTTTGTTGTTATGAAGAAAACTACAAAAATGTCTTAAACAAAAAATTATATATAATAAATATTGCAAGATATGTGTTTGCACACCTTCTATGCACCTGCTGGCAGCAGTGAAGGCAGAATTCACTGCTATGATATCAAGGGGTCATAATATTATATCGACATAATTTCCACAATGTATTTATAAAACAGGTACTTAATGCCAAGCATTTGTGAGATGCAATGACATTTTTCGGTGTGTAAAAATAGAAGACTTCAGTTTCATAAAAGTCAATCACAAATTAAATCTGCTAGCTCGAAATAACTACAGTTTATCAGTACTTTTTGTCAGAGGGGAGAGATAAATATAAATATTATTCCTTAACTGTCAACCTTACAATGGTTTAAAGACAGACATTTATGCCAGGAACAAATCAGAAACTAATTATAGTTTTCACTTTAAACTGAAACTTCACACAAGTTAATACATTTTGTTAAGACATGAACTAACTTTCAATTAAATTAATCTGCCAAAAAAATGTTATACAAATATTTATATATATATAGAATAAAATAAGAATTTTAGGAATGAAAATTACAAGTTGGTACTATTGTAAACACATTTATTACATAACTGGTTTTCCTTACTGTAAAACATTGGCAAGTACTACAAATTATTCACTACATGGATCATTACTAGAATTGTGGATTGTCATCAATATAAATCAGTCTGTTTCCACTAGAAAATTCAATATCATGAGGTATGGACAATAACTTTGAACTTCTTTTTATAAGCCCAGCAAAGCGTCTGCTGGATGATTTCCATTAAATCATTATAATGTAATTAGAGTGTGTATCAGTGACTTTGGGTAAAAATTTTACATTTAAAAATCATGAGACCCAAATGTAGAGCACCTTCTTCATTTTCTTCCAGGTATATGAAAAGGACCACATCCAAGTTCCTGATAATAATTCTGCATTAGTTTGTTTCATCTTTTATTACAAAAGATACAAAATAGCCAGTTATCTGATAATTTAAAAAAGACATGACTTATGGAACACAGTGCTCCTGAACAAAAATAAATCTGTTGGAATTCTAAATATTTCATGTGCTCAGTTAAAAATGTATATGCATGTGCTTGTGAAAAGGGTGGGGGCACCCACGCCGCAATCTATGAGACCGCCCGGGCGCAAGCACGGGCGCGAGCGCGTGTCAGAGGGCGGATTCCTCTGTCACGCTAAATAGAATCCGCCCTCTGACCCGCGCTCGCGCCCGTGCTTGCGCCCGGGCGGTCTCATAGAGTGCGGCGCAGGTGCCCCCACCCTTTTCACAAGCACATGCATATACATTTTTAACTGAGCACATGAAATATTTAGAATTCCAACAGATTTATTTTTGTTCAGGAGCACTGTGTTCCATAAGTCATGTCTTTTTTAAATTATCAGATAACTGGCTATTTTGTATCTTTTGTAATAAAAGATGAAACAAACTAATGCAGAATTATTATCAGGAACTTGGATGTGGTCCTTTTCATATACCTGGAAGAAAATGAAGAAGGTGCTCTACATTTGGGTCTCATGATTTTTAAATGTAAAATTTTTACCCAAAGTCACTGATACACACTCTAATTACATTATAATGATTTAATGGAAATCATCCAGCAGACGCTTTGCTGGGCTTATAAAAAGAAGTTCAAAGTTATTGTCCATACCTCATGATATTGAATTTTCTAGTGGAAACAGACTGATTTATATTGATGACAATCCACAATTCTAGTAATGATCCATGTAGTGAATAATTTGTAGTACTTGCCAATGTTTTACAGTAAGGAAAACCAGTTATGTAATAAATGTGTTTACAATAGTACCAACTTGTAATTTTCATTCCTAAAATTCTTATTTTATTCTATATATATAAATATTTGTATAACATTTTTTTGGCAGATTAATTTAATTGAAAGTTAGTTCATGTCTTAACAAAATGTATTAACTTGTGTGAAGTTTCAGTTTAAAGTGAAAACTATAATTAGTTTCTGATTTGTTCCTGGCATAAATGTCTGTCTTTAAACCATTGTAAGGTTGACAGTTAAGGAATAATATTTATATTTATCTCTCCCCTCTGACAAAAAGTACTGATAAACTGTAGTTATTTCGAGCTAGCAGATTTAATTTGTGATTGACTTTTATGAAACTGAAGTCTTCTATTTTTACACACCGAAAAATGTCATTGCATCTCACAAATGCTTGACATTAAGTACCTGTTTTATAAATACATTGTGGAAATTATGTCGATATAATATTATGACCCCTTGATATCATAGCAGTGAATTCTGCCTTCACTGCTGCCAGCAGGTGCATAGAAGGTGTGCAAACACATATCTTGCAATATTTATTATATATAATTTTTTGTTTAAGACATTTTTGTAGTTTTCTTCATAACAACAAAAGTGAAATACCCTGGGGCATGTATGCTCACAAAACATGTGATTGATGGTGCAGACTGGTGTAATGAACTAGGGAGAGAGAAAAATTTAAGCTTTAAAAGTCTTAAGCTTTTTTAGATTTAAAGAATATTTTCTTATAACATTTGATTGGAATCTGATTGATGGAAATAATTATGCTTTTTTGTAAGTTTACTCTTTAAATTTCAAAATATGTAAGTGTATCTTATGATAACAGAGACCATGTCCATGGGACAAATGTTTGATTGCTGCTAGAATTTAGTGCATTCCACTACATATTGCTAAAGGTTTAAGTTAGATTATAATGAAAAACTATTTAAGAGACATTTGTCATCACCTATAGGAACCCAGAAGGCCAACCACATAGTTTGTAATATTAAGGTTTTTAGCTTTGTATTTTTATATTAAATTTGAGACATAAGTTTACATTTTATCATGAAGCCATGCACATTTTTTGTAACAAATATTACAGTCATGTATCAATATTTTACAAATTATACAATAAATGTTGTGGTAAAATATGTTACCTGATATATTGATAATTTGTCAATTCTCTCACCTTTTAAGTTAGAACTGGTGAACTAAGGTTGACTGGGTGAAACTAAATTTGTAACTGACTTATATATTGGCACAATTTCATTGCATCCAATTGCTAATTACTGAATGCCTACTGAAAAAATATAATGGACAGTATGCAGGTAGGTGACCCTTTGATCATGGAGGTGGTGATGAATTCTGTGTGATCTACATAATATGGGATGCATGCCACCATACACTGTGATATATTTTTGTCAGAATGGAGAAACTGCCTAAGAGAGATTATTTATGAACAAGATGGCTAAAGTAGCCAGTGCAGATTAAGGGGAGTAATAAATTAGGGGAAGTGAGAAATAATAAAGATGGTCTAGTCTTGCTCAGCTTAAAGAGGGGTCATAGTAATTTGGTTTTATAAATTTTGTAATTATTTAGCTTTGATATTGGGCTTTTGTTTTGTGTAACATTTGAGTAATATATGTACATCTTAGAATTTTGATACGGTAATAAATAAGTTTGGTGTATTTTGCAGGCATATTTTTTTTACCTTTATTATGCAATTTTTTAATTTGAGAAATAAGATACTTATTGAGTCTACTAAGCAATTGACAGTGTCTATACAATAATAAAGTTAAGGAAACATGTCTCACTTTCTGGACATCAGTGTTTAACCCTCTGCTTCTTGGACAATGCCAGTAGACAATTGTAAAACAATTATGCACACTATTAAGGTTTAATGCTTAGAATATAATGCATGTTATTCTATGAAATTTAAATCTGTCATAAACAAGACTTGACCTGTTTATTTGAATTAATATCAGTTGCTTAGAGAGTCGGCCAATCACAGCAAAATGCCAAATAAATTTGCCATCTAAATGAAGTACAACAAACTCAGGGTAATAGAAACTTTTTATAAACAATATTGCTAGTGGTTAGTAGTTGATGCATTCATTTCTCAGAAATAATACATCACCAGCTGCAATGTTTTATATTGTATATCATTAGCACAGGTTATACACAAGCTACTCTGTACAATCACTTCCACCAAGTCTAGTTAAGCAAAGGTTTAGGCAAGAAATATGGGTTATTCCTATCATTAAACATAATCTCTTTGGGTGATCATACAACTGCTAGAACATGACTATTAAATAACATATTTGACTTTATCTCTGTGCCTATGTCTCAACTGAGGATTATAGATCAGAATAAAATGTCATGTGATGATTGCCTTGCTTGCATATACCACATTTGAAGTCTCTACTTGCATCAAAGAGGAAAGCATTGTTGCATTGTTTGATCGAAACAATAGCTTGGAGATATTAATGTTAGTTGCAATATAATGAAGAAAATACAATTTGTGTAACCTTTTCCACCCAGAGTCACTGAGTTACTCTTTAACTGCCAAATGATAATTTAGAAGTTATGCAGATCTTGTTTTTTTTTTCAAACTTAACACTATATTGTATTATTGTTCTTGAGTAGGATAAATTATTCTATGTATATTTCAGTTATGCTATCTTTACTTCATACATTTTCAGTAAAATGTGAACAATATATTTCTGATTATTTGTATTATTAGTGAGTAATATATGAACCTCTCACCTTTCAAGTTGGTTGAACTACCTGAGCAGGCTTGCTTTGTGACTACCTTCCATACAAGAAACTAAACTATCTTATAATATATTTTCACAATTGCATTGCATCTTAGAAAATGCTTATAGCAATTTGTGGATGCATGTTGTGTAAATATTGGGATAGTATACTGGCATATACTACTTTGATTATGTTGGTATTGAATTTATAGCCCCCATTGCTGGCCCTCTGATCATGCAGGTATGGAGAAACTGGCAGCAATTGGGACAAATAGGGGATGCTTTCCTCAACATATATTTAAGGGGAAAACTATCTTAAGAGTCATTATGGTTATGAAATTTGGGGAAGTTTGACATTCTGCATATTTTAATATTTAATTTTTTAATTTTTCTAATTTTGATTTTACATATCTGAAATAGATTCAAAATTAGATACATGTTTTTGCATATGTGTTTTTCCCATTTATGATTATTTCTTGTTTTTGAGAATGTAGTTTTATATATATATTTTAGTTCTAAGTTTTAATTTCCTCACTTACTCACTGCATTCACGTGCATTGATATGAAACCACTGCCTAACTCCCATTGTGCAGTCTACTATGTTAGTTATATGTATTTCTTGTTTGTTCTTTTTATGACAATGAACTTTCTTTGCACTGATGTGAAACATACCTTCTCCATATAGGATAGAAGACATGATCTCTTGAAAATGAATCATTGAACCATATCTCAACAACATATAGGATCTTGAATATAGCTAAGACACTGACCAGGTGGTCATAGATGTCTGGCCATATCTGTGCGTTGATGCATATAGTCAGCCATTGTGGACATGCTGTGTGCACTGATGTGGAACCAACCCTTTGTGAAATTATGATGAGTCTTTTAAGTGGCTAACACTGCCTAACAGTACACAGCTGTTTTTCTGTTTTACTTTAGCTTTTTTCAAAGTAGGCTTACACTACAAGGGTTTTTGAGGTGATTTAATTACAGATTGAGAAACAAATAAGTCAATATACGCTTCCCTACGGTCAGTTCAATTAGTCTGTTTCTTTAATGAAGACAATTGTTATTTTATATTTAAGTTTTAATCTTTAAAATTGATCAGTTGACATTTTTTTAATGTTTTTGTAGTTTTGCAGATTGTAAAATTAAATGTTTTACTTTTGTAAAAATATTGTGAAATTATGATGAGTCATCTGAGTGTCATAGAGGGTCTGAATATGTCTGTGCATTGATACATATCATTAGTCATTAATTTTTTTTACTCTTGTAATTTCATTTTAACATTTCAGTAATAAGTTAGTGTTTTATAATTAAGATAGGTTTGTGTTTTTATTGTTTGCCTTTTTATTTCATATATTATTTTTTTTCTAGTTATGTTTTATTTTTATTCTTTTTATGACAATAGGTAGAAGTGTCCATGCTCCTGGGCCCCAGACAGGTGGTCATACATGTCTTGACATGTTCTCTACACTGTTGTGCACTGATGTGAGACTAACCTCTTGTGAAATTGTCTGTGCATTGATGCATATCAATAGTCATTGTGAAATTGTGATGAGTCAATGGTGGTCTGGTTATGTCTATGTATTGGTGAATACCGATTGCGATTGTGAAATTATGATGAGTTATCTGTGTACCAATGTGGACATGTGACATTATACAACATTAATGAGTTATGTAAACGTGTTAATTATGAACACCTTGACACAAAAGAAAAATATAATGATCATTAATGAGCTATGTACAGGTTATGTAATTTTAACTTACGACCATTAACGAGGTATGTTAAGTTGTTGTGAAATTATGAGGTCTGAGTATGTAAATTGATGCATATCGTTAGTCATTAATTTTTTTTACTCTTGTAATTTCATTTTAAAATTTCACAATTAAGCTTGTGTTTTATAATTAAGATAGATTTATGTTTTTGTTGTTTGCCTTTTTTTTTAGTTGATGTTTTATTTTTGTTATTTTTATGACAAGAAGTAAAATTGTCCATGCCCTTGGGCCCTGACCGGTGGTCATACATTTTTCCATGTGGTCCATAATGGTCTTTCTAGTGAGGAGGGATTCAGGTCTCATATGAATAACAATATCCTGTCTGAGATCATTGTGCTGTATGAATGAGATTAGTGTGTAATTTGATTGGTCTATGTGCATGGGAGGGCCAAACAAGTCTGGACATGCAGCATACTTGATGACCTATGAGTTATGTAAACGTGTTAATTATGAACACCTTGACACAATAGAAAAATATAATGATCATTAATGAGCTATGTACAGGTTATGTAATTTTAACTTACGACCATTAACGAGGTATGTAAGTTGTTGTGAAATTATGAGGTCTGAGTATGTAAATTGATGCATATCGTTAGTCATTAATTTTTTTTACTCTTGTAATTTCATTTTAAAATTTCACAATTAAGCTTGTGTTTTATAATTGAGATAGATTTATGTTTTTGTTGTTTGCCTTTTTTTTTAGTTGATGTTTTATTTTTGTTATTTTTATGACAAGAAGTAAAATTGTACATGCCCTTGGGCCCTGACCACTGGTCATACATTTTTCCATGTGGTCCATAATGGTCTTTCTAGTGAGGAGGGATTCAGGTCTCATATGAATAACAATATCCTGTCTGAGATCATTGTGCTGTATGAATGAGATTAGTGTGTAATTTGATTGGTCTATGTGCATGGGAGGGCCAAACAAGTCTGGACATGCAGCATACTTGATGACCTATGAGTTATGTAAACGTGTTAATTATGAACACCTTGACACAAAAGAAAAATATAATGATCATTAATGAGCTATGTACAGGTTATGTAATTTTAACTTACGACCATTAACGAGGTATGTTAAGTTGTTGTGAAATTATGAGGTCTGAGTATGTAAATTGATGCATATCGTTAGTCATTAATTTTTTTTACTCTTGTAATTTCATTTTAAAATTTTACAATTAAGCTTGTGTTTTATAATTAAGATAGATTTATGTTTTTGTTGTTTGCCTTTTTTTTTAGTTGATGTTTTATTTTTGTTATTTTTATGACAAGAAGTAAAATTGTACATGCCCTTGGGCCCTGACCGGTGGTCATACATTTTTCCATGTGGTCCATAATGGTCTTTCTAGTGAGGAGGGATTCAGGTCTCATATGAATAACAATATCCTGTCTGAGATCATTGTGCTGTATGAATGAGATTAGTGTGTAATTTGATTGGTCTATGTGCATGGGAGGGCCAAACAAGTCTGGACATGCAGCATACTTGATGACCTATGAGTTATGTAAACGTGTTAATTATGAACACCTTGACACAAAAGAAAAATATAATGATCATTAATGAGCTATGTACAGGTTATGTAATTTTAACTTACGACCATTAACGAGGTATGTTAAGTTGTTGTGAAATTATGAGGTCTGAGTATGTAAATTGATGCATATCGTTAGTCATTAATTTTTTTTACTCTTGTAATTTCATTTTAAAATTTCACAATTAAGCTTGTGTTTTATAATTAAGATAGATTTATGTTTTTGTTGTTTGCCTTTTTTTTTAGTTGATGTTTTATTTTTGTTATTTTTATGACAAGAAGTAAAATTGTCCATGCCCTTGGGCCCTGACCGGTGGTCATACATTTTTCCATGTGGTCCATAATGGTCTTTCTAGTGAGGAGGGATTCAGGTCTCATATGAATAACAATATCCTGTCTGAGATCATTGTGCTGTATGAATGAGATTAGTGTGTAATTTGATTGGTCTATGTGCATGGGAGGGCCAAACAAGTCTGGACATGCAGCATACTTGATGACCTTAGATGACCTACAGTTAATGACCTTAGATGACCTGCAGTGAATGACTCATACCAGTCTCTTCATTGGGGTCATGATCATTTGTTCCTTCTTCATTCAATCTCCTCATAGCTTCAAGTTGCCAAATTATGCCATTTCTACTTTCATCATCAGGAGTTATTGAATTATGTTTTTCTCAGTATTGAAAGTAACAGTAAGCTTTTTAAGACTGATTTTATCTGTGTGACTTTCCATTTCTGAATGATAAAATGTTTCTCTCTCTTTATTTATAGAGACCAGAGTTATTTTTTGTTCAGCATGTATGATCATGTTGCTGTTATAGAGTATTTTTAGATCCAAACAGATGAGTCATAAGATGAAGTAGTGAGACATTGATCAGTTACCATCAAATAACATCAAAGAATAGACAGGGGGTAGGATGTATCCATAATTAAGTATAATGAGCCTAGTATATAATAGTAATGCATATAGGTAATTTATTTTTAGAAACTGACTCCTGTGAAATAATGTCAATTTTCACTGTCAACAATGATCAAAGGTGTAGAATTGTAAGCATTAGGCTAAACTATCATCCTTCAAAGGAGAGGATCGAGGTGACAGCTCTCACCTGGTGAGGTCATGACCTTTGACCAGGGTAAATAACACTGGTCTCCCCTCTGGTGAGTCACAAGGGTAAAAATAGCAGATCTCCCCCCTGGGGAGTAACAAGGGGAAAATGGCAGCAGCCCTCTGGTTGGGGGGGGGGGGGGGTTTGCTTTTTAGGTCAGAGGACTGTAGTGTTTAGTTGTCTAGCCTAGAATATCTGTCTAGAATTGTCTAGCCTATCTATATTTGTTCTAGACTATCTGTTTATATATCTGAGTAGATTAGAGTGACTTATTAGAGAGGGAGTGGCTTATTAGACAGGGGGGATGCAAATGGGGGGGGGGGGGTGGGGCTAGAGGACATAGAGAATGAAAGTTAGTATGGGAAGTGCCAGGTGATGGGCTAATTAGACAGGGGATCAAAGGGGGTCAAGTAGGTTCAAGTGGGATCCAGGGGGGGTGGGTGGGGGTGGGGGGTTGATGAAAGTTAGCATGAGAAGTGCCCGTGTGCTAATTAAATATTGGGATCAAGGAGGGGGGGGGGGGTCAATGAAAGTTAGCATGGGGACAGGGGATCAAAGGGGGGTCAAGTGGGATCAAGGGGGGGGGGGGGTCGATGAAAGTTAGCATGGGAAGTGCCCGTGTGCTAATTAGATATGGGGATCGATGAAAGTTAGCATGGGGACAGGGGATCAAAGAGGGTCAAGTAGGGTCAAGTGGGGGTCAAGTGGGGTCAAATTTTTGGTGATTTTGGGGGGGGGGTCGGTGGGGGGGGGTCGATGAAAGTTAGCATGGGAAGTGCCTGGGTGCAAAGAGAAAGGTCAAGTGGGGTCAAATTTTTGGTGATTTTAGGGGGGGTCAGCTAGAGGACATCGAGGATGAAAATTAGCATGGAAAAAGATACCGGGATCAGACCTACCCCTCTTAGTAGTGCACCAAAAATGTTAGTTAACTCCCGACTATCAGGGATATAACTAACTTATACTCCACTAGGCATATTTACTAATTATTTGGATTGTTTGATTGTTTGATTTGTTTAACAGCAGTTATTAAGTTTGCACTCAGGAGGGAGTTAATTAACAATTCCGTTGGTTATATCCCGCTCAAAACAATAGGGAAACTATCTAGGTGAAGTATAATCATCCGTTTTACATCGTTCTTTCAAGAAGTCATTACCTAGCAATCTGTCGCTTTCTCTCACTTCTGATGAGTCATTTTCCCGTGGCCTGATTGGGGCCTATCATATATCATCTGCTGATTGCAAGGCACCTTCAGCAAATCCTTAAAAGCTGACATTAAAATTTCCTCCTTTGAGCCAAGGATTATGATACATCGGTGTAGATGAAAAGATCTCTGTGATTTCGGAGTCCTTAAAGGAAACCTGTGATCCAGCTGCAGAAGATTAATCCAGGATAGTCAACACCTACGGCTTCAAAGAACCTGCTACCTAGTACACCGTATCTACACTTGGGCAATGTAGATCATAGTAAGCCCATTGCCTAGAACACCTGAGCACTATAGAATCGCTGGGATTAATGTATACCTTAGGAACAACTGCATGTGTACAGGCTATTGTAAATAAGGCTGACAGGTTCTGGTGCTGTAAAAAAAATATATTCCTCATTGGAATGGCATTGAAAAAGAGCATGGATGAACTGAGTGGATCTTCTACAGAAAAAGATACCTTATATTGTCTCCAAAGAAAATGTTCTTTTAGCTATAATGGTGCTATTTCATGGAACAATCTCCCAGATTATTTTAAAGTTTTTAATGATGTTTGTGATTTAAACAAAGTCTTAATGATTTTATATTCACAATTTTTTTAATTCTCATGGTTTTATTGTAAATAGTATTTCTTGCTTTTTATGTGTAGCACCAATTGAAAAACAGAATACATTTAATTAATAAATATTGAAAGGAATCACTAATAAAACAACGTTTATATAAAGTAATATAATGTGTTGAAAGGCTGACTTTAATAATATGTCTTTTCAAGTTTTGAATTAGGCCTACAGAAGAACTGCTGGAACCATCCATGCTATGATGGGCACATCAATGCAATTAACAGGTGAAACCCTTAACCATTAAACCATGGATCTTCCGTAATTAATGGTAATACTTAAAGATTGAAGCAAGATTTTAGGATATTTAACTCATGCTTCTAAAAAAGTTGAGAAAGACTTATGAACAGGTCCACTGACAGTTTATTTATTTATTGAACATATTTACAAAGGGTGTATACAATCAGTTAAACTGTTTTTCATGCGGACCCTGTTAAGAACATCAATATAAATAAAAAGATAAAAATTAAAAGATAAAAATAAAATAAGCAAAATAAGTATAAGATTTACATTAAAATATAAACTTTAAGTGCTTTTTGAAAAGAATTCAGATTATTAATGTCCTTCATTTTGTCAGGTAAAGAGTTCCAGTAAATAGCACCACAATAAGCAAATGTTCTTTTGTATAAGTCACAGTTTGGTCTTGGCACATAAACATTCATAGGATGGCTTCGAGTCGACAAGCCAGAGACATCAAATTGCATTGTAATGCTATCACATAAATAATTCGGACAGAGACCATGTATACATTTAAACATTAGTACTATTGTAAAATAAGTACATCTTTGTCTAATATTCACCCATTTTAACAATTTTACAATATCTAGTCCCCTGCAATTATTAAAGTCAATTAATAAAGACAGTTTCAGGGCATGTATTTTGGGTGATTAGGGCTTTACATCCTGTAGTTCTGCACCTGATGGGCTAATAAGGACAGGCAGGGACCATGGCAATGAGATGAAGGATGAAACAGCCATCCAACTTAGGCTCGACCAGGAGTCGAACCCGGGACCCAGAGGTTGGAAGCCCAGAGCGCTACCTCTGAGCTAGGCCCCCGCCCTCAGGGCATGTATTCAGCTATAGTTACCAGCTGCAAGGTATCACGCCCATCACCTGCCTTTACTTTTGCCATGGTCAAATTGGCTTTTGATTTAATTTTCAAGCCAAGATGGCAAAATGCCATCTAAGCAAGATGGAAAATTGAGCTATTCAGTTCAGGAATTCCATCAAGACCGCTGTCTCTCTAGCCCAATTGATGTCAGTCTTTAATGACAATCCTTAAATGTTTCAGGCTAAGGCAATATTGCTGTGACATTTAATAATTCATTCTATTTGTAAATGCTGATTAATTACAAGACAGCTAACTGATTAATCAGCATTAGGTTCCGTTTAACTGACAGCATATTTAACTCATTCCGCCCTGTGAATAATTCGAATTGACATAATTTAATTTAATAAATCCCATTAATATTACAAATGTTTCTGTAATTATCTGTTAATATTACAAGAAACACATTAATCTTAATTTTACTATTTGATAAGCTTCCAAAAGTACTTTAATGACAATGTCTGAACGTTCTGCTGGTGAATCCTACCCACAAAAAATTATAAAAATAATGGTTGGTGAGGAGTTTAACAGAGTTTTGTGGGATGAGGAAAATTCATTATAGTCGCCTCGGCCAATATTATTTTCAGCAGAACACACAATCCACCAATGCTTACTGTATATACTCCACTCATTGTATAATGTACTGCTGGCATCCAATATACCCTGAAGCCATCCAACATAACCTGAAGCCACCCAACATACACTTCAGCCATCCAACATGCACTCCAGCCATCCAACATACACTCCAGCCATCCAACATACCCTGAAGCCATCCAACGTACACTTCAGCCATCCAACGTACACTCCAGCCATTCAACATGCACTCCAGCCATCCAACATACCCTGAAGCCATCTAACATAAACTTCAGCCATCCAACATGCACTCCAGCTGTCCGACATACACCCTCGCTGGATGACAATAAAGCATTTTGATTGGTTCACGGCAGCTGAGTGGAGAAAATATTACATCTGGTTCTGCAAGACAATGAATCAGGTAACAATGGCTTATGTCATAGTTGCTAAGATATAATAAAAGTAACATGGGGTACTGCATTGTAATGTTCAGGGACCCTGGGTAACACAGGTAATTTTATGAAAACATTTAATTAAAATAAAATAATAAAATCAGTGTATGCAGTTGAGCATTGTGAGAAAGAAAAGTGTTGAAAATAATTATTGTAGGAAGGAAAGAATCAAAGAAAGACAATGAAAAGCAAAAAGAGAAAAAAGAGAAAAAAAGTAAATAAAAAAAAAGAAGACAATGAAAAGCAGAAAGAAAGAATAAAAAGAGGAAGACGAAAAAGAAAGAGTGAAAAAATAAAGACTATGAAAAGCAGAAAGAAAGAAAGAAAGACAGAAGGATTCACATCACATCCTTTTGTAGTTAGTTTCCAAGTTGATAAACTCTGCAGAAACTGCTAAATTCAGACATTGCCCTCTTACATAATGATAGACAATCATTCCAACTCAAGAATTTGAAGCATAAGAAGAGTAAAATGAAAGTATTTTGAAATGAAAGCATGATGGATTTATCCACCACCTCCACCTAATTTAGACATCTGAGAAAGTGTAGACCTTTTTGTCATTTTCAGAACATGATGCTTTCCAGGAAACTTTGAGTAGGCGTCTAATTGTGTTATTTTTATCTTACAATGAATCGGAAAATGAGGGGTGGCTCAATTATTTCGATTAGCTGCTATTCTAGGATTAATACTTTTCCTTCATCACTTTGATCCAAGTAGTATTATTGCTTGTCAGAAATACAATCACCATGCAATGTAGACATACAATCATTATTCTGTTTAACATGTATTTGTTTAATACTATATATGCTTTTATTGACACAGTAATATCATACATGATACATTTGTCAAAAATAACAGAAAAAAACAAAAAACATGTACTACGTCTACTTCTACTCACTATTTCTATATTCAATATTTATCTACCTGGTATAAAAGTTAAAGGTATACATTATCAATAGATAATACTGGCTTTGGACCATTCAATGGCCTTAAAAAGACAGCACATGTCACTTGGAAATATGGATTGATTCAGCATGTTGGTATTACGACTCGATGGGTTCAGCTTGTCATCATAATCTAGAAGTCTGCATTAACTTTGCATGTTTTATATTAATATGATCTTGGGATATTTCTTTGCTGTAATAATATGTTTACAGAAAATCATTTCAAATTCAAGTCTATTGACCATTTTCCATAACAATATCTCTGTACATGATACAATAAATCAAAATGCATGATAGGCGGACACCCTGTTAGGCGTAAATGCCTCTACCACAGTTAAACAAAAGTAAAACCAAATTTAAAAAAAATTTAAATATTCACCCAATTTAACTATACAAGCTCATTAATTTAAACAAATAATAACAATGAAAATCAAAACATACACAAATACACAGAGAGGAAAATTACAAAATAATAGTAAATTATGATTAAATAGATATAAATGTATCACAACGCAATAAATTGGGACACATTGTTCAGACAACTTGATAAATTATGAAAATAAATCAACTCTTTTAAATCCAACCTGCTACGTGACAGAAATTGACCATGTGATCTAGACTATATAATGGGAACCCCACCCACTGGAAATACCTTTAAGCTCTTGATACATAATCTATTACTTAACTGGATGGTGGGTTAATATGTTATTCATGCAAATACATCACTTCTGCAGTTTGACTTCTTTCTCTTAACACACAACTTCAACTATATTGCTGAATAACATTTTAGTGTACCAGGCAAGAGCCATGTAATGAACCCTGGTAGTTATTCGGAGTTGTAATCCAAGCTCACAGGTAATTCCACAGCACACAATTTGAGCCTGAAGCAGTGCATTTCCATTGCCTCAGCATCATGTGAATACAATTAGTTTGACCCAGTTAAAATGGAGCTAATTTAACTGGGAGCTATTGGGTAATTTGAAATGAACGTTCTTAATTCTATGAAGTCTAGAAGCTATGCCAGTGACTTGGTTGAGCTAATTGTGTTTCTCTCTGTAGTTAAATTGACCTACTTTCTTGCAGTAATGTTGCATTAGGGTTTCCTAGGTTGCATAATTGGCTAAACAAAGTACACAAGTTCTCACTTAGAAAGACAGAAGCTGGTAGTGCCTAGAAGAAAGGTTGTTACACTGGAAAACAATGCAAAGTTTTTCAGTCTTTCAAAGTGCTTCTGCCACGTCACATTGGTTGTTATTGTTAGTAGGTTTAAGCTGCAAAAGACCATTAAATATCACCAGCCAACCTTGACTGTTTATAAAACACAGTAATCAACATTTTAGGATAATCCCTCTGTTTGTCAAAATTCTCGACTGGTTGAACAAATTGAATAGCTTTTGAACAGTTGTTTCACCAAACAAATCAATGACATATGTCACATGAGCACTTTATTTAGTTATTTTCAGTGCTTGTCCAACTCACTGTGACATCACTAATGTTGCATGCTTTTGTGTTCATAGATTCGTAAAAAAGACATGCAACACTGTCGGACAAATAGCAGAAAATTTATCAGTATCCATAAACTTTTTGAAGCGAAGAGCTAATGCTATGGCATAGTTAGTTTCAAGCCATACCTAGACAACTTCTGCTGTAAGATGCTACCTGCCACTAAACGGAACTGTCTGGCTATTGCTGGCTACTCAAAACCGGACCTAAAAGTACATGCAGCACCATTTGGTGCATAAGTCGATAGTGTTACGAATATTTGTAATTTTTTGTTGAAAAGATACATGTCTATTGCAAATGCATATTTATGATATGTTAGATAAATTCTTAAAGTTTTATGTTTTTTAGTGGTGGAAGGTGTAAATAGCTATAAGCTAGGAGTAGACAGACGCAGCTGGCTTTAGCCAGTTATAGTTGGAGCCAAAAATAGGTTGCTATAGTTGGAGTCAAGAATAGTTGGAGCCAAGAATAGGTTGCTATAGTTGGAGCCAAGAATAGGTTGCTATAGTTGGAGCCAAGAATAGGTTGCTATAGCTGTCTAGACCATATTTTATAAAGCTAACTGTAAGGATGGCTGTTTCTATACTGGTGACCGTAAGAGCAGATAAATTGCAGGTTCATCTGTTTGAAGTAATTACAGAGTTGAAACATTGCATACTTTCCATGCAGCCATGCAGTACAAATGTGAACATTTGTCAATCACTAACATGGCTTCATTGCGATTGCATGCGAAGGACTCCATGGTGTTAATACTTAATGTACACAAAAATTGGGCAGAACTGTTTACCTACTGCAACTTCAGATTTTTATAGAGATAACAGAACAATGTATAATACTTGAAATTGTCACATTATGTTAAGTTTGAAATAAACAGCTAACCAGAGTGTGCATTGCGCAGAGCCCTGTGTTGGCCACTGGAGTTTGAGGTCTTCACCCACAGTGTTACCACCCTTGCCATGAGTGCCATGAGGAGGCCAAGGACTTTCAAAGGCACAAACGACCAGATACAGATTCTTTTATTTTGCATGAAGATTTACAATAGAATTTTGTTTTTATCATATGAATAATTGTTACGCAAGGAGACCTCACTAAGATAATATATGTTTTCGCTAGCATGAGGCCACCAGGAGAGAATAATTAATATTAAATAATGTACATTAAATCAAATACAATATATATGGAAATTACTCTTACCAGATAGAACATATTAATATCAAGTCAGTATTGAGAGTAATGACAGCTACAAAAAGCTGCCATCCTAACAATGCAACAAAGCTTAATAATTACTGTCAGTGGTAAGCATCCAAACATTGGTGTCGCAAGTTTGTAGCTCAACATGACATGCCAGGCATATTCAATCCATTTCACTATTCGTGTTATCTTAATACTGTCTTTGCTTTGCTAAGCACCTAATTTTAGTTAGAATTATCCATGTTGATGAGGCAAGCCATCCACACAGTTCTTTTGTTACATGATGATTGGATCCTATCAAAGGCAAATCTCCATAATCAAAAGAGCAATATTGCATCCTCTGAGCATAGTTTTTCACACCTTAAAAGAGTTTTTCACACCTTCAAAGACATTTGCACCTTTGTGAGATGCTCAATTGGGAGAACAGATGCATTATTCCCAGACAATATCAGAACCTCAAATATCGAGTTCAAAGAGTGGAAGTTTCATTCAAATTTGTCTGCTCATAGTTCTTCGTTGTGTCACAGAGTGAGCTCCTGAAATATTTGCAGCTAAAGTTTCAGTTGGTGTGTTTTATAATAGGATTCAAACCTAATTTCCACATGTCTTTCCATTACTTTTGTTTCCCATACAAAGCATGAAGAACAAAAATGGACAGAAAAGTTAGTAAGCAAACCCGACAAAATGAATGAAAAGTAATAAGCACACGGACCAGATATGGGGTGACATATACGGACTAGTTTCAATATGGTGCATTTGTGGTATTATATGATAGAATCCCCTTGTTTCTGGGCACAAGATCAGTAGCTGCAGCAGCAGATATTAGGTTTTCAGGGTCACTGGTTCCTTGGGTTATTGGCAAATCATGGACCACCAAATTGCCAAGCAGCAGCAATACCACTATGGTAAAGAACTAAACTTGTGAGCACCGTGACAGGCTGTAAAATATACTCATTGTTCCCTTTAGTTCTTTAAGCTAGCACAGAATCATCTAATCAACTGTTCTATTGTGTGCGGTGCAAGATGACCTATATTTAGCTGGCCTAATTTGGCTGACCTGGTTTTGAATGGAACTTAGTGGAAGCAGTTCTGGAAGATTCTGCAACACTCTAGAACACTCTACACTTTTCTGAACTTCTCTAGAATTTTCTAGACTTTTCTAGAAATATGCAGATTAGTGGACAAGTATAAAAGGGGGTGAGTGACAGGCAAGAGGAGGGAGATTTCATCAGAAGCCCTGGAGAACTTACGTCACCACAAGAGCCTATTGCTATACATTAGTGTGGAGTTTGTGCCATCGTATTGCCTTGTTGGAATTCATCATCATAAGAGTAGAGCATCCGTGAAACTGTGAGTGAAGAGACATTACTACATTAGTCCAAGTACGGGAAGACATCAACGTAACATCTGGACTATCGTGAGACTTTCTCAACTGTGGAACGACAGCAGGACCACACCAGGAGGGACACCACACATAACTGTGCAAAAATAAGGACGATTGTGACTGTAAGTGCAGAATATTGCATTATTTGTACGTGTTACTTCCTGTTGAGTGTATTATTGTTCAGTAACCATTAAAGTGTTTAATTGTAAAATTTTGGGTTTGTCGTTCATTTCTGCTGAGTCGTAACAGCACTAACCTATAGATAGGAATAAAGTTGGCCATAGTGAAGAAGGGCATTGCAAAAAGTTGTATCATGAAATGACTTTGTACATCATCAAATTAAAGCTTCCATATTACTGCTATGTACATTTTGTGAACTTTTGAAGGACTATAGAACAAATATAATGACAGGAAGTACTAAAAAGCCCATGATAATAAGAAAAACTCGTAAAGATCATGAATGCAGAAAAATAGTTGCAATGCTATTTATAATTCCGGAATTAATCCAACCAAATTGTACATTGAAAATTAAAATTTTGGAAAGAAAGTTCTACCGTTACCCATTGTCTTCCTCGATATAGTTGTTTACAATACAAACACAAAAAAGCTAATTAATATCTAGTCTGCCATCGGCAGATGATAGCAGAAAGCTACTATAGGCAACATGAAAATGAAATTGATATTAAATGGCATATATGATGTCAACATTGTTGAAAATTGGTTGTTTGTTCATTAGTGTTTTTTTTTGCACTGTAGGCTAGGAATCCATACTTTTTTTTTTGTGCAGAATCCATGCACATTTTTTTCTGCATACCAAGCTGGGTGCTGCACCGCCTGCAGTAATATATTAAATAATTAAAAAATGACACAGCGCTAAGAAAACTTCATCTGAAATCGCATCCGTGCCTTGACGTGGTGGTGATGGTGGATTAGGGCTTTACGTCCTGTATTTCTGCACCTGATGGGCTGATTAGGACAGCAGGGACCATGGCAATGAGATGGATGAAACACCCATCCAACTTAGGCTCGACCGGGAATTAAACCGGGGACCCAGTGGTTGGAAGCCCAGCGCGCTACCATTAAGCTAGCTACCACTGAGCTATAGGCCCCTCATCCGTGCCTCGACCACTTCCACACTATATATCTAATAATTTTCTTTTCTTGTATAATGACTTGTTCTAAACTATGAAAGTGGTCAAGGCACGGAATAAAAAAACAATCAATTTAATGGCTGTTAAGCCAATCAGATGTGGCGATTCATCAAAAGACTCGCCTGCTGAACAGTGCAAAGGCGTTGCAACTACTTTTTTGAGACCAGCAAGTTTCTTAGTGCACCGGGACCCAAGTTTTGCTGCCTTTGGATTGATCATCACTCGGAGCCACCATTCTCACTTCTTACATTAGACAACAGTCTACAAATCATATCACCCTTCAGAGGGATAAATATTTTGTGTTGCTTTGACCAGATCAGAGCATTTTGAATCGTACAATTTTGTATACATATAAATTATTATCTGATATTTTGTATTAAGTATGGCTATTCTTACATACTCCAATATTTCTGTAACGAAATTACAGTTAGGGCCTTTTGAAGCTTGACTGTTTCCTTATTACACCCGGGTATCATTCGCTAATGCTGGATTGCAAATTTATTACAAATTATGCTTTCAATAAATTGGCCATAATTTTGCTAATATTGCCTATAGATAGATGTTTGTTTACGATCCCGTGAAAAATAACATTTTGTTCATGTAAATAATTTTCACAGTCGATTCCAAGATTCACCGGTCTATTTTTGAGCAATTTCACTTCATTCAAAGTAACTGTTTCCGTCACAGACAGGCAGTGATGAACATTCTCGACCCAAAAACTGTTATCCCACAAATTTGCCGAAATACAGTAGATTTCCAGATTCATACAATTTTGTGTGAATCCCACATTTCTGTCTGAAGGTCTTAACTTTTTTTTAGCAAGTATGTTAGATTCTCACGATATTGCAAATTTGCATTACACCATCTACTGTTAAGGCTAACAGTGTTAGTTAATTTAGTTACTGCAGTAGTCGACATATTGTGATGTACATGCTTTTTAAAATTGTGTTCATTATTTGTACACACAATGTAATCAAAGTGAAGCCCCAATTACAAAGTGTAGCCATGGTTACATGCCAGTTGACCAGGGACCATTATCTGCCAGGTGTTTCAGAGATTTTAATGACTTCAGTATCAAACAGAAACATTTGACAGTGACATGCTTTTCATAGTATTTATTTTATATATTTGTTGCTGCCCGACATTTTTTTATCAGAACAACACATCCTTTCCAAGTGTTATTGAAATCCTATGGATATTTTGGGAACTGGTAACAAAATGAGCCATCTCTGTCTCTGTAGGCCATTGATAATTCCGATGATGCAGGCCTTGTATATTTTGTCAAGAGACGGACAGCGAGTGATTTGCAAGCCAACAACTAATTTCTTCTTAAAAAAACAAGAGCAAGTCAAGTGTACAAACAATATTACATTTGCATAATTACCCCCGAATTGTCTTGTATTTCAGCTGATTAGTTTTTCATAAGGTTTCAAGCCCTGTCAGCAGCTGAGTTTTCCACAGGAAGTGCTTGAGCGGACGCCCACTACGTAATCTATCAATTTTAAAACGTGACTGCAAAATTTGGTGAAATCTTTCTACAACTGGGTACAAGTACTATATATTAATTACTCAAATGTAGTATTTAGTATAATTCGCATGTTAACTCGCATGTTTATTACGATTTTTTCATCTTATACAACATTTATCAATCAGGAACAGCAAATTTCTGCTATTTCGTTGCCTTTTTATAATGCGCAGTTTGTTTAATATTGTATAGCAACTTCTATATATTCTAATTAATATTTAAATTAGTGTTTGCAAATTGTTGCATAACCACCGATTGTTGCTTTTCAGCAAACAAAGATTCGCGGCCGGTACGATCACATGACCTCAGAATCAGAATTTGTGATGATATAATCATCCCAACATCTTGGCAATAAACTCGTTTTCACCTCTTTTGACCAAAGTTTACCCTTTTTCTGTACAGTTGTAATGCTATTGCAATATCTTCTCCACTATAAAACAGCTGGGAGCTCAATGCAGCATCATTCGGGGATGAGCTGTGAAGGTTGCATAAGTTACCGAAAAGAGCCTCAAAAAAGAAGGGAACCACTATCAATAGCACTGCAGTGTATGGAGCATTATCGTATGTGCAATTTCCACGATTGTCATAACAGAGAATGTGTTATCTCACAAAGAGAATGTGTTATCTCACGAATGTGTTATCTCACAAAGAGAATGTGTTATCTCACAGAGAGAATGTGTTATCTCACACAGAGAATGTGTTATCTGAGTGACAATTCTGTAGCTGCATGTCGCTCTCCAATCATCAAAACACAAGTTGTACATGAGAGGGAAAGCAAGCTCATCCTGAGCTGACAGTAACTGCAAATGAGCCAATATCATCAGTCAGGCAAAGGCTCAATCTGCTCTCATGACTGCTCTCGTGACTGCTCTCATGACTGCGATCTATTACTCCAAGAGTTAGCAAACATATATCGTAGATCGAGGGCCAACGACTATACACATTGTATGCACATATTAAATGCAAATTTAAGTATTTATGGTGAAGATATTCAACATCTTAGAAAGGACCCAGATAGCATTCCAAATTGGCCCAGCTTCGTTTCTATGTTGGCCACTGTCGTATCAACATCGTATCAACATCAACATCGTATCAACATCGTATCAACATCGTATCAACATTGTATCAACATCAACATCAACATCGTATCAACATCGTATCAACATCGTATCAACATCGTATCAACATCAACATTGTATCAACATCGTATCAACATCAATATCGTATCAACATCGTATCAACATCACCCCGATGTTGAAACAATTGGAATGCTATCTGGGTACAGTGTATGCTTAATGTGCTGTGAAAATATTCTTACCAAGAAAGTTTCTGTCTGCGCACTTTCTTTATAGGAACTATCAGAGCCATTTTCGTTACTTAGAAGTGAAAAAATATAATCAAGCACTTTTAGTAACTTTACAATGTTACTTTTTTGCCTATATTTTTAATTGTGGTGGCATTAGGTTAATAGAGAAAAAAAACCAGGATTTTCAAAATGAAAAAAGCAAATAATATGGTTATTTCTAGTGGTAATTATTAGTCAGAAAATTGGTTTTAGATTAATTGACAGGATCTCTCTCCATTTTGGTTGCTCTCACCATTGTACATGCATGCATTTGAAACCAAAACGGTGACCAAAATACATGCATACATCAATTCATAATGTCACTAATACCCCCCCCCCCCCCTCCTATACTGCAATTGTAAATATAAAACTTTAAGATGGTATGATAGCTATTGAAATTGCTAATGTCTAATCATTATCTATGATACAATTTACCACTATGAACTTCCTGCTGACAACACGTTAATTTACTGCAGGGCAGATTAATTGTCTCACAGGAGTGCAGTGCAGAGGTGAGGTATGCTTTGTAGACCCACTCAATGTGAGCAACTTTGTTAATTAAAGTTTTCCCACCATGATGATAAAAATATGCCAAAAATATCCCATTTAAGCACCTCGCTGCGATGGTGATTACCCAATGTGCAATGAATGGAAGTTTGAGATAAAGCTATAAATGAATCATTTAGATACTTCAATATAGCCTATTATTATGATTATGGAAAATTAATAGGCTTATGACTAGCTGATAATTTGTTCTTATATATTTAAGAACTAACCGGCAGATGCAGTAATACTTAAAGATAGGTGGCGGGTGGGTGGATTAGAGCACCTGATGGGCTAATTAGGACAGGCAGGGACCATGGCAATGAGACGAAGGATGAAACAGCCATCCAACTTAAGCTCTACCGGGAATTGAGCCCGGGACCCAGCGGTTTGGAAGCCCAGCACGCTACCACTGAGCTAGGCCCCACCCCACTTAAGGATAGGCCTACTTGCCTAAACAATGGGAAAAGACCTGCAGATATTAAATTCAAATGAAAAAGGAATGATATAGACCCTTTACAAAAAGGTCAGTAAGACCAACATGGATTTTTGCAAACAGCTCAATATCAATTTTCTACTGAAAAAGCAGCTATTTCTGACAAACTGATTACGCCTAGTCCTAGATATCACAAAGAGAATACAGGAATTTATTCCACGAAGTTGTCATATTTCAAGAAGCTGAAGGCTTATTGAAATATGACAACTGAGTGATTTTATCCTATGTCTGTATATATATACCAAATATATTTGTCATCAATTTTATTTGCTCAAACGATTGGTATCAATGACAACCATTGGCTTGGCTAGGCCCAAATATAGACCTGCACGTACACCATGAAAATATTTTTATGGCAATTGAAATGAAGTGGTCCAAAAATTGTGTTCAAAGCTGTAAACTGAATAGTCCTAGCTGATGTTAACTTTATCTGAGCAAACAAGTCAAAAATGCAAATGCATGTGATGTAATAAAGCCAAGTTATTTCAACTAATTGAAAACATCTTTTCATGTATGATCTCAATTTTTGAGGCAAAATAAAGATTGATGATCATAAAGATCATGTGGTCATAGATGGTGTCTGCGACAACAGATAAAGTTGCATGTTCATGACTGTACTTTTTCAAAACTGGTTTATTTGACATTTTAATACTGCTGTAGATTTTAAATGGGTGGTGGGTGGGTGATTAGGGCTTTACGTCCTGTATTTCGGCACCAGTTGGGCTAATTAGTACAAGCAGAGACCATGGCAATGAGACGAAGGATGAAACAGCCATCCAACTTAGGCTCGACCGGCAATCGAACCTGGGACCCAGTGGTTGGAAGCCCAGAGTGCTACCTCTGAGCTAGGCCCCTGTCCTAGATTTTAAATGGACTGTTAGCACAAATGAAAACAACCAAGATTACAGTTGGGCACACTTGCCAATCTTTATTAAGCAGACATAATAGGTAATACATATATCACATCAGTACATGAAGCTCTTCTAGACACCAGAATTTTTGGCAGATCTACCACACTTACTAGGCACCAGACAATGGTAGGCCTAGATTCATGAAATAATTGACATTCTAAATAATTAGATTAGGAAGTTTTTTAATTTAGGCAAAATCAAAAATAAATGAACATATGTTTTGGATTTTGTATGTATACAATTTATTATAATTTTTTTTGGATTTAAAAAAAGGAAATACTGAGATTGTCCGGGGCGATCCGGGACCACCGTGGGCCTCCGGGGGAAAAATTAAACATGTTCAATTTTTCATGCCAGAGGTCCTGGAGTAATTTAATCCATGTTGATCCGTGTAGACTCCCAGTAGACTCCGGAATCTCCGTATTGACTCCAGCATACTTCATGTTTTCTCCGGCGTCAACCGGGCATGAAAAATTCACCCCCATGTATGCTGGAGAGTACAAGGACCAACACGGTTCCACACAAATGAACCAATGTATAGACCGGTTATATCCGCGAAGGCACCGTGTAAAATCCGGTTCACTCCGCACTCTTCCGGGAGTCGTGTTAACTCCGTGTTGCTCCTTGTTGACACCGTATTGCAATCGTGTACACATCGCCAAACATTTCTTTTTTGTTGACATTTTTAGCTCTTTGATCCCGGACACCCCCGGAGTGAAAGAAATTTTACTCTGTGAAGGGCCCTTTACCGTGAGTAAATACATACGTTTAACCTGATAAAAAAGTATACATGTGCCACACCCATAACAAATAGCTTATTTACTATCAAGTTTCCATTGTATAATGTACAGCTCTGTCATATTGTCTCAATGCTACTGGTATGACGTTCAACCAACCTACAGATGACCAGCTGTCAGAGGCAGACGTAAGGATGAGATGATAGCATCCTATTAGTCCCCCCCCCATGTTACAGTATACACCATGGGAGCATGAGGTTTTATGCTGCCCAAGCATACACATCACGAAAAGAGTGCCTATACCCTACCCTTAAACTTAAAAACTAGTTGTGATCAATAAAAGCTACATTGAGTTTTAGATACAAAGTCATATACGATCTTGTCTTTTTTGAGCAATCCACTAACTGTTTGGGACTTAGACTTTTCTTTTTTACTCTGAATAGCAGGCAACAAGAATGTGGCAATGCATAAAACTTCTGGACAGCAAACATTATTTGCATTCGGCTCCTTGTAGGACTCCTTGTTATGTATTACATACAACTGTGTCTCTTTTAAAAGGACACGCCAAGGTCTTGTCTTCTGTGTGTGAGACACTTACATGTATATGCCATACTCATAATTCATTGGGTCCTAAGGATATGGGTGAAATCTGAAGAAAGTCCAGGATGTAGCCTGGCTCAACATCAATGCCACTCTTTAGTTTATTTATGTTTTTTTTTTTTCAAGGTGGATACCACTGTACTGCACAGGTACATATAGTTTCATTAAAAACGGCCCGTTAAATTGAGCCTAGCTAAAGCTGTCATTGCAGGGTACTCAAAACTGGATCTAAAAGTACATATTTATGATATATTTCATAAATTTCTTACATTTGCCAATTTTTACACTTTTCTGGTGATACATTTATGCCGACTATTAGTTATAGAAGTGGAAAGAAGCAGCATGTTTAGATCACAGTCAGGTATAGGTCACTACAGCCATCTAGAGTCAATGGTTTTTTATGAAACTAACTGTATGAAGCGAGATGTTAGGAAATAGAAGGCGTTGGTGCATTCATGAGCATTTCTGTATGCATTTTAGAATTTTTTTTTTTTTTTTTTTTTTTTTTTTTTTTAGGTATCGCAGCAGTCATGTCAGCTAAATTTGAATTTGAATTTATTAAATTTTTCGGCAATTACAGTCATATTTGCAATACAATGTTACAATATACCAAATAAATATAATTATATTACGTAAGTTGCCTGGGCCCAAACATAAAAGCAATGCTTGAAGGATGTATGGCCCTGGGAAAGTATGGTGACGAGAATGAATGAAGATGAGGATGAATATGAATACATGTCATGTCATGTTACATTTTACATACAAATTTTGAATATCAGCAGTTGCGATATATGTCAATTAAAAATATCAATAGGAGATTAATTCTAAATGAAAGACTTTCTTCCCATAAAATGATACCAGCAGTTGGTTGGGATATCATTTTAGCTCATGGCGAATTATTATTCTATAGAAAATGTGTAAGCAATAAAGACTCAAATTTAGACACAGGTGATTTCCCTGAAGTGTTGTTTGCATGTAGTTAGGTGCTCAAAACTCTTTGGAGTAAGTTTAGAGAGTTGGGTGTTTCAAATTAGAGTGCTGATGAAATTAGTTTGTCTTCTGGGCCAAATTAAATGATTGGTCACTTATTATACCTGTTGGATTTATGGACGAAAGGAAGATGAATTGTGGAGAGGTTTATTCACTCACTATAAGTTGACATAAAAATATTGACGTAAGAGTAGCAAAAAGTGAGTGAATAAACCATAAATCAAACAGTGATTAACACGTGGCTCTCCTCATCTCCAAGTCCAACTACCCAAGAAATCTCCAAGTCAAATTTACAAAAAGCAATCTTTGTGCACAAATGTCTTTTTAAATATGTACTGAATCCTGTACTACATTGAAAAAAGTGTCGTTTGAATCCAAATTGCATACTCATTTTTAAGGGGAAGGGGAATTCATGTTAGGTGCAGCTTAGCACATTCAATTTTGTAGATTTGGTCATGTTTAGTTTTCTGTGTGTACATACAAAACCAAATTAACAAAAAAAAATTAAAGAATTATTTATTTCGTAAAAATTATTCCTTCATCAATCCCTTTGGCAGCAATCAGGTCTAAAGGTCTGTTCAGTACCATTCATTGATCCAACAGATTTTTCGACAGTTTAGGCAACTTCTAGGTGGGTAGTAAGTTTCGTGTACGAACTTATTGGTTGGTATCATTATGAATAGTATAATTGCAATCAGTATTGGAATTTTATGGTACGCACAGCTTTCATTGCTAAATTGCAGTCAAATCCAGTTTTTCGTAGGCCAAGTGATTGGTAGAGAGCATGCAATTGAGACCTCTGTTTGATCAATTTGCATATTTGCATATGTAATCCAGTTCACCTATCTCATTTAGAATTGCAAATTGTAAATATAATGATTTATTTTATACAGCGCAGTCTGCAATATGTAAAATACATCTTCTGATGCGCTGCACATGGAAAACAGAATTAAAATTTAAACTTTAAATAGATGATTAATAGAAAATTGGACTTGGAAATCAGATTAGCTGCTCAATGAAGTGGAGCCAGACACTAACAGAGCAAGAACAGGATATCTCAGCTGCTGATAAACCAATGAGATTAAATAAAAACATGATGTTTACCTGAATGTACGTAGTTTGTGAAATGACTTAATTAATTAACAAATTAAGAGAAACAATAATAAAAGTAATACCAAAACAGACTCACAGATGTAACAAGTTCTACTTCTGATAGTGCATGTTTTGGTTTTTAAAAAAAGCATTCCAATGAACGCTAACTTGTAAGTAAGTTAATAAAGCATTCACTTTAAACATTAAATAGATAAGTTCGCCCTGAGAACGATATTCATATATGAATTCACATAGTAGACACCTAAAAAAAGGTTTGAATAGCATTCACAAACCACAAAGAATTGTACACTGACACGAACAGTTGAATATTGCATGGACATGTGTGTGAATAGCCCTTTCCCATGCATCTACATTGTTTGTGACCTCAAAGGTTAGGAGTTAGGATGCCAGGGGAGAGCTACATACTTTTGTGAATGGTATATGCAGAACTGCATGATCCTGATTGATAGGTACAATGCCCCATGTAGAAGGCACCCCTGATGGATAAGCATTGTGCAGCAGTTTGCATCCAAATTCAAGCCGTTGATAATGGCCTCTATTCCAAGAATTTCTCAATGAAAGACATGCCACCATGATGCCCGAGGGCTCACTTACAGGAAACAAAGGCAATGGTATTTCAAGTGAATCATATGCCATTGGTATTCATGCACACTGGGGACACATAGACTGCTCCTGTAGCATTGTAGGATCATGTGAGACGTTACATTTGCCAAATACATCAAATTTGCAATACTCAAAAGTGAGAAAATATCAATTTGCTGAAATTATAAATTATCTAGCCTAAGGGGTGTGTCAATTTGTGTTAAATGACAATGAGGTAGACACTGATGATGTAGATTATACAGTCATACTGTACATGTATATTAGTAAGCATACGTGAAAGAGATTGGGGTCACCACTGTAGCCATGACAACCCCCTCAATCTTTTGGGAACTTCAGAAATAATTCGACATAAATCATGAATCAGCTTAAAGCACATAAAAGTGCTCTATGTTATTATATTGGTAGAGTGCATAGTAATATGAACCCTAGGTCCATTGGTTGGAACATACTGATCATAGTTCTATGGTTGGAAGCCTGGCAAGCTACTATTAAGGTGGTATAACCTTCCCTTATTTGGAAGTTCACTTGATGATGTCACAATAAAATCAAACTGTTACGAATGCTGATGCTATTAAAGTATTATCTTACAATTCATTGTCACATCAATTCATAAAAGATTACCATATTGTAGCTATATCAGAAATATGATCAATGACTTGTGAAAGAAGCTCCTTCCCTCTGACTTAGCCCTCACTTCAAAACATATAGTTACTGGGCTATTGCAATTCCTTCAACACTGTTGAGCTATGGTTTCATATAGACTCGTGGTCATCGAGATTGGCCACCCCAAACAAAACACTATTAAACACCTTGATATATATTGACATGTCGTGATTTGTTATAAAACCAACTCTTCATGTCATTGATAATATTTGAGTACTTCAACAGGCATCCTAGCAGCTTAGAAGCCAAGTGTATAATTGCTTTCTACTTCTTCTGTTTTCATGGTGTACCTTGCTTTCTTACAATTATGTAACTTCTCTAGAATATAAAACTTAGTTTAGTACGAACTTTTAGATCAGCAAAAACAAGTTTTTTGTTTTCAGAACGGACTATATAGTCATCAGGTCTTGTGACTGTTGGAGGCCCCTAGCAACGCGGCAGCATCTTGTCAGTTGCTAAGAACAACACCAGACCAGGCTTGGTCTCGTGACATACACGACTTGCAGCATGTCCTTCAGGATTAGGGACACTTTGACACAGCTTGGGACATCCTCAGGTGGTCAAACAAGGACACGCTCTGGAACCTGGGCCTAGATTCCCAGGCTAGGGATTAATCAAGGAGACATCATTGCCTTATAATGATGGGTATCTACTTATTAAGTCCGAATAGATTCTTTTGACTTAGATAGACCACACATGTGATTTCATGGATTCTTTTGGCCTTTGAGGCTTAGATATCAGCCCAAGACTAAAATGTTTTACTTTGCTGCTAAGGTCACATGATCACAATGACAGAGGGCGCTGACAAAGACCTGCAGAGCCACCTGTCACAGTTGTCCAAGTTATTAAGTCGCATTACCAATAGAGCCATGTAAGTTAATTTCTTTTGACAGATTAGTCATGTATAACTTTTGGGTAACTGGGTCATTAGTACTATGATGTGGACATAATCAAATATTTTTTTTGTTTCTTTGTTTTTTTACAATAAAGGTGATGAATTGAGATGACCTCTGACCTTGCTGAAAAGTGTCATCATCAAAACAATGGCCATTGTGACATACTCTGGTTGGCAATGAGGCTTGAGAGGTGACAGGCTGATTGAGAGCAACATAAATTCATATTGGAAATATAGCAAACAGTATTTTTTTTTTAATGACTGGTGTCATTATCACATAGAAAGTTGGAATAAGGTTTTATAAGTCTTAGATTTCTGTCAATTTACCCGGCCGTGAGGTTTATATGAAATAGTACGAATAAAAATCGATCGAGTGTACATTATAATTATTAATTTTGGTATTTCTCCTGTAGAAGTGACATGTAATAGAACAGCTCTTCATAATGAAAATTGTGTATCCAGTGGTCTACATGACTCATTACAATTTCTGCTTTTCCATGATAATTATATTAAACTGTGGTCTAACAAATGCTTTTTAAGCGAGTCACTACCCTAACAGATTTTTATGTTCTTTCACATTGTTTTTATGCACTTTCGTACTTTTATTTTTTTTCCCCCCTTATTGGGGGTGGATAATAAATTAATAATATAAATAGCCATTATACTATAGGATGACTTCTCCATGCCTTTTTTTCTTGACATAACAAGTCAATCATTTCTTAATTTGAGTTATTTTGTCATGTATGCCACGAGTACCTGGTATTGACTACTGTAGTTGCAGAAATTCACTGCACAGTATTATCAGCTCTATAATAGCTCTCTGCCAAAGTTGGAAAGTTAAGCAATGATAGTTTTCAATTTAAGTCTCAAATCACTTAAATCAATCAATCAATCAATCAGCCAACCAATCAACCAATAAATCGGATTCAAAGTTTCATAGAAGGAAAAAAACCAAACAAGAAACTCAACATTCAAAGCCAAATATTTTTACTTATCTGGTGGCAACCTTGTACGATATCAGCATGAGACGGTCCATTATCAGCTCATATGTCCTGCCGTCCACATGGCTTTGGGGGTATTGCCTTACTAAATAAGGCCAATTGCTCACCATGCATGTTGATTCTCTATATTTCTCAGTACTAATACGTAAATACACTTTAGCCTCCTCTCTTGGGATTGTGAAATTTGCATTTGCAGTAGCAAGAGTCTTAGAGTAGAATCACGTGACTCAGACAAGTTGTATTTCCTGTATACATGTACAAAGAAACAGTATATACAGGTGGAGACACCCCTAAGATAGTTTACTATCGCTACTGGGGTGCCACCAAAACTATTTTTCATCCAGGGTCCCTGCAGACCCTTCCAAACAGATTTCAGCATTTTAGATAAATTTACGATGAAATTAACTTACTAGTTTGGAGATGGCAATGAGAGACACTGTATATCACGATGAGACCCCACTTAGAAGATTACACTTAAAGTAAACGTACTTACTTGTAAAATAGGTTAACAACGGGATGCCACCATCTTAGCCCTTCTCTGTGGACGTTACATATTACTACTTCCGGCCGTTAGGCCAACGTCGTGGGGCCTGGCAAATAGCGAGCCGTTTCTTGCCACTTCCGGCCGAAAATTCGTATAAAGCAACTAGCCTTGCTCACACAATCATTTCGCCTTCTCATCTTCGTTTCCCTCCCACCCATCCCTATATTGTATCATTTTAACCCATATTGATCATATCACAACTAACAATTTACCATCTACGTATAAGCTTTACCTTATATCAATCTAAGTCTATAAGATTGAATACATAATTGTAAATGGTATGATCACTTAATCAATATATGCAACATGTATGCAGGAAAAAACACAATGTCACAAAAATGTTAAAAAATGTTACAAGATATCATAAAAAAATATTAAAAAAAGTTACCATAAATTACAATCTATCATGTATACTTAATTGCCTTGGGGGTGTCCTCAAGAGCATGCTGTATAAATGTTCATCTCTATCTGTGTGTCACCTCTATCTCTTATTTATGTTCAGGGCCAAATAAATTGGCAGTGTGTCCAAACCTACTTCTGCTTTGACCTTACTTTTTACGATATCGCTATGCATGTACAACAATGTACGCTGATAATGCCCAAATTTCGTGATTTGCCTTCCTTGAACATAATTGAGCAAGTTTGAATGGAGGACCATAGGTCAAAAGTGGGTGGGTTATTTATGCGGTATGTGGGATATTTGGTAAGTTGTTTAAAATGAGATTCTGTAAACCTTGGCTGTAGCAATTTAAAGTGACTATAGATGGTGCAAGGGGTGGACTTGTAGACAGGTCCTGCAATATTTGATTTTTCATTCTGATGGTGCAGTCAAATTAGTCACCTGATGATAAAACTTACAGCATGAAGTAAGAAAATATATCCTCCATAAAAAGGTGTTTCCATTATTCCCATATACATATCAAAGCATCAAAGGCCAAAAGAATCCCTTGAAATCAAATATGTGGGCCATCTTAAGTCTAACTAATCTACCCGGACTTCTGAGCACAGATCTGTGATCAGAATCTCTCCAAGTGTCTGCCAGAAAATAAAATGTAAATACATATATCTTACTGTAAATGAAAAATACAACAATCAATATAAATAATAACTGTTATACTACATACTTACTACTGTAAATTAGATGTACATTAAGTTTATTTTACAATGGTCTCCTTGCAGTCTGCAGATTTTTACAGTATAAGCTGGTGTAAGACAAGGAAGCGTGATGTTACTGTGCAAGTCTCTGCTAGATAAAATAGCACAAATTGCAACATACATTCAACATATGTCTAGTATGCATATATAGTGCTTCATGAGTATACATGCATATATAGTGCCTCAGAATAAGCATTATTTCACCAAAAAAAGTATAAGATTTCGTTTGCCCAATATTTATAATAATTGTCCAGCAAATGTAAAGAATAAAATTACCACACATGGTTTTCATATTTTTGTAAATAACATCAAAATTCAATTATTATCAAACAATTTGCTCTGTAAGAAATTGTTATATATGCCATTCCTCTTGATCAATACATATATATATATATGCTTAATAACAACAAGCTATTCCTAATATTTTCTTTATCTGGTGTCATGCATGCCTTTATAAACTTGACATCACTTAATAATATTGCATGCATTATATCATGAATTGTTTTTTACAATTTTGGAATAGGAAACTCCGTGGAATTGCCGAAGCATTGGTCCCAAATGGGTAAACTTCTGTGGTCACTTCAGTTTCCAGGTACCCTGATGATTCAAGGGTCCCGAACAGAGACAGTTGCAGGACATCAGACCACCCACTGTACTTAGTAATGAGGTGGTCACATTGGAGAGGTTATGTATAATGGCTAAGAAATAGTTTTAGCCAGAATTTGTTAACAGAACGGCCTCATTGGAGAGGTGGCATTAAGACAAGTTTTTGTAGTCACTCATTCTTTGTGATTTTCCAATTGTCCACATAAAACAGTACGTAAAAGAAACTCAGTGATGACCTTCAGAATCTTTGTTGACCAACTTCATGGACAGCAAACAAACCCTCTTGTGGTACATTTTATATTGGAGTGACAAAACGGTGACCCCGGACAATGTTAATTAAGCAGCGTCATCACAACCTTTGGTGCTTTTTATTTATTTAATTTTTAATAGAATACTAGTCTTGTCTTAAATTGTGTTTGGTAGTAGATACATGTGACGAAAATGTGTATATATGCGTCGAAACTTGTATATTTGTACATCTGCATGTAATATAAGGAATTAAGCCTATAGTTTATATATTTTCAGAAATTCAATAGCTGACTGTTGTTAGGAAAGTAAAAAAATGAAATAAAAATAATTTGCAATATTTAAAGTTGGTGTCAAAAGATGTCTCTTACAAACTACATACATGTAATGTAAATAGAGGTCCTAGCATAGGATATGAAATTAATTTTCAAAATCATATTTGCTGTTGCACAGATTCGCTGCGGATCCTGGATCACACGGTCAGCAGGTGAGCACCAGTGGCTCGTGGGGGAATCACAGATCATTCAGCCTGGTCCAGGTGCCCCAGGTGAGGCTCGAACCAGTGTTCATCTGGCAGGGTTGCTTCATTCCCCCTCTTGGCACCTTGCTTAGCAGACACCTTAGACAGTTTGGCCACTAGGATGCTTTTCATAAATCATAATATGTCTCTTACAAACTACATACATGTAATGTAAATAGAGGTCCTAGCATATGATATGAAATTAATTTTCAAAATCATATTTGCTGTTGCACAGATTCGCTGCGGATCCTGGATCACACGGTCAGCAGGTGAGCACCAGTGGCTCGTGGGGGAATCACAGATCATTCAGCCTGGTCCAGGTGCCCCAGGTGAGGCTCGAACCAGTGTTCATCTGGCAGGGTTGCTTCATTCCCCCTCTTGGCACCTTGCTTGGCAGACACCTTAGACAGTTTGGCCACTAGGATGCTTTTCAGTAGTAATATACAGTAGGGCACAGACATCAAAGGGAAGCCGCACAATCCACTTGACTTTTGGTGAAACGGAGGTAGTAAGGTAGCAACATCAAAGGGAAACCCATTGTCTTTTGGAGAACAGGATGAAGTAGGGTAGTAATTAAATTTCACACTCCAATGCATTCGGTGAAGCTAGGGTAGCTTATGTGAAGGAAGGGTAGGTAATAAATCGCACACCTGTCAAAGTCATCACGTCATAGGAAACCCCCAATTCTAAAAATAGAAAATCCATTGCACCCTGCTGCGATGAAGTCATTTTCTAAAAATAACTCGCCATCCTGTAGCCTGTAGCGGGCCAGCAGGCCAGCAGGCCAGCAGGCCTGCATTGAAATCACCATCATAAAAGCGATTGGTACTCTTGTTCCTCATCATTGAAATGGCAGAGAGCAGAGATGACGCTTTGATCAATGAATATTTTCAAAGTAACAATGGTCTCAGCGAAGTCTCTCAAGTTAGAGATAGATACAATCAGCTAACAACAAATGATTCAGCGTACGATGATTTTAAACAAATGCTTCAAAATTTCACAAACTCGCACGATTTAATGCTATTCGCTCATAGAAACGATCTAACCCAAGACCCTCAGGTTAAAGATAGACTTTCTCAATTCACTAGCAATAGCAATTATCTGGTAACCGCATATGATGATTTCACACATATGATTCAAAATTTCACAAATGAACAAGATTTAATACAGTTTGCACACAGAAACAATCTGATTGGGGATGCACAAATTCAAAGCAGACTTCAGCAGTTAAACAACCATCTTTACTGTCAAAAATGTTTCAAACAATTCACCAATAGAGTCTTTCAAGAACTACATCAAAGCAATTGCCAAGGTAATATTCCAATTCAAACAGTCACTCATGATCCTTTTCCTGAATTCAATCAACCAGTACAACCAGTACAACCAGTAAAACCACTACCGCATAACTGCAATGTTTGCGGTAAATCTTTCACCACTAGCTTTAAGAGGAACACACATCAAAAGAAATGTACAGGATTAAAAAAATGTGTACAATGTCATGCACAATTTACTTCAGTTTCTTTATTCGGTGTACATAAATGTCAGGAAATGATTAAATGTCAGCACTGTAACAAACAATTTCAAAGTTTCTATGCAAAGCAAAGACACGAACTTAAATGTCAACTTCCTAAGGGAACAAAACACAAATTTATTAGTCAAAAAAATAATCCAACTGATCTCCAACTACTGCAAAGTCTGCAGGTACCGCAGGTACCGCAGGTACCGCAGGTACCACAGCAGACTTTTTCGTGTCCAAATTGTCGCAAAACTTTTAAGAAAAAATCCTCATTAACCGAACACATGAAAGTTTGTGAGGGAGTGTTTGACTGTCAAAAATGTAAGAAAATTTTCACCAACAGCCTAGCTCATGATTCTCACTCGTGTGAAATTAAATGTCACTCATGTCACTCCATATTCAAATCAAAAAAAAGTTTTGGAAAACATATTTGTAAAAAAACCCGAAAAAGGACACTTACTGATTCACACAACACTGACAACACTGTGCAACCATGCAAACGAAGTTGTAATAGCGTACAAACAAATCAAACCGCAATTGTTCAGCCATGTGTTCAGTCAACCATTCAGTCAACCATTCAGTCACCTGTTCAGTCAACCGTTCAGTCAACCGTTCAGTCACTTGATGTGCTATGCGAAGTTTGCGGGAGGATTTTTAATTCTGAAAAGAGCCTGAGTGCCCATAAACGTTATCACAAAAAAAATCATAGAATTAGGTGTAGACGGTGTTCAGAAGAATTTCAGAATAGACACTCCTTATACCTTCACATAAGAGATTCCCATATCCAACGAGGTCGAGGACAAGCACACATATTATCCATAGAAGATGAGGAATTACAAGAATTTTACAATAGATATCACTCATTCATTTATGATAACCACGAATTAGGCCAACCCCAAAGCTTTTATAATTACCCACTTGTTGAAGATTTCAGCATTGAAGACCTTATGGGTTTTGCAAGCGAAATATATGATGATCAAAACCAAACTTTTAAGTTAAACTTGTCTTTCGGTTCTATTCTTCAACATGTTGAAACTGGGGATTATAGATATTTTAAAGCGTACAGCAATTACCCACTTTTAGATCTTCCCATATCTATTTCTAATAGACTCGATTTAGAAAAAGTCCAGGATCATCTGAATGAATTAGATCTAACAGCTTATATATCTAAAGACAGACCCGACACTAAATGGAGATTAGTTCTAATAACTAACGTTAGATTCTATATTACTTCAACAGGCTTCCCTTTAGGTCAGGGTGAATTACCGGGTTATATAAAAAACAGTAAATCTATTATATCCCTCACGCATAGTTTTAAGAGTCAAAACAAATATGAAGACAACCTTTGTCTATTCAGGTGCTTAGCATATCATAAACACAGAGATATGTACAGAAACACCAGAGATTTCGAAGAAAAAGTAGAAAAATACTACAAAGAATTTGCTAGCGTTTGCGAGCAAGATTTGGAAGGAGGCGTTGACCTGAAGCTAATTCCAGATTTTGAGAGATTTTTTCAGTTAAACGTCAACATATTTTCTTTACACGAAGATGGAACTGCGCACTCCATATTTAAATCAACTCATAGATACGTCAACAGTATGAATTTGAATCTTTACCAGTATCACTTATCATATATCACTGATATTAATAGATATTGTAGTAAACATCAATGCTCAAACTGTGAAAAACACTTCAAAACTTTCCCCATATGTAAAAGACACAGCCAAACGTGTACATTAGCAACGAAATATCAATTTCCGGGTGGTTTTTACGATATGAAACGAAATATTTTTGAGCAGTTAGAAGAATTCGGAATAGATGTCTCCAATGATGAACGATTTTACGAATATTTTATAGTCTACGATTTCGAGGCATATTTGAAAAAAATAGAGAATGATTCCGTAGAAAATACAATGATGACAGCAGAGCACATTCCGATTAGCGTTAGTATTTGTAGTAATGTTCCAGACTTTGAAGAAGCCCACTGTATAGTGGAGCAAGATAGAGAGAAACTCGTTAAATCAATGCTCGCATACATGATAAGAATTCAAACATCTGCACAAGCGCTCATACAAGAGAAACTTAGTTATGTTACGGAAGAATTAGAATTACAATTGAGTACTTGGAATACAGAAGTTGATGAGAAAGAAACTTTCAATGATATAATGCGTAAAAAAATTCAAAACATGATTGAAACATTCGAACGTTATTGCACTCTGATTCCAGTTTTAGGATTTAATTCAGCAAAATATGATATGAATTTAATCAAAAGGGAAATAGCTCGTTGTTTAGAGATGCATAACGTAGAACATAAGTTTGTTGTGAAGAAAAACAATTCATACTCCTGTCTAGCGAATGAGAGGTTTAAATTCTTAGATATCATCAATTACCTGGCACCTGGGACGAGTTATTCTAGCTTTTTAAAAGCTTTTAAAATTCAAGAAAAGAAAGGATATTTTCCTTACGAATTTTTTGATGATCCCTCCAAGTTAGATTATCCAGAATTACCTCCATACGAAGCGTTCTACTCTTATCTAAAACAATGCAATATCCTGGAGACATTTGAAAATTACCAATGGTTGAAAACAGTTTGGTTGAGCGAAAATATGAGTTGTTTTAAAGATTTTCTTATATGGTATAATAATTTAGATGTGACACCATTCGTTAAAGCAGTTATGAAGCTGCAAGACTTTTATAAGGTTAAGCGAATAGATATTTTCAAAAGCTCCATTAGTGTCCCAGGAATTGCTAGGCAATTAGTTTTTCAGAGTGCAGAGAAAAATGGTGCCTATTTTTCTCTGATTGACCAAAAAAATTCGGACCTTTACTTCTCCTATTTACAGAATATAATTGGAGGAGCTTCTATTATTTTTCACAGACAAGCTCAGAGAGATAAGACATTTATTCGGGGTGGTAATAATCGGGTGAAGAGAATAATAGGATATGACGCTAATGCTTTATATCTATACGCCTTCAGCAAAGAATTTCCAGTGGGTTCATTCATTAGAAGACACGCGAAAGATGAATTTAAACCCGTGGTGAGGGATAGATATGATAACATGTTCTATTGGATGGATTATTTAAGTCATAAAAGAAATCTAAAGATTTGGCATAAACGAAATGGAAATAAGGAAAAGAGAGATGGTCGTTTCTTTGCTGATGGAGTATCTTGTTCAAATAATATAACTAAAATATATCAATACGATGGTTGCTATTTCCACCATCATGGCGGTGATTGTCCTCTAATGAATAAAAATTTATCTGAGAAAGAAAAGAAAAAAGGGTTACTCGCGCAGAAAAGAAGACAAGATAGGAATAACTACTACAAAAAGTTAGGATACGAAGTTGAGGAAATATGGGAATGCGAATTTCTGAAAATGATTAAAGATACTCCGGACTTGCAAAAATTTATAGAAAACCAAAGACCCAAGTTTTTCAAAAAAAATAAGAAAACTTTGACCGAAAAGGAAATTTTAGAAGCGGTGAAACGGGATGAGCTCTTCGGTATGGTAGAAGTAGACATCGCAGTCCCCGAAAAATGGGAACAAGGTTTCAAACAGCCGGATAACTTGACACCATACGATTATTTTAGTGAGATGTCACCGATATTTTGCACTACCGATATTCCATTCGAAGTAATAGGTGAACATATGCAAAATTTTGCTCGTGATTCAGGAATGAATACAAAACCTAGAAGACTGTTGGTAGGAGGAATGAAAGCTAGGAAAATGCTATTTGCTACACCTTTATTGAAATGGTATTTAGAGCACGGTTTAGTCGTATCCAAAATTCACCAAGTCATAGAATATAACAGAATGAAGTGCTTTCAGGATTTTGTGACCGATGTGACAGAGGCCAGGAGAGCGGGAGATAGAGATCCAGATTTATCAATAATTGCCGATTTATCAAAACTTATAGGAAATTCCGCCTATGGATCAACTATCCTTAATAAACTGAAGCAGTCGGATGTTAGATATGTAGAAGGTGAGAATGAGGCTTGCCTCAAAGCTAACGAGAAAGGATTCAAATCCATGACCCAACTTTCCGATGATTTTGAATTTTATGAAATCGAATCTCAAAAAAACAAGATTAAGTTAGATTTACCAATTCAAATAGGTTTTTTCATTCTGCAATATGCCAAGTTAAGAATGTTAGAATTCTATTACGATTTTCTCTGTAAATACGTTCCTAGAGATAAGTTTCAAATGCTTCAGATGGATACGGACAGCAATTACTTTTCAATAGCAGGGGAAACATTGCAAGATGTGATTAAACCAGAACTCTTAGATGAATATAAACATAAGTTAAATGGATATTGTTCGGTTAGAGACGTTGATGCTGAAACTCATTGGTTTCCAAGAACTTGTTGCCCAGAACACACTAAATATGATAATCGTTGCCCCGGGTTATTTAAACGTGAATACGAAGGTGAGATATTCTATGGACTCTGTTCTAAAACCTATATCGTAGCCGACAAAGACCATTGTAAGTTTAGTTCTAAAGGTATATCCAAAAACAGAGTCAAAAACCCTCTAGAAATATTTAAAAGCGTTTTGGAGACTAAGGAAAGTCGTAGCTCTACCAATGTAGGATTTATCAGTAAAAGTAATACTATTTTCACGTACCAACAGAATAGAGCCGGATTCGCTTATTTTTATCCTAAAAGGGAAGTATTAGCTGATGGTATCTCATCCAAACCCTTAGATATAATATTAGAACCGATACGAACGAAGTATTTCAGGTAAAAAAATTTATTATAAATATTAAAAAAAATTTATTATAAATATTAAAAAAACACAAATTTTCGCAATAAGAATAAAATAAAATTAACAATATTTATAAAGACGATTCGGCGTATCGTTTGGTTCTTGTCTGGGTGGCGTGGACGTAGGCGATAGCGGGTGGGGTAGAGGAGCGACGAGATGGGGAGTGAGCCGATGGGGAGTGAGCCGATGGGGAGCGAGCCGGGGATCTGGGACCGGGAGTGAGAAGAGTTGGGAAACTCCATCGGTGTGGGTTGGATGGGGAGATTGGGAGGGTTGGGATGGTAAATACCGGGGTATTACCCCTTACGGAATCATCTCCGGTATAGCTCCCTTCCAAGTCTCGGTTTCTGAAAAGAAAAAGGATTATTTTTGAGATATTTTTCTATATGATTGAGTAATAGTTATAAATACACACAGAATTATCCAGAATACTTGTGAAAATAAACTTACTGCTCCGTTTCCGTCGATGCATTTTGAGTAAATGCTGACAACCTCTCAGCGCAAAAGTGAACAATTTTCTTTGTCCTGGCTGCACCCTAAAAATTAGGAAAAAATATCATTATAAAACCGTAAATTGCAATGATATTCGAGTTATCTATAAATTTATATCACCGTTAAATTCCACTAATTCGTTATAACATAACTATTTATATATAAATTCATAAAATTAGAGAGGTGAATTATTGTTTAAATTCCACTTACGAATAGTTGAATGCTTAATACTAGCATGATCCCTGCCAGTATTGCATACCCCAGGTATAAAAGTTTAACATCAGTTGCTGGGCAGTTGCAAGTAGAATTCATCTCAGAGTGTGGTTCTGTAAATGCTTATTGCTGTCTATGAAGATTGTGATGCTATTTAGAAAAAATTCTGGACCTTATATTCCATTTCCAGGTGACACTACTCAACTTCAAAGTTTATTGTTTAAAGTACGCTTAACTATACGCGAGTTCATCTTAATGCAATGATACCACGATTGTTTCACACCCCATCCATATATTCAGAAGCTACGAAAGTTGACTTAGAGTAAATTGCAATGAAACCACGACTAGGAGGGTTAACAGAGACCCTATCAGGGGGGAAACCCCAGAAGCTACGATTTTAAACAGGTGCATAAAACAATTTATGGTTGGTTTACTGCATGGTTGGTTTACCTGGATGGTTGAATACAGAGTTGAACATACGGTTGAAAAAGACAATTACTCATTTTTTTTTTGGTATTATTTAGCAGGGATTTTAGTTCCCGCATTCGACGCACAGTTGAAAAGACTCATTTTTGGTGTTATTTAGCAGGAATTTTAAAGCCCGCATTCGACGCACGGTTGAAAAGACTCATTTTTGTTATTATTTAGCGTCCACATTCGACGCACGTGTCCAAGCGTGCGCGCGCACCCAAAAGCGTGCCTAAGCGTGCTCAAGCGTGACCGCACGTGAGCGCGCGTGCCCAAACCTGCTCAAGCGCGACCCCCACGCGCTCTATCTAAATAAAATATTTTTAGTTCGAAACATTTCCTCAAAATGCTCAGATGCGATCGTGATGCTTTGCGTAGGAACTTTGTAGTTTTGGTTAGAGAAGTACCTTGTACAGAAGTGCTTTCATTTCTTTATCAAGACGGAATTCTCAATCAGCAAATGGTAACTGAAATATTAGAAGAAGCACCATCGAAACGAAATTACTCCCTTTTATTTCTGCTACAGATGCGAGGACCCGCTGCATTCGCATCCTTCCTTAACGCATTGAAGGAAACAAAAAGAACCGATCTAGCTAATCTCTTAACCAATCTCGAAGACGAATTCACAAAAGTATCGATATGAGTACTATGAGTACTACGAGTGATGATTTGGATTGGAACATTGCTTTGTTAAATGAAGAATTATTTGAGACAAAACCTAATCCAAAAATCCTTGTGAATCTTTTTGTTTGCATTCTGAACTCGGTATTAAGTCATACCGAATCCAATAGCCACCAAACCAATCTCTGTCAATGTCATAATTTCATCCAAACCCATAGACTCAATATTTTGGAGTGTAACATTCAAAATTATGCTTCCACTACTATTCAAACTAATCCAAATTCTTGTTGGATTATGCAAATGTCTGATAAATACAGACTCTTGAAACAGATGTATTTAAGAATAGGCTAGCTAGCTAGCTTGTAGCTTTTAGCTTGTAGCTTTTAGCTTGTAGCTTTTAGCTTGTAGCTTTTAGCTTGTAGCTTTTAGTTTGTAGCTTTTAGTTTGTAGCTTTTAGTTTGTAGCTTTTAGCTTGTAGCTTTTAGCTTGTAGCTTTTAGCTTGTAGCTTTTAGCTTGTAGCTTTTAGCTTGGCTACTGAAATATATATATATATATATATTTGGCTCGATTTGTATTAAAAAATGTGACTCGGTGTCAACTTCCTTTCGTAAGGAGATGGTTGAAGGATCTAAATCTCCGCCATCTCGGTGTGACAGCACCACTCATAAATGGCTGAGTCGCTTAATTGTGTACAATACGCTTCATTTCATATTCACCCACTGTGGAAGGGAAAAATCCGACCCGGGTTAGATTTAACCATCCACATCATAAAGAGGGAGAGAAAACGAGTCACAAAAAAATTTAAAAATTAAAAAAATTTTAAAAAAGGACAGATTTCAACTGTCTATATTCCAAATTATGCTCAACCGTGCTCTGCGATCTTCCCGTGATGTTGGGCGAATGTGAGAGAAGTGTTTAATAGCTGTTCACGGCTAACATTTTTTTCATAACAAACTGGCAGAGTGTCTTTTGAAAAAAAAATCAAGTCATAATATCATTCAATCATCTTTAATATATAATAATTAAAGCCCGCTCTCTACATCTTGGGGGCGACCACGAGGCGTCTCAGCAGCGGTAGCGGCAGCAGCAGCGGTGGCGGCAGCGGTAGCGGCAGCAGCAGCAGCAGCGGCTGTCATGGACCTCGTCACCGGGCCACTCACTTTAGGAGACGGGGATGGCGCACCCACCAAGTCCTGCAGGGTTCTCGGGAGTCTCAATCCGCGTGGAACTGAAATAAAAAATAATAAACTTAATATCAGCATTTTTCCCCTATTATTAAAACTAATTTACTCTTTACAACGATCCGAGGATTCCCTGCTGGGATATCCCCCGCTGGTATGACGTCATTTTTAGGATCTCCCCAGCAGCGGCAGCGGAGCCAGCGGAGCCAGCAGCGCCAGCAGCGCCAGCAGCGTCAACAGCGTCAACAGCGCCACTCTTTACGTTGCGGAGGATAATAGAAGCTTCAAGATACCGCATCGCGCATGCGTTGTAGCGCGCAGCGTCAAGGGTATTCCCTCCCGGGTGACGTCATTTTTAGGATCTCCCCAGCAGCGCCAGCGGAGCCAGCGGAGCCAGCAGCGCCAGCAGTGTCAGCAGCGCCGCTCTTTTTACTACGGAGGAAAATAGAAGCTGCAAGATACCGCATCGCGCATGCGCGAAGCGATGCTTTTTTTAGATCTAATAATGTAAACATTAACGCGTGGGTAGTGCTATACAGTAAGACGCATAAACGTTCGGTTAATAATAAAAATTTAAATTTAAAAAGACTTACTTTCTAGAGAAGGGGGAGCCCTTCTCTTGCAAGCTTGACAGCGGCACATGAACATTATCACCCGGTGTATGATTTTCTGTAGCCATAATATCGTGGAAACGGAACAGGGTGGTGGTGGAGCTTGTCTTCTGAATTGGTTGATTCTTCTCCATGTCTTCAGCAAACCGCACATAACGCTTACATTCAACGTCAACAATCCAGCCAAAGACACGGAGAAAAATCCGAACCACCCTTCAACCTCCACATCAAACATTTCATCATCATCATCATCATCTTCATCATCCGTTTTGTCTTCAGCCACATCATCCACATCATCCATGTCAACAGTTGATCCATCACCGGATTCGTCATTACACCCATAACTCCACTTCCTCAGCTGAGAGATACCACACACACCATAAAGTTCAACATGAAGATAACCTTCTAAATCAGAAGTCTTAACTCCATATCCATCATGCTCATCACTGAAGTGTACAACCAACACAGTCTCAGTCCTTCCTTCCAGAGGTAGGAAGGGCACAACATTGCCACACTTCATTACTGCATCTTCACAGATACAGTAATTCCCCTCCAAACACAAAACCTGAGTTTGGACAAACTCAAACGAACCAAAAAACAATAACAATTCAAACAATCCAAACATAGTGAAAAAAATCATGTGCTCCTCTCCAATGAAAACTAGAGAATGGGGTGGAACTTGGATTTAGCAGTGAATTCTTCAGTCATATCACTAATTAATAGTAATAAAGATAAATTAACTCTACATCAAAGCACATTATGCTTCTGATTAATGAACACAACAAAGACCTCCTTCTAGGATCAATACATCCTTGATCATTAGAGTGATTACACAGTAGGTGGGATTGGAGCAATATGAAATGATAAGACAAGATACCTTAATCCTTAATGAGTTTGAACCTACAGACACCAAACAGCTGTCAGCCCTATCAGTCTTACATCTAATCTGGGATAAGGTCAATTATGCTATGGTGGCATACCAAACCTAGACCAAACTGTGATTTGGGATAAAGGAGTTGGGTAATAGGTTTATAGCCCCAATGGATGCCTATCAAACTTTTAATCTGAAAAAACTCTTTCAAAGTTTACTGTTTAAACATAATAGCTGTATCTCCTCACCTCAGCAATTTTTTGAATGCACTTAATGAATGTAATGCACCCACATGGGTTATATCCTCAGCAATTTTTTGAATGCACTTAATGAATGTAATGCACCCACATGGGTTATATTTTAGGAAATGAAAGGGTTTTGGTTCAATTTATTGATCCATACCCCATTGCACACATGCACACATCACTGCATTTTTTTAAATTATGCAAACTAGGGATTTTTTCAAATTTCACTTCAGTTGTGATTAGTCCACTACAGGAAAGAGATCACTAACATGGATGTGTGTGTAATATGTTTGGTAGATGGTGGTAAGCAATTGTTCTGCTGTAATGCCATAATTCACCACTCATGTTGTTCAGCATACATTAATAATTTCGATTTCGTCATTTATGGTGCTTTGAAATGTCCACACTGTCGTAAAGAGTGGCTTTTTGAAGAATTAAGCAAATTTTTACATGAGAATTTGGAGGAGAATCCAATGCTGGAAGCGCAGGAGAATCCAATGCTGGAAGCGGAGGAGAATCCAATGCTGGAAGCGGAGGAGAATTCGGAGGAGAATTCGGAGGAGAATTCGGAGGAGAATTCAATGCTGGAAGCTGAGGAGAATTCGGAGATAGGAATTGAGAGGGAAATGGTGGTATTAGAGGTGGATCAGCTGGAAGCTGGGGAGGGTGGAGATCCTCAGGTAAGTGTTGGATCACCACAGGATATTTTTGAAACGGAAGACTTTCAGGTAGGACCTTCAATTTATTATGACTCATCAATTGATGAGATGGTGGTGGATTACAGCAGAGTCTCATTTCAAACCATCTCTGATGCAATGGTTAGAATTGTTAATGGTAGATTGGAGAGTGTTGAGTGGGAAGCTGATGAATTTTCGAGATTTTAACTAGTTTTGGGGTATTAGTTCCAACTATTTATTACTTTTTAAAAAGTGATAAACAGTTGTATCCAACACTGACCACGTGGAGGTTCCCCAAAGTACAGTGTCACTAGTCCTAAATATTATTTTTTGGTGTTATGATGTTTACAGATTTCTCAATCCTGCCAGTGACATCATAACTTTTTTTATTTTATTTTTTTTGGTGTTATGATGTTTACAGATTTCTCAATCCTGCCAGTGACATCATAACTTTTTTATTTTATTTTTTTGGTGTCATGATGTTTACAGATTTCTCAATCCTGCCAGTGACATCATAACTTTTGAAAATTGAAATTTTTTTTGCGGTTTTATTTTTTCAGTGCGTTATTTTGACTTATGGGTAACTTAATACCGCGACAGAGGTCAGATAACGCTCTCATACATTAGAGAATATATAAAACTATCAAGATTCACATTTTTCAACAAACGAACGATAGAAGAAAATTCTATTCCCTGACTACGCAAAATAGTATAGAATATACAAAATTTACCGCAGTCATCGGATTTAAGGTTTTGAAGAGCGATATCATTGTATACGTACCTACCGCACTTTTTAATTAAAAACTTGTGCCAATAAGAATGATAGTTTTCCGGGTTTTCACCCAAAGAATCAAAAAATTCGCAAGTATGATTATTCACAAATACAGCAACCCAATGAGTGCCTGCACTATTGGCTTCATCGGTATTCAATATAGCTATAGTGTTATCTTTGATTAAATGAATATGGTTAGCAGGGTAAACCCCACCAAACTCTGGATAGTGTCTACGTAAAATGTTAGTTATTTCCGAAGTGTTCATTGTGTAGTAATGTTTCGTGCAGCATCGATACTCAACAAGCCTTTAAATTTCCCATACAGAAAGACTACTATTGAGTCTTCCAGAGCTTTTGAAAATCTAAGTTCGAGTTTGGTTGTTCCTGTGTGCGAAATTGGAAGCAACTCTTCAAAATTTTCTCTATTCCCTAGATCGAAGCAGAATATTGTGTATCCTCTATGGAAATCTTCGAAAGAAATGATAGAGTCTGGGTTCAGTCTGTGAAGTCTCTGCCAAGCCTCTAAATAATGAGATTGGTAAGCTGTATCACCGAATTTAACTTGAAGTGGTTTAGCTGGGAGAGAAATGTTGTTTAAATACAATCCTATCTCACTGATGTTAAAGTGACTAAAAAAATATGGATTGTGTTGGAATGAACCGCTGACAGCTGCAGATTTAGCCATACAAACGATTAATTGTTCTGGGCATTCGGTTCCGAATAAATCATTAATCGTAGCCACTTGACTACCTTTAGCTATAGTGTGAGTTCGCATTTTTGAATTGATATAAGGATATTGAGCTGATTTAAGTTTTAGGGCATCACTGATAGCAACACCAACTGCTGGGTCTAAGGTAACATGACATAACACTAGCTTAGCATCCAATATTTTAATATTAAATTTTTGTGTTAATTCGGAAGAGAGCAAGGAAAATTCGGGTGTAGAAGGCCAAAATTTCAATCCAATGTTGGTGTTGTGTAATAATAACCTTTTCTGTTTCATGAAATCCACTCCAATAGATCCAGTCATAACAAACTCTTGCCCCTGGTTAACAAACTTTGTTCTTTTTTTCAATGCAGGGTTCCCATCCGTAACGGCATTATCAGTTCCTGCTACTGCCTTGAAATTACTACAAGTATTTATCGCAGTACTTAGATCTTTGGTGAATAATATTCCCAGTTGTTCGTCTACTTTACTCGTTAAAAGAGTATCCAGCATATATTTATAAGGATAGCAGTAAGTAGGGATATCATTAGATATCGATTGATGTTGTAAACTGAGGTCAACTTTCTGAAACATTGATGCGATTAAACAATTTGTAGGTGCTACATCACCGGTAGCATCATATTTCTCCAATGATTCAACAAATTTGATAGGATCATTCTCCCCTATAACAATTTTACACCTAAGTTGAATGTGTGAACGGGAAAAGTCGATAAAATTTTGTGAAGTTACACTAAATTCCACACATCCGCTGGATAGTTGTGAGATTGGAAGATGTTCTATCATTTGAGATTGCGATATTGCTTTGTTGGTAGGTTGTACGCAAAAAAGGTTGAGAGAATCATCGTGAGCTTGCATTTTATCGTCTCCTTCTTACAACCTTTTTCTTAGTCTGTCTAGTTTTAGTGTTCTTGCTCCGGTGTTTAGATCTAGACTGAGGCGATTTTTTCTTTTTACTCGATTTTATAGCTTTGTTAATGATAGAGCGTGACATGTTATCTTTCTGTGCGGCTGCAGTTACAACTTGCAAACCTTTGCCCGATTGAGTAGTTGAATCGTTTACCACAAATATTTTTTGATTTGGTAAAATTTTTCCATCAATCATTGCAGCGTAATGCTTTTTCCAACTATCGTAATCATTAATAACTGACATTGTGAAAACGAAGTGTTACGTTCAGTTCCGAAAGTGATAGTGGTGGTGATGTGGTTTCTCTGGGTTTTATATATATTCTGAAGCGATTGAGTTGTCCTTGAATAGTTTTCAATTTAATCGGGCGTACGAATTCTGTGTGAGAAACCTTCAACCCTGGTAATTGAAAAACTCGCAAGACTGGTGACAATTTTCCGTATAGAAAAGATTCCTGACACACATCGCTAAAAATATATATCTCTTCTTTGGTTCTTTCGTTAATTCTACATCTAATGTCTAGCAATTCCACATAAGATTCCGCGCAGAGGTTGATATTTCTATCTAGTTGCACTATAAAATCATTAGGATTATTGTCAGTGAAAATATTTTTACTATCTGTACTAGAAGCATACACCACAAACGATGTCATGATTAAGAATGTTCTTTTTCTCATTCACCACTGTGTAATATACTACCGGGTACTTGTACGCAAGAGTGCACCCCAGGGTTGCAGCCCTGGGTTGGAACCCCAGGGTTGGAGACCTGGATGTACCAGTTCTTAGTCTAGGTCACAAAACTAGGTCACAAAACTAAGTCACAAAACTAGGTAATAAAACTAGGTCACAAAACTAGGACACAGGTCACAAAACTAGGTCACAAGACTAGGCCACAAGACTAGGTCACAGGTCACAAGACTAGGCCACAGGCCACAAGACTAGGTCACAAGACTAGGACACAAGCCTAGGTCACAAGACTAGGTCACAAGACTAGGTCACTAGTGTTGCTTTTTGGAGATGTTCTATTTCACTTTTTTTCATCCATGTCGAGTGTTTCTTAGGCCAACCTAACCATTTAACCAACACTTTATCTCGTTTCCTTTTAAGTATTTTTTCTATGAGGTAAGTCTGATTATCATCAACTACCACTTTCTGCAGCTCGTTTTCTTGGAAATGCCCGTTTAAGACTTCGTTTTTCAAGTCTTTTACTACATAGATTGGTTTGATATCTCTCATAATTCTATCAGCAATGATGAAATGTTCTCTTGTCCACGATTCGTCAAATGCTCTCATGAATGGGTGTCTGACTACACTTATCCTAACCATATCGTGTATATTAAAACGAAAATCGGTTTGTATCTTATCAGGTTGCTCCGTTTCATATAACTGCTTCCATATTTTGTATTCATCCGATACTGTAACGGAAGCAGGAGTCTGTTTAATACTGCTATGATAAGAGTGATTGTAGGAATTTGTTGCTTTCTGCAACTGATCAACCCATTTGTGTGTATTTTGAGCAAGCATATAGGTAAACAATAACTTTTTTAAAGTCTTGAAAAATCTCTCAACTATGTTGGCTTTTGTTTCTGTATTATTAGTAAAAAAATGATTTATTCTCAGTTTCTTGAATAAATTCTGTGTCGCACGGGATCTGAACTCGGGACCTCTATCAGAACGACAGTTGGTTATAGTCCCTAATTTTAACAACAAGCTTTTTAAAGCTGGAACAAATTCTTGCGATTTCAAACTTTTCAAAGCTACTGTATGAGCAACTTTACTGAAGCAATCAATCCCAGCTAAGATGTAGATATATCCGGAATTATCTTTATCGTACTGCGGTATATGAGCTGTATCCAAGTCTATTTGATAACCAATATATGGAGTTACAACTCGATTTCTAACAATGTTAGTATTCACTTGTCTAAGTAATGTGTAATACTCTCGACTTTGTAGAAATTCTTTGATTTGTTTTCTGGTTAAGATATGTTTATTATCTTTTTTTATAGCTCTGTAGAATTTATCAACGCTACTATAGGCTCCAGGAAAGTTAAAATCTTGAAATTTTTCCAGAAGATAGTTTCTCACATCTTGTGCCAAATCCATCTCTCTTTTTTTTCAGTAATAGGAACACCGGGTGGTGGTTTTCTCTGTGAACTTTGTTTCCGAATTATCCCTGAGCCATTCTGAACTAGAGTTTGAGGTATATTGCTATCTCGCAGTGCTACTCTAAACTGATGTAAACCTTCTGGTTGTACATTTTTATAACGGTAAAGCATGCATTTTATCAAATCAATGATGTGACTGTTTGGTATAAGATTTTGATTAATTATTACCTCACCCTTTTTATTCCAAGTTATATTTTCGTCATTATCCTCAATATGTTGTAGTATAGCTCGAGCTTTATATTTGATATTCTGAGGGATTGATGACAGAATACTATCAGAACTTAGTTTAGGAGTTGCTGCAGCTGCTGCTGCAGGTACTGCAGGTACTGCAGCTGCAGGTACTGCGGGTACTGCGGGTACTGCGGGTACTGCAGTTGTTGTAGCAGCTGCAGTTGATACTGCGGGTACTGCAGTTGTTGTTGTAGCAGCTGCAGTTGCTACTGCGGGTACTGCAGGTGCTGCAGGTACCGCAGGTGCTGCAGCTGCTGCTGTTGCACTACTGTTGGTGAATGGAATTAAAACGTATTTCTTCATTTTAAGACTTTAATCAGGATCTTTTTAGCTGATAGCAAAATGTTGTGAATCTTGGATGAATTATTTCTAATGATAGAATAATTCTTTTTATCGGAATTCTTTTTATTGGTTATTTTTGAAATTAACTTTTTATGTTTGGAAAGCAATTTTTGGGTTTGAGGTGATAATACTGAGGAGTTGAGTGTAATATTATATATGATGATTACTGTGTTAGCTACTTGTTCTTCATTAGCCGTTTCTAATAGGGCTATGGCTTGATTTTTGCTACAAGAAAGAAGTAGATGAAAAAAATTTGTTTGAAAATTTTTTTTTTGAAAAAAAATTTTTTTCATGGTAAAATATTTTCATTAATTTTGTGATTTTTAACCCCTTTCAAACGAGGGTTAGGCATGAGACAGCCCAGGCTGGAAGCTAGCAATGTAGACCAGAGAGTTTTATCACCGTTTTCTATGGAAAGGTTGATTACAGAAGTAATAATGATGATATAAATTACGATAATCTGACTGATGAATCCGAACTGAGATTTCGGACATTTACGTGTGAAGCAATACCACTCTTCGTAATTAGATGTTCTCTCTTCCATTCCGACCCTGTAACTAATTTACTTTCCTATATTTCATTCATTTATATCATTTAGACGCGCACGAGCGGGCGAGCGCCCCGCTCGGGCGAATATAAAGCACCAAGCGATAGTTAATCGGAACGCTCCAGCCTGCTACTTCAGGGTATCGCTTCAGTGGGTGCACTAGGTATTTCAATCTTTTTTGTATATAATAGTATCTTCCATGGGGAATATTTTTGTTCTGAGTCGTAATTCATCAGGGCATTGCGCTGTTAAATCTATAATGAGATACCCGTACTGCTCATTTTTCATTATATCATTATAAGCTTGGATTAACAATCCAGGGATATGAGGGAAGATTTGACTATTAAGATATGATAATTGTAATAAACTACGAGGAGAACGAAATACTTCCATGTATTTTGTGTTAAGATTTATTGTCACTTGCTTCTTTCCTTGAATGAAAGCATTCTGCAGTATGTAGAAACATGTGCAATTCCTATGGTGACTTATTCTTGTAAATAACAATTCCATAACTGAGGAATTAGCTGCTTCATCCATGAGATCATCCACAATTATCAAACTATGTTTTTCTGGAGCAGTAAATGCTAACAATTCATCTTCAGTAGGTAATCCTTGCTGAAAACTAATGTTTTCTATGATTTCTTGTATTTGGTCATAGGTATTTTGCCAGATGCCGTAGTAATATTTTATAATAGATGGTGGCTGTTCACCGAATAAATGCTCCTTATTTTGTAGTATTCGCTTAATAAAATTAGTCTTTCCCGATCCTGACTGACCAAATAAGATATGCGTGGATCCGGGTTCAAACCCCAACATGTTTACCGTATCACAACTCGTGAATAAATGTTAAGATATTTCGTATATTAGCACTTTTATATCAACACAGAATATCCAGAATACGGAATTATACAGAGCAGTGTGCAGAGCAGTGTGCAGAGCAGTGTGTAGCAGTGCGATAAGCTACATTCTCAAATGCTTTCAACCGTACAAAAAAGCATTATTAGGACAAACCATGGCTGGTTGAACCCCTAACAACCACTAAACAGCTGATTTGGGGGAGCTGGTTATCAAAAGAGTTGAAGTATAACAGATTCCAACTCATTGATTACTATTCTCATTTAATCAGCATATTCTACAAACAACTAGTGGGATGATGGTGATGAAAATTTTATTTGATCATGAATGGAATGAAAATGATAGTGGTGGTGGGTTTTGAATTGATTGTTGGGTTGGAACTGTCAGTTTGAAGCTTTTAGTCAACAAGTTACACAGTCTTGTAAAAGCAACAATAATGTGTAACCTGTTTTACAATGTCGCGACGTGAACGCAAGCTTGTGACATCATAATTTTGTACAGCCATTTTGCTGATTTTTTTTAGAATTGGAGGGTTTTAAAATTTTTTTTTAACCCAGTAGGGTTATTTTATAAATTATGGGAGCACTAGAAACATTTCTGACAGATTTTGTGATTTTTTGGATGTTCGAATTGACAAATCTCTGCGTTTTCATAACGCACGCAATCCAACAATTCGGTCCATTCCGGATCCAGATTGATGAATTCCTGAAATTTTAATGAAACACCGGGTATACCGGGCAATGGTGTTGGATCGTCTTTTCTTTTGTAGAATTGACGAATTGTGAGACATTTGTAATCTGGCTTAATTTGGAGGAAAATCATATCACCCAAAGGGAGAAAGAATTCCTCTGTCATTTGCTCAGATTTACATTCAGCCACGGCACGACGTATTTCGTCAAAGAATTTGTTCATAACTTTGACTGAACCACATCCCAGTGTGATTGAGTATTTTCTCAAATCGCTTGCTTCTACATCGGGGCGATGAATTGTCATTCCTTCTGGAAATGATCGCACCCTAACGCTCCTCCTATGGCCTATGTCCAGGACATAGGTTGACCATTCACCAGGTTGGGTGGTCATAGCGTAATAGGAGGAGCTCGTCGTTGCCATGGTTAGAAGCAGTTTGAGTGTTGAGAGTGGGGGTGATGGGGCTTTATATTGTAGGAGGCCAGCTGGAGGGTTCCACTGGCTCCCCCTATTTCCCATTACCTCATAAGCTATTTTTAGAAAATGATCACCCTGTCTATTTTTAGATTAGGGGGTTCCCAAGTATTGCACCATAGACTACAGCCAGCTACAGCAGACTGCAATGGATTACAATGGATGGGGGGATCAAGAGGGGGTCTGATTCACTGCACCGTGACAATGACTTTGACAGGTGTGCGATTTATTACCTACCCTTCCTTCACATAAGCTACCCTAGCTTCACCGAATGCATTGGAGTGTGAAATTTAATTACTACCCTACTTCATCCTGTTCTCCAAAAGACAATGGGTTTCCCTTTGATGTTGCTACCTTACTACCTCCGTTTCACCAAAAGTCAAGTGGATTGTGCGGCTTCCCTTTGATGTCTGTGCCCTACTGTATATTACTACTCTTTTCATAAATCATAATATGTAGAACTTCACTATATAGCTGCTTTCAGAGCAATATCATATATACTTTATATAACTTAGGACTTCTTATTTTTTATATTAAGGTCTACAGTGTCATTGTCTACTCAATTTGTATTTACCCCAGTTCCTCTAACACCCCCCCCCCTGTGTACTGTATGTTATGTAATGTCGTCTGCTTCCACGGCCGAATGGCTAACACACTCACAATTTAGGTTGGCCTGGATCACTCATGGGTTCGAAACCAGCAATGCTGACTCTATGGTTTCATAATTTATTTTCTCAAAATTTAAGGTACAAACCACATACATTTGTATGCACAGCAAAAATTGATCTTTACATTTAAAGCTATTTAATGCTACACGATGGTTGAGGATGAGTCTTGGCTAATCCAGAAAAATATAAGTTTAAGACTTACGGTTAACGCCATAATTATTATATCTTACCCCCATGGAGGGAAATTCACGAGGTTGAGGGCTCTGTGACATGAGCAGGGTCAAAACATTCTGACAGAGAATGGTGAAATAGCACCAATGGAAGTGACATATATCATCATTCAGAATGTTTTGAATCAGCTTCTGGACATTATCGATGAATCCCACTTGACTGGCTTTAAGTGTAGCAGACACAAAATCCACATAGATACAGGAGACAAAATATTGCAAATGAACAGTGCTCGAGTAATTTGATATCATAGAAAATCCACTTGGAAAATTGAATAATGGTGAAAAGGCCCAGCCATGTGGTCAGCTCTGACTAGTCGCGTGCCACCCACAAATTAGGAGCAAATTGGAGCTATTATTTGGCATTGATCTGTTGACAGAATGTTGACAGAATGTAGTTGTGTGACCCAGGCTGCGTGACCCAGCCTGTTTCAGATACTTACATCAAACTCCAGACACCCAAATTTGACCCTTGCCATTATAAGTTGTGGACAAACCAGAAGGTCAAAGTTTGGGGTCAAATGCAGGCAAATAAATCATTGCATACGTGTGAATTGTATTGTGAGGCATTCGTAATGAAGAAATTATAAGGATTGGAGTCCACACCACGTGATCATGTAACAAATATGTGCCTCCAGAGAAGGGTCATTTAAATGAGAAATGTTTCTTGCATTGATTTTATAATAAGCGCATGAGACTTTAAATTGGATGTGCCTTGTAATCAGTGTCTATGCTGAGTATTTCTGCACCAGTTGGGCTCATTAGGACAGGCAGAGACCATGGCTATGAGACAAAGGACAGGAGAAGAAAGGTACATGGCTTCAAAATTCCTTATATGGCAACAGTCCAGTGAGTGGGATCTGGCGTATCAAGACAGACCAGAAACATAACCTTGGTATACATGGATAATAAAAATGTTACACGACAAAAACGAGAAATGTTTCTTAAATTCTATGATTTTAACAGAATTTGTAATGTCATCAGTCAGAAAACTCCAAAACACAGATCCACTATTATACACTGTACACGAATATTTATACTGGATTCATCTTGGCCTCGGGATATGAACAAAACTTCTAAGCCATAGAACCTTCCATACTCAATTAATTAAGCTCTGTCAAACTGTCTACAGATTGATCTAAAATAAGCATATATTACAGCTAGTTTCATAAAATATGGTCGACTTTAGACAGCTGCAGCCACCTATTTCTGGCTGTAACTGTAAAAGGCTAAAGCCAGCCGCTTCTGTCTACTTCCACCTTATAGTCGGCTTAAACTACCACCACTGAAAATATATAAACCTTGGTAAATGTAAGAAATTTATCTAATATATCATAAATGTGTACGTGCAATCGACATGCATCTTTTCAACAAAAGATTAAAAATATGCATAACTCTCAACTTATGCACCAAATGGTGCTGCATGCACTTTCAGATCCGGCTTTGAGTGGCCAGCTATAGTCAGACAGTTCCGTTTAGTGGCAGGTAGCGATAGCAGAAGTTGTCTGGCTTTGTCTAGGTTCAATTTGACAAGCCATTTTTAATGAAACTAACTTTATGTTATATCATTGGCGACCAACCAAAAACCAATCAAGTTGAACCAAGTTTTTGTCATCATATGCCATTTATTTCAGTAGCTGTGTTTCATGAATATTCTACTGTGCTGACCGGATCATTCAAATAACCTTTTTTTGTAAGAGTGAGGAATCTTACAAAATGTATCATCATATAGGTACATGAACCAATCCAGAATGATCTGCACATGCATATGTATGACAAAGGAAATTAAGTGACAAAGAGAAAGGAAATTGATTTGGATGGCATTGAAGAGCATCAAATAAAGCAATACGGAGAAAAAACATGCAAGTTTAATGTACAAAACAGTTCATAATGGAATACCAAGTGATTAATTTGCATATATATCATGTTTAAGATATTCACATCATGATGTATTGTGGACCATTGGCCATAATTTACATGAAGAGGCAGAAACTATATGTGTACACTATACCTCTTCCAAGTGATGATAACCTTGAATTAAATCAGAGAAGCAATTAAATCCACTCATTAACCTTAAAATGTATCGCTAACTAAGCTGGAGCGTGTGGTATTTAAAAAAACGTCATTTAGATCAATATCATAAATTAACTTGCCTTAAGTTGCATTCGATTTTAGGCAGGCTATGATAGTAGACAGATATTTGATTGGCTGGCTGCGTGGCTGGTTGATTGAAGGATTGGGTATTTGTTTATTCAGTGCACTTGAGATTTTTACTGTACTGAGTCATTTGATGATGAAGCGATGGAGGATCCAAATTAAATTCACATTGACAGGACCAGTTTAAAGTTATCACCATGTGTACTTGGACCTACAATCCTAAACTCCCCACTCTAATTTAGGCCTCAACGTTAAGGATATCATCGATGGAGATTATTCAAGAGTTGTTATACACAAAAACTCAAATATACATTCAAAAAAGTGATGTGTCCTCAATTGCAAAGTTGTCTTTATGGTGAGGTACTTCCGGCAATCCCACTGATAACTAGGCCTGTGTTTATCTGTAATTCTCATTTGAACTAGCGTACATGTGTACCACTCCTCTATTTGAGCAAAGTCGCTGCCATTAGACGTCTATGCTGGGCAAGTAAAATATCCCACCCATGGTCCTATAACCATATGTTATGAACATTGAGGACTCCAAGCCTTATAATAGTAATCTTTATTCGTACAAAAATGTACAATATTATAAAAACAAATTACAATAAAAACAGAAGGCCAAAAAAAGCAAGTTTATGCATACAAAAAAGGAAATGTTACCCGTGGTCAAATTGACTATGATGTCTTGAATCTCCTGTTTATTTAACAGGAAGGTGTCTAGGATATCATTATTTCTAATTTCAATAAGTTCTCGCACTTCAGCACAAGTTCTAACATCACAGTCGTCAGCAATTGAGTCTTCTAATTTTTCCAAACACAGACTGACCCCATTATCGTCATCATCTCATCATTATATCTGCCAATGGTTACAGATTCGCTCTACATAGAGTATGGGTTCTTTCTTCTTAGGACAGTAATATGATTTTGCGTAAAACAGCAAACGTCCAAATAATGAAATAATGCCTGGCAGTAATTAAAGTGCAGCATTTTGTTGCAGTTATTTCTTGGAAGACAGCAACAGCGCAACCCACATTTACAAAACAATTAGGACTTCTTTTTATGAAATTTTGCAAGCAATACGTGATTCATATGCATAAAATAGTTTGGCTTAGATCAATATAATAATCAGCAATGGGCTTTTTAATGGTTTTGAGCAGATCAATCTAATGTACAGCAAAACCCCAGATAGAGACAACTCTAATTGTAATTTTTACTGCTGTTAATGGTGGGGTGTGGCTGTTAATTGTTGTTGTTGTTTTTTTAATTTTATTGTTTTCTGCATGCAACACGTCAAGGAAAACAAGTTAGATAGATAGATATGGAAAGTTCAGCCCTCTGGGGCAAGTTCTTGCAGCTATTGAGGGTTAATTGATGGGCTGAGAGAGGAGGATTCCACCCATGTTACACATTTACCCCCATGGGAGGGATCTTTCACTTGCCTCACCATAGACACTGAGTACAAGGGACCACCAAATTAATATCTCATCGGAACAATATCCAGCTGTGATGTTGCTCATAAAGGGTACCTGAGCCTGGGTTTGAACCCGGGTCCTTCAGCGGAGCAGGCGAGCGTCTTACCACTAGACCACCAAGCTGCCCAAGTTAGATCTTCAAGAACATTGGCAACCAAACTTTGCAAATGCCTTCCTTAATTTTATCTCAGATGGTTAAAAGGTTAATGCAGCAGAAATATTAGCGTGTTGGAAAAAGTAGCAAAAACAAAAGCTTCTATCCTATTTACAAAACCACAGTAATCCTTTAGCAGGTTAGGTACAAACAAACAAAAGAGAAAGTTGAAAACAACAAGCATTCCGGGTGCCTTTAATCATGAGAGGAGTCGTCTGTTTTGGGTCTAAAATTATCCGTCGAATCCTCAGGCCTTTTATGACTGACTGATGTAGATTTCTTCCTAAGCTTCTTATGATCTCACAGCAACTGTTTCCAGAAGCTTTAAAAGTGAACCACAGGCTCAGAAACATCGGATACCCCAAGCTGCTGCCAGCCGTGTGAAAGGTCTATTTTTACTCTGCCTACCTTAGTCGTCAGCATATGGCACATTCTAGTAACCTTTGAAAGTAGATCTATAATAAAATTGCTCAGCAGTTTAGGGACTATAGGCTGCATCTAAGTAACCCCTAATCAATCAATCAATCAATGATCAATCAATCAGCCAAGCAGTCAATCAAACAATCAATCAATCAATTAATCAGTCAGTAAACGGTATGTTCATCTTGGGCGGATGTCATTAACTCACATGACCATTAAATCAGATGAAGACAATTTTAAAAGTTAGCAAATTATAATAACCAGAAAGTGGAGTAATTCTCCTTTGATTGGTCACTTTCTGCTTGTTTATTTTGGATAATGGTTACCTTAACACACTTCAGTTGGTCTTAAACAGCTCATACAATACAAAATTGAAAGACATTATACGTGGCATACACCACATCTGACAATGAAATATCATTGGAGCTGAGGATTACATCATTGAGGAGAAAGCCATTCTGCAAGTCTATGCAGAAGAGCGTTGATGCTGGTTCTTTGAGCAATGTAACACATTCCAAGGTAGCAGTTCTTAAATAAAGACTCCACATTAATCGTAAAATGACAGATATAGTATGTCTTTCATGAGATTAAAGCTTGAAACACCTTTGTGTAGTTTTTTTTTTACATGCAATATACTTGGAAGTTGCAATAACCTTTTTACCTTTTTATTATCTCGTGATCATAAACATGAAAATTCAATTTAGGATAAGTAGCATTGCCATATCAAACTTCGGATGTGATCTCTTCTGCATGTGCGGTTCATATCTCAAAACTTTGCTGTTTCATCATGTTTGTTCTGTTAAAAATACAAACCAAACTTTCTTGAAAATGAAAATATCTACACCATGTCATTGAATAGAATAACTGCTCTCAAAGTAATGTATTTCTTTTTAATGGTATTGTAATAATTTTTTTTTTTGTTTTTTTTCTTTTTTTAGCAAAGAAAATAAAGCATCTGAGTCTGAGTCTATGACCTATTGTCTTGGTATTGTGGACAAGCAAACCTCTCTTTAAAAAAGAGACCTCTATCAAAACTGGTTGAAGTCGTCTAGACATGGAAAACAAATTAATTTATGTATTTTGTATAGACTGACTAAACAAGATTAGTTGCAGGTAACAGATATTGACAAGGTATCATGACAAAATATTACAATCAATTAGTATAGTTCATATAAATGTATGTCTTTGTCTTTATTGCTATAAAATTTATTTTTCCATTGTTATATTTGTCCATTTTTCATTTCAGTGTTGAAAGATCTTGCAACTCTTGCCTAGCCAATCACAAGTATTAATCATAATAAAAAGAGAGCCACATTAAAAAAATATATATATATAATCATGGTCTAATTATCCCCGTTAGCATACATAATCTGATAATTGACAGGTGCAGTGAGTCTAGCATTTTTGAACTGCATATCTGCTGTTTAAAACAGTTTGAGAAATAATTTCATTCAACATTGGCCTCTTTGTAATTAATTACAGTGTAAAGTTTTAAATGCAATCTGCTATCAGAAACATGAAGAGTAATGGACGGATCCAGTTTGTGTAATAACAGTGAGAGCTGTGAGTGTGTGTGGCCAGTTTGACAGTTCTCATTTACCAGAACTTCGAGTGTGGGTGTGTCACTCACTGCCTATCAGGGTCAGAGGCCTGCAATGGAGTGACTAAACTGCAACACTGGTAACATCAGCAGCATCACAAGCACAAATTCATGACAGATTTTTGTTAACAGCCTAAACACCATAGTTACCAATTCAAAACACTTTTTTTTCATAGGAATGAAATAATGTAAGTAGATTTAGGCTTTTGTTGAGTTGCTGGGCATTTTTACATGATGGGGTTCCAACAGATATTTGTGGAAAACCTCCATAAGCTTTCACCCCTAAGACCAAATTTAACCATGCCAATTTCTTAGAAATTAGACTAACATAGGGTGAGTCCGTTGAATAAATACCTTGGAACAATTAACCCAGCCACTTTTGATCCGTGGTTCTCCATTCAAAGTTGCCCAATATCTTTCACGGAACCCAAACATGACTTATGTAGGCCTTTTTGTTAAGCCATCAAGGGTGTGCGGCAAAAAGTGTGAGTGATCAGGCCACTGCTAAATGTACAAAAACATCAGTGATGTCATGGCCAATCTTCACAAAACTGGGCAGAAATGAAGTACCCTGTGACCACAGTAAACTAATCACAATCTATAATGATCTGACACACAAAGGATAATTTGAAGATTTAGATTCTGATACAAAAAGATTTCCATGCAGTGTACCTGTATGAAAATTACAATCTTAAAGTAATTCCTGAGCAAAATCTCAACCAGGTGTTATTGAGGTATACTATGATGGTGTAATATGATTCTAGTGCATTGACCACAAGCAATAAAAAATAGTATTCTTATATTTCAGAAAAAAGATAATCTGAATGTGATATATGTCTTTTGTATTTCTCTGGATCCCATAGTGTCATGAAAAAAAGACAGCCACAATAAGGATATTGGCATTTTTACATATGTTTGGCTCTTATCATTATCTGCACACTATGAAAAAAATCATACACTGCAACTTTTTTTTCTGTTAATTGCCATCGAAACAAATTGCTGAAACTGAAAAACATTTATTTCTTTATCTTAAAAATCATGCTGGTACCTTGTAGTTCTGGGCTGTATAGCTTCAGCGAAATATTCTGACATTGTCCACAACTGTGTGATTTCATGTGTCCAAGTAAACATGCTTACTATAGGTCATCGCTTATGGCTCTTCATGTCACAGCAATAGTAATTCTATCCTGTGTACATAATGACTCCTTATTATTAACTTATAATGCGTCAATATTAAATTTTAAATGAAGATGTTACTTATTATTACAGCAGTATCACACATCATAATATATTTGTAAGGTACGATATAAAAAAATAATAATGTTGTTATGAAGCCAAGGTACTGAATGCTTAAATTGTGTATGAAGTCTGCAATTCAACATGCATTACATTTTACCAATGCATATATTTATGTACGTATATAGCTTGTTAACACAAAACCATCTTTTTCAGGCCAATAGTCTCTCTATAGAGTACTGTCTAATGCCTTTTTATTTTGAAAGGTATCAAAGAAAATCCCCTGCAAAGATATTGAAGAATTACAAATAACTTTGACGAAACATTGCAGATGGAAAACAGAATAATATACATAAGAATCGGATGCTATTTCTATATTGGATATAAATGTAAACTATAACGATATACTATTAATATACTGTTATTAGTCAGGTGGTGTCACATGAAAACAGGAAGCTCCCACTGATGTACATCAGAGTAATTCCCCAATTCTCTGGACATTGCTGGACACTGGTAAACAAGCCTAGCACCAAGTAGAACATCAATGTTTGCTGCTGAAACAGATTATGGACATCAATGGCCTAATTCACATCACTTAGCATGTTGGGGAGAGCCAAGGTAAGCAGTGTTTTGATGGCATGGCCTACTCACTGAGCGTAGTCACCACACAGCCCAGCAACCTAATTATGTACATGTTTTGCTCATTTACTCATCTAAAGTAAATTCATCAATTTCTCTTTTAGTCTATAGGCTGGCGTATGGTATTAAAAGTCCAACAAACTACAGAATTATTAGATGTTCATATGCTGAGTTTATACAATTCTTGTTCTGACAAGCAGGCAATTCAGAAAAATTGCCTAAACTAAGAAAATATGAATCCAGCCTATCAGCTACATCGAAATTAATTATAGGTAAACTAACAAAGAATGTCCATAATTAGGTCGCTGGGCTGTAAAGTGACCAAACACAGTGTGGAGGACAGGACCATCCCAGCATTTCGATAATGTTGTACCAATACCCCTCTATCTCAGTTTAGTTTTTGGGGATGGTTTTTCTTTTCTTTTCACAGGTGTATATACTAAAGTCTTGACCTATAAGATAGTGAATTCCTGTTGTGAAAATAATAATAATAAAACAATCCCAGATAGCATTCCAAATCGTATCTACGTCGGTGCGATGTTGGCGATGTCAAAACGATGTTGTAACGACAGCGGCCGATATAGAAACGACGCTGGCCCAATTTGGAATGCTATCTCGGATTTTTTTCTGCGAATTTTTTACAGTTACAATAATCACACATTTTTAATCCATAAGGAAATTTAAATATATTCTAAAAAACAAAGGTATCAGAAATTGTTAAAAAATTATGGTTTTATGCATAACAGTTTAGATTTACCTCAACTTCAGTATGGCTGCCATGCCACTTGGTACATGTACTTTTCTGAGCTTCGCCATTTGAATTAAATCTCATGATTACATCTGCCATACATCATGTGAATACTATTTGAAAATTCATTTATCTGGCTTTCTCTAGACTAGTTGTTATCTTCATTCCAACAAATGTTTGAGAAAAAATTCTAATTTTTTTTAATGCATTTTGACAATGGGTTGTATGGGTAACTGACTTACTTAGAATCCTTCAGAGGCTCAGACTGAAAACCACCCATGGCTGTCTCTGTAAACTTGACAGACAGATAATTTCAGCTTTTAGACGGATAGCTCATCTTATGATTAAAGCGTCACAAAATAGTCCTGTGCTTCTGGGCTTTCTTGTAATGTCTCCTTACATCTAGCATGTCTGAGGCTCACATTGGTTTTTTGCAGTCCTGTATATCTGAGCATTTATACTCTAATAAAACAGGATTGAGAATTACAGCTTTTATATCCCCATGTCTTTTTCACAACTTAAAGAAATAATGTGGAGCTTATAGCTGAACCCCTGCCTTCAGACGATACCACTGCCCCGATAATAAACCATCTCACTCATAAGACCAATTATAATCTAGGACCATATCAACATTACTGTAAAGACCTGTTCTTCAAGAAATGTTGTCAGTAAGATCAGTCGATTTTTTACCCAAGGTTTGGTATTTGTGTGGTTCATGAGATGAGATGAGATGAGATGAGATGAGATGAATTGCAAGAAATCTTCTAAGTTCTTTAGGTTATTGGGTAACATGTTCCACACCAGAGGACCTCGATAAGCAATTAATTTCCTGCCTGTCTTATCAACAGGGTGTGACATATCATGAAGAACTTTGTAAACAAATTCAGCTAGGTTAATCAATGATCATGCGTACTACGTATAGGGAGTTAAAATTAAGAAATAAAAAATATAAAAATATAAAAATATAGCATTTCTTTAGTTGTTTTTTTTACGGCAGATTATCAGATGAGTTTACATAGTCATTGCACACTAGTCGTATTGCTCTTTCAAATGACTCATCAATCCTAAGTTACTTTTTTACTGGCCAGTGACACAAAGTTAATAAAGTTTAACATATAGTCAAATTTTATTAACTTTAATTACTGGCTTGTATTATTTCATTATTTCATGTTGGTTCTTTGTCTCAAATTAAGAATTAAATTTCTATGTCAGAGCTGATATAGCAAAGGGCAATATTGAAGGAAACAAGTCTGGAACCTAATGAGGTAAATCTAATTTTCTTGACATAATGCTGGAGGCATATGAAATGCACTAAATAAAAAAAGTTTTCAAGGCTTTTTGACTCAGATTTTTGATAATTTGGCTGTCTTGAGTGACCACCCCATGGTCGTTTTTCAGTCAAAGTTGATTAGTGAAATGTATTTGAAGGAGTAGGTTATAATTAATAATTATATACTTGACGAAGGTTGACGTTTTAGATATCAAATTAAAATCATCATTATGGCCGGTTGATGAGGGGAGGGGGGGGGGGGGGAAGGAGTCATTGTAAAGTCAGGTCCAAGATCTTGGCCAACATTTCTGAAATGTGTAGTCTATACATTTTTATAATAAAAAAATTATACATATATTTTTTATTTATATATTAATCATTTATTTAGAATGCAGTGAAACTGTTTGGTGCAAAAAATAAAATAAAAACAACCAAGAACAAAATGTTTAACCCTTTACTAGTTATATTTCCTGCATGCGCAACAAAAATCACATTTTGTGACACTTCTGACTTTTGACTTATGACTTCCAACTCCTGTGCATTGTAAACAACAATGATTAATCCAGTCTACTTGCAGCCAAAGACATTCATTTCTGTTTGAAACATTTAACTTTTGACTTCCACCATAATTTACCTTCCCATACCTTTTTGACTACAAAGATAATTGGTGAAGGCTGTATTATTTGTAGATCTGTATGCTGTTTTTAAAGCATTCCACATTCATTTTTGTGTTTTAATCATTAAAAAACCCAAGCCTAAAACTGTAACGTCGTTTTACATTAGTCGGTAGTGATTGGAAACATAGGCTGCTGCAGCAGCATACCCTCAGTAAATTAGGCAAAATTTAACAGAGTATACTGGCCTAAGTGTATAATTTGACAATAGACCCTTAATCTTATTCATTGCAGCCAAAATAAGAAATATATTGCTATTCAATTGTGGAATGCCCCATTGCATAGACACCAATTACGGACATCTTATCAGCAAAGTAGCTTCAATACATTTGGCAAATGAGTTTTAAAGCTGTCTGCAGACTGAATGTATCACAATTTAAAATGATGGTCGACAATAAGTATGCAAATGATTCAATTGTGATCCTTAATAGCCAATTTACATGCATTAAATTGCATACTTTATCCTTCGTACATGCAATTAAGCTTAAATTGTGCTCATTATAGCTGTGGCGTCATCTCCATGCAGTTTCTCCTAATTTCAAAGTGTTGCATAATACATCCTTTCATGGGTGCTAAAGCTGTCTGGCGCTAAATGTGAGATATAAACTTGGTGATCCTAATTGACAATAAAGACTGTAAACAAATAAATATGATGTGGATCGATGACAACTAATCAAAATGTTTAAACTTTAAGTTTATAGTCTTCCTGAATATGATCAGCTCAAGATTCAACAAGGCATTATTACTAAACTAATTTATAGCCATGCTTTTCACATCAGAAGGCGAGATAAATAGGGCCCTCCAAGGCAAGTTCTTGTTGCTATCGCGGGTTGATTGATGAGGTGAGAGAGAGAGAAGAATTTCACCCATGTTACACATTTACCCAATGGGAGGGATCTTTCACTTGCCTCACCATAGACACTGAGTACAAGGGACCACCAAATTAATATCTCATCGGAACAATATCCAGCTGTGATGTTGCTCATAAAGGGTACCTGAGCCTGGGTTTGAACCAGGGTCCTTCAGAGGAGCAGTCAAGCGTCTTACCACTAGACCACCAAGCTGCCTGAGTTAGATGTTCAAGAACATTGGCAACCACACTTTGCAAATGCCTTCCTTAGTTTTATCTCAGATGGTTAAAAGGCTATTGCAGCAGAGATATTGGCGTTTTGGAAAAAGTAGCAAAAACAAAAGCTTCTATCCTATTTACAAAACCACAGTAATCCTTTAGCAGGTTGGGTACAAACAAACAAAAGAGAAAGTTGAAAACAAGAAGCATTCCGGTTGCCTTTAATCATGAGAGGAGTCGTCTGTTTTGGGTCTAAAATTATCCGTCGAATCCTCAGGCCTTTTATGACTGACTGATGTAGATTTCTTCCTAAGCTTCTTATGATTTCACAGCAACTGTTTCCAGAAGCTTTAAAAGTGAACCACAGGCTCAGAAACATCGGATACCCCAAGCTGCTACCAGCTGTGTGAAAGGTATATTTTTAGTCTGCCTACCTAAACTTGTCTGATAACCCCGTCAAACAAAGGTTTTTGTGTTTTTTCAGTCTTTGGCATATGGTACATTCCAGTAACCTGTGAAAGTAGATCTTTAATAAAGTTGCTCAGCAGTATAGGCTGCATCTAAGTAAGCCCCTAATCAATCAATCAATCAATCAATGATCAATGAATCAGTCAATCAGCCAAGCAGTCAATCAATCAATCAATCAATTAATCAGCCAGTCAACGGTTATGTTCATCTTGGGCGGATGTCATTAACTCACATGACCAGGAAAACAGATGAAGATGATAAAAAAAAAGTGAGCAAAATATAATAACCAGAAAGTTGAGGAATAGTGGATTTTCACGGAAGGTTCTCTGTATTTCCACCAGGTGGCTGAAACAGAATTCTGCAATTCTATTGGCTGAAAAAGTTCCCACCCTTGACTGATTGGCTGAAAAGTGCATCCTAGCAGCAGTATTTTTAGTGCATTTTAATGTATATTTGACACTTTATCATTTAGTTGATGTTTGTTATTTTTCTGAGAAAGTTATATTTATGGAATCAGTTAGTTATTACCTACTGTGTCGGAAAAGCAAAATTTATAAAAAGAGGAGAGGAAAGACTTATGTCCTGCTGAAAATTCAGGGCTGTTCAGTAAAAAGACTCTATTCTCCTTTGACTGATCACTTTCTCCTTGTTTATTTTGGACAATGGTTAGCTTAACACACTTTATCTGGTCATAAGCAGCTCATACAATACAAAATTGAAAGACATTATACGTGGCATATTGACAGTCCTTAACTGAAGTGTTTCACCGTCGTTTGGTACTGTGCTTACACCACATTCTGCAAGTCTATGCAGAAGAGCGTTGATGCTGGTTCTTTGAGCAATGTAACACATTCCAAGGTAGCAGTTCTTAAATAAAGACTCCACATTAATCGTAAAATGACAGATATAGCATGTCTTTCATGAGATTAAAGCTTAAAACACCTTTGTGTAGTTTTTTCTTTACATGCAATATACTTGGAAGTTGCAATAACCTTTTTACCTTTTTATTATCTCGTGATCATAAACATGAAAATTCAATTTAGGATAAGTAGCATTGCCATATCAAACTTCGGATGTGATCTCTTCTGCATGTGCAGTTCATATCTCAAAACTTTGCCGTTTCATCATGTTTGGTCTGTTAAAAATACAAAATCAAACTTTCTTGAAAATAAAAATATCTACACCATGTCAATGTCTAGAATGACTGCCCTCAGTGCTACGTATGTCTTTTTAATGGTGTTGTAATAAATGTTTTTTTTTAGCAAAAAAAATAAAGAATCTGAGTCTGAGTTTATGATTGTTTTGTATCCAGTTATCCGTGCCATCATTAGTCATTATCAATATTTAATTTACCCATTTATCCATGTAAATCATTAGTTATAATGGCTATTATCATGATTAATAATCTTTTGCATCTCACCTGCATACTTGCAAAGGTTTTTGATGACAAGCAAACCTCTCTTTAAAAAAGAGACCTCTATCAAAACTGGTTGAAGCCGTCTAGACATGGAAAAAAAAAAATTTATGTATTTTGTATAGACTGACTAAACAAGATTAGTTGCAGGTAACAGATATTGACAAGGTATCATGACAAAATATTACAATCAATTAGTATAGTTCATATAAATTTATGTCTTTGTCTTTATTGCTATAAAATGTATTTTTCCATTGTTATGTATGTCAATTTTTCATTTCAGTGTTGAAAGATCTTGCAACTGTTGCCTAGCCAATCACAACTGTCTGCAAATTGACCAATTGCACCATCTATAGTATTAGTCATAATAAAAAGAGAGCCACATTAAAAAATATATATAATCATGGTTTAATTTATCCACGTTAGCATACATAATCTGATAATTGACAGGTTCAGTGAGTCTAGCATTTTTGAACTGCATATCTGCTGTTTAAAACAGTTTGAGAAATGATTTCATTTCAACATTGGCCTATTAGTAAATATTTGTAATTAATTACAGTGTAAAGTTTTAAATGCAATCAGCTATCAGAAACATGAAGAGTAATGGACAGATCCAGTTTGTGTAATAACAGTGAGAGCTGTGAGTGTATGTGGCCAGTTTGACAGTTCTCATTTACCAGGACTTTGAGTGTGGGTGTGTCACTCACTGCCTATCAGGGTCAGAGCACTGGTAACAACAGCAGCACAACAAGCACAAATTCATGACGGATTTTTGTTTACAGCCAAAACATCATAGTTGCCAATTCAAAACACTGTTTTTTCCTACGAATGAAATAATGTAAGTAGATATTAAGCTTTTGTTGGGTTGCTAGGAATTTTTACATGATTGGATTCCAACAGATATTTGTGGAAAACCTCCATAAGCTTTAACCCCTAAGACCAAATTTAACCATGCCAATTTCCGGGAATTCAGACTAATAGGGTGAGTCCATTGAATAAATACCTTGGAACAATTAACCCAGCCACTTTTGATCCGTGGTTCTCCATTCAAAGTTGCCCAATATTTTTCAAGGAACCCAAACATGCCTTATGTAGGCCTTTTTCGTTAAGCAATCAACGGTGTGCAGCAAAAAGTGTGAGCGATCAGGCAACAGTTAAATGTATGCAAACATCAGTGATGTCATGGCCAATCTTCACAAAACTGGGCAGAAACGAAGTACCTGTGACCACAGCAAATTAATCATAACCTATAAGAGATCTGACACTTAAAGTATATATTGAAGATTTAGATTCTGATACAAAAAGATTTCCATGCAGTGTACCTGTATGAAAATTACAATCTTACAGTAATTCCAGAGCAAAATCTCAACCAGGTGTTATTGAGGTATGATGGTGTAATATGATTCTAGTGCTTCGACCACAGGCAATAAAAATAGTATTCTTATATTTCAGAAAAAAGATAATCTGAATGTGATATATATGTCTTTTGTATTTCTCTGGACCCCATAGTGTCATGAAAAAAAGACAGCCACAATAAGGATATTGGCATTTTTACATATGTTTGGCTCTTATCATTATCTGCACACTATGAAAAAAAATCATATACCGTGACTTTTTTTTCTGTCAATTGCCATCAAAACAAATTGCTGAATCTGAAAAACATTTATTTCTTGATCTTAAAAATCATGCTGGTACCTTGTAGTTCTGGGCTGTATAGCTTCAGCGAAATATTCTGACATTGTCCACAACAGTTCGATTTCATGTGTTCAAGTAAACATGCTTACCATAAGTCATCTTATTACAGGACACCTGAGAGCTACACTGGCTCTTCATATCACAGCAATAGTACTTCTATCCTGTGTAAATAATGGCTACTAATTATTAACTTATAATGCGTCCATATATCCTGTGTAATGACTTCTAATTATAAACTTATAATGCGTCCATATAGAATTTCAAATGAAGATGATACTTATTATATACAGCAGTATTACACATCATAATATATTTGTAAGGTAAATCTAAACAAAATTTTGTAAAGAAACCAAGGTACTGAATGTTAAGATTGTATATGAAGTCTGACTCTGGTTAATTCAACATGCATTAAATTTTACCAATGCATATATTTTTGTTAGTGTATAGCTTTCTAACACAAATCCATATTTTTCTGGCCAATAGTCTCTCTATAGAGTATGTATAATGCCTTTTTATTTTGAAAGGTATGAAAGAAAATCCCCTGCAAAGATATTGAACAATTACAAATAACATTGACGAATCTGATGCTATTTCTATCTCAGTTTAGATATAAATGTGAACTGTAACGATATACTATTAATATACTATTATTAATATATACTATTAATATACTATTATTAGTCAGGTGGTGTCACATGAAAACAGGCGGCTCCACTAATGTCCATCAGAGCAATTCCCCAATTCTCTGGACATTGCTGGACACTGGTAAACAAGCCTAGCACCAAGTAGAACATCAATGTTTGCTGCTGAAACAAATTATTGACATAATTGTTAGTGAAGGCTGTGTTATTTGTAGACCTGTATGCTGTTTTTATGGTCATTTTTGTTTTAATCATTAAAAAAACCCAAGCCTAAAATTGTAACGTCATTTTACATTATGCGGTAGTGATTGGAAACATAGGCTGCTGCAGCAGCATACCCTCGGAAAATTTGATAAATTTATACAGAGGATACTGGCCGAAATTCATAATTTGACAATAGACCCTTAATCTTATTCATTGTAGCCAAAATGAGAAATATATTGCTATTCAATTGTGGAATGCCCCATTGCATAGACACCAATTACGGACATCTTATCAGCAAAGTAGCTTCAATACATTTGGCAAATGAGTTTTAAAGCTGTCTGCAGACTGAATGTATCACAATTTAAAATGATGGTCGACAATAAGTATGCAAATGATTCAATTGTGATCCTTAATATCCAATTTACATGCATTAAAGTTGCATACTTTATCCTTCGTACATGCAATTAAGCTTAAATTGTGCTCATTATAGCTGTGGCGTCATCTCCATGCAGTTTCTCCTAATTGCAAAGTGTTGCATAATACATCCTTTCATGGGTGCTAAAGCTGTCTGGCGCCAAATGTGAGATATAAACTTTGTGATCTAAATTGACAATAAAGACTGTAAACAAATAAATATGATGTGGATCGATGACAACTAATCAAAATGTTTATCTTGAGCAACAAGGCATTATTACTAAACTAATTTATAGCCATGCATTTCACATCAGAAGGCAAGCAATAGATAGATAGATAGGGCCCTCCAAGCAAGTTCTTGTTGCTATTGAGGGTTGATTGATGAGGTGAGAGAGAGAGGAGGAGTCCACCCAAGTTACACACTTACCCCATGGGAGGGATCTTTTACTTGCCTCACAGTGACACTGAGTTCAAGGGCACGGATGTGTCGATAAAAAGAGAGACAGAAAATACAATGGAACCTTGCACTAAGAATACACTGAGTAGAATTTAATTTTTGAAAGGAAAAGAGTCAAAAGATCATTTATTGATCAAAATGCCAAAGATGACATATCCTCTGCATCATAAAATATATATGTATGTATTTACCCAATGGAACTGAAAGTTTAGAAGTCAGAAATAAGTTATTCAAATTTGACAAATAGCATATTCAGTTTATCAAAAGAGTGAAAGAGAGTTGACATTGACTATAGTGATAAACTGTGTCTGAATAAGTCTAGCCTTGCAAACATCCATTTTTATTGATTGCGACAAAGCTACACACTTTAAATATTTTTGATAAAAAAGGTGCACATATTTTAGGCATTGAGATCTCACTACGTATCAATACAAACAAAAACTAGACTGGTGCAAAATGTAGCCGTGTCCTTGACCTAAATGGCTACATGTAATTATTTCCATCTATCATGCCACTCTATCATCGTCACACAACTTTTGCCAGGGTTCCATTTCCTGCAAGCAATAGTACCAGTAGAATAATTAACCCAAGGCAGAGCCTGCATTGCCCTTCTCTGACCTCACTTACAGCAAATTACCCCAACAGGAAGATTTCTAAGTTAACCTGAATCTGGATTACCAAGATGAATTAAACTTACACTAAATAGGATAATGTGTGGCATGAAACATTAGAGTATACATTGTACAATACTACTGTGACACTACATTGGTCAAACTGTCCCGAACATACATGAGGAATTTCAATTTCAATATTTTGTATTCACAAACATTGTGGCATAAAACTACATACAGTAAAACTAATTGGATATTAATTTAAAAGCAGTTTGTAAAAGAGAGTTGTAATGACAAAATTAAAATATTAAAGATCACTGACGTATGAGACACAGTTTCTCAATAATTAGCACTACATCAGCATAATCTAACACTCCATCTGTCCGTCATGCATTGCTAACAATTCTTACAAAGTGCCAATATGCAACTGATCATAATAACCAATTCATCTATCAAGTTATCAACCATTGCTTCTCATTTAGATAATATCTGTTATATCATTAACATTGTAGCTATGGAATAACTCTCTCAATTGTCGAAAACATGTCTAACCACAGAATTACTTCATTCCTCATCTCTATGTAATGAACCTGTATTCATAAAAAAATGTCGGAGATAACTATGAGTTCTACTGGGAATGTTGAATACACCTTTGCAGCTCTATGCCAAGATGTACACATTTTAGCATACTATCTAAATAACTTTGTTTAACATTGGAATCAAGTTTCCCAAACTCTACCATGAACATTGGGAAATGACTTCCAAAACTTTGATTAGGCAGCTTTCAGCATACAATCTTTGTCATTAACATCAAAAACATGATCTAAATACTCTTTTCATGTTGACCTCTACTCAATACAAGAAACTGGCTCTTGCCGCCATTATAACTCATTCTATATTCAACGGGGAAAGACATATACATCTTTTGTAATCCTAACTTAGTTGGACATAACAAGGCAATGTCAGCTCCATATGCGAGACATCCTATCCACCTGTTGCCTACCCAATATGCTAAACCAGATTTCTTTAATCTAAGCAATCGTTATCTATATATACAGAAAACCAAACACAAACAAGGGATAAAATCCCCCAATTGTTTCACACCATCCTTAAGATTAAATTTGAAGGATATTTCATCATCCTCTTTTACTTGTATTCTTTGCTGTGTATACATACTGGACATAAATCTCAAAACTACCATCTAAAGATGATTGGGCATGATTGACCCAAAATGACAAGTGTTACCAAAGTTATGATATCTTCACATTAAGCCCAAAAAATGATGGGGTCAAAGTTCAAATTTTAAAATTGAGGCATTTGAAATTATATTTAATTATATAAGGAAAAACGGAATAATCTATAATTTTCTGCCAATATGCACTCAACAAAGTAATTATAAAATACTAGTTGTATAACAATGTATATAATTCTTATAAATGAATGATCATCTACACAATGTTCATATAAATTTATGTCTTTGTGTTTATTGCTATAAAATGTATTTTTCCATTGTTATGTATGTCAATTTTTCATTTCAGTGTTGAAAGATCTTGCAACTCTTGCCTAGCCAATCACAAGTATTAGTCATAATAAAAAGAGAGCCACATTGAAAAAAAATATATATATAATCATGGTTTAATTATCCACGTTAGCATACATAATCTGATAATTGACAGGTTCAGTGAGTCTAGCAATTTTGAACTGCATAGCTGCTGTTTAAAACAGTTTGAGAAATAATTTCATTTCAACATTGGCCTCTTTGTAATTAATTACAGTGTAAAGTTTTAAATGCAATCTGCTATCAGAAACATGAAGAGTAATGGACAGATCCAGTTTGTGTAATAACAGTGAGAGCTGTGAGTGTGTGTGGCCAGTTTGACAGTTCTCATTTACCAGAACTTTGAGTGTGGGTGTGTCACTCACTGCCTATCAGGGTCAGAAGCCGGCAATTGAGTGACCACTGCAACACTAGTAACATCAGCAGCACCACAAGCATAAATTCATGACAGATTTTTGTTTACAGCCAAAACACCATAGTTGCCAATTCAAAACACTTTTTATTTTTCCTAGGAATGAAATGATTTAAGTAGATATAAGCTTTTGTTGAGTGGCATTTTTGCATGATAGGGTTCCAACAGATATTTGTGGAAAACCTCCATAAGCTTAGCCGGATCAGAGGCCGGAATGTCCAGGAGTATAGCTCCGGCAAACTCCGGTAATAGCGTGTAGACCTCGTGTTTATTTCCGGCATTGTCCATCATTGTCCGGGGCGCTCCGGGACCACCTTGGGACCCCGGGGGAAAAAATGAAACATGTTTAATTTTTCATGCAGGAGTTCCCAGAGTAATTTAATCCGTGTAGATCCGTGTAGATCTGTGTAGATCCATATAGACTCCCAAAATACTCCGCCAATCTCCGGGAATCTCCGTATTGACTCCGGCATATCTCCGGCTACATCCGGCGTCAACCGGGCATGAATATTTCGCCGCCATTAAAGCCGGAGAGTACAAGGATCAACGTGGTTCCACCCAAATGAACACGGTTTAAAGACCGGTTATATCCGCAAAGTCACAGTGTAAAATCCGGCTCACTCCCCACTATTTCAGGACGGTTGTGTTAACTCCGTGTTCCTCCTTGTTACCACCGTATTGCCCTCGTGTACACACCGCCAAACATTTATTTTTTGTTGACATTTTCAGCTCTTTGATCCTGGAACCCCCCGGAGTGAAATAAATTTCATTCCGGGACACTCCGGCCTCTGATCTGGCTAAGTGTGAAACCCCCTTTAGACCAAAATTAACCATGCCCATTTCCGGGAAATCAGACTAACATAGGGTGAGTCCATTGAATAAATACCTTGGAAAAATTAACCCAGCCACTTTTGATCCGTGGTTCTCCATTCAAAGTTGCCCAATATTTTTCAAGGAACCCAAACATGCTTTATATAGGCCTTTTTGTTAAGCCATCAAGGGTGTAAAGCAAAAGGTGTGAGTGATCAGGAAACAGTTACATGTACAAAAACACCAGTGATGTCACCACCAATCTTCACAAAACTGGGCAGAAACGAAGTACCTGTGACCACAGCAAATTAATCATAACCTATAAGAGATCTGACACTTAAAGTATATATTGAAGATTTAGATTCTGATACAAAAAGATTTCCATGCAGTGTACCTGTATGAAAATTACAATCTTAAAGTAATTCCAGAGCAAAATCTCAACCAGGTGTTATTGAGGTATACTATGATGGTGTAATATGATTCTAGTGCATCGACCACAAGCAATAAAAATAGTATTCTTATATTTCAGAAAAAAGATAATCTGAATGTGAAATATGTCTTATGTATTTCTCTGGACCCCATAGTGTCATGAAAAAAAGACAGCCACAATAAGGATATTGGTATTTTTACATATGTTTGGCTCTTATCATTATCTGCACACTATGAAAAAAAATCATATACCGTGACTTTTTTTTCTGTCAATTGCCATCGAAACAAATTGCTGAATCTGAAAAACATTTATTTCTTTATCTTAAAAATCATGCTGGTACCTTGTAGTTCTGGGCTGTATAGCTTCAGCGAAATATTCTGACATTGTCCACAACAGTTCGATTTCATGTGTTCAAGTAAACATGCTTACCATAAGTCATCTTATTACAGGACACCTGAGAGCTACACTGGCTCTTCATATCACAGCAATAGTACTTCTATCCTGTGTAAATAATGGCTACTAATTATTAACTTATAATGCGTCCATATATCCTGTGTAATGACTTCTAATTATAAACTTATAATGCGTCCATATAGAATTTCAAATGAAGATGATACTTATTATATACAGCAGTATTACACATCATAATATATTTGTAAGGTAAATCTAAACAAAATTTTGTAAAGAAACCAAGGTACTGAATGTTAAGATTGTATATGAAGTCTGACTCTGGTTAATTCAACATGCATTAAATTTTACCAATGCATATATTTTTGTTAGTGTATAGCTTTCTAACACAAATCCATCTTTTTCTGGCCAATAGTCTCTCTATAGAGTACTGTCTAATGCCTTTTTATTTTGAAAGGTATGAAAGAAAATCCCCTGCAAAGATATTGAACAATTACAAATAACATTGACGAATCTGATGCTATTTCTATCTCAGTTTAGATATAAATGTGAACTGTAACGATATACTATTAATATACTATTATTAATATATACTATTAATATACTATTATTAGTCAGGTGGTGTCACATGAAAACAGGCGGCTCCACTAATGTCCATCAGAGCAATTCCCCAATTCTCTGGACATTGCTGGACACTGGTAAACAAGCCTAGCACCAAGTAGAACATCAATGTTTGCTGCTGAAACAAATTATTGACATAATTGTTAGTGAAGGCTGTGTTATTTGTAGACCTGTATGCTGTTTTTATGGTCATTTTTGTTTTAATCATTAAAAAAACCCAAGCCTAAAATTGTAACGTCATTTTACATTATGCGGTAGTGATTGGAAACATAGGCTGCTGCAGCAGCATACCCTCGGAAAATTTGATAAATTTAAACAGAGGATACTTGCCGAAGTTCATAATTTGACAATAGACCCTTAATCTTATTCACTGTAGCCAAAATGGAAAATATATTGCTTTTCAATTGTGGAATGCCCCATTGCATAGATACCAATTACGGACATCTTATCAGCAAAGTAGCTACAATACATTTGGCAAATGTGTTTTAAAGCTGTCTGCAGACTGAATGTATCACAATTTAAAATGATGGTCGACAATAAGTATGCAAATGATTCAATTGTGATCCTTAATAGCCAATTTACATGCATTAAAGTTGCATACTTTATCCTTCTTACATGCAATTAAGCTTAAATTGTGCTCATTATAGCTGTGGCATCATCTCCATGCAGTTTCTCCTAATTTCAAAGTGTTGCATAATACATCCTTTCATGGGTGCTAAAGCTGTCTGGCCCCAAATGTGAGATATAAACTTGGTGATCTTGATTGACAATAAAGACTGTAAACAAATAAATATGATGTGGATCGATGACAACTAATCAAAATGTTTAAACTTTAAGTTTATAGTCTTCCTGAATATGATCACCTCAAGATTCAACAAGGCATTATTACTAAACTAATTTATAGCGCAATGCTTTTTACATCAGAAGGCGAGCAAATAGATAGGTAAATGGGGCCCTCCAAGGCAAGTTCTAGCGGCTATCGAGGGTTGATTGATGAGGTGAGAGAGAGAGGAGGATTCCACCCAAGTTACACATTTACCCCATGGGAGGGATCTTTCACTTGCCTCAGCATAGACACTGAGTTCAAAGGCGCGGAGGTACTGATCTTGACTAGATTAAAGAAAAATGAGAGACAGAAAATAAGATGGAACCTTGCACTAAGAATACCATATGGTAAACACTGAGTAGAAATTTTATTTATGAAAGGAATAGAGTCAAAAGATCATTTGTTGATCAAAATTCCAAAGATGACATATCCTCTGCATCATAAAATATATATGTTTGTATTTACCCAATGGAACTAAAAGTTTAGAAGTCAGAAATAAGTTATTAAAATTTGATATGAAGCATATTCAGTTCATTGAAAGAGTGAAAGACAGTTGACATTGACTATAGTGATAAACTGTGTCTGAATAAGTATTGCCTTGCAAACATCCATTTTTATTGATTGCGACAAACCTACACACTTTAAATATTTCTGATAAAAATGGTGCACATATTTTAGGCATTGAGATATCACTACGTATCAATAAAAACAACACTGGTGCAAAAGTAGCCGCGTCCTTGACCTAAATGGCTACATGTAATTACATCCATCTATCATGCCACTCTATCATCGTCACACAACGTTTGACAGGGTTCCATTTCCTGCAAGCAATAGTACAAGTAGAATAATTACCCCATGCAGCTAGCTGCATTGCCCTTCTCCGACCTCATTTACAGCAAATTACCCCAACAGGAAGATTTGTAAGTTAACCTGATTCTGGATTACCTAGATGAATTACACTTACACTAAAGTGTGTAGCATGAAACGTTACATTGAACAAACTGTCCAGAACATACATGAGGAATTTCAATTTCAATATTTTGTACTCACGAACATTGTGGCATAAAACTACATACAGTAAAACTAATTAAAATAAATTTAATTAAAAACAGTTTTTAAAAGAGAATTGTAATGACAAAATAAAGGTATTAAAGATCACTGTGGTATGAGACACAGTTTCTCAATAATTAGCACTACATCAGCATAATCTAACACTCCATCTGTCCGTCACGCATTGCTAACCATTCTAACAAAGTGCCAATATGCAACTGATCATAATTAACCAATTCATCTATCAAGTTATCAACCATTGCTTCTCATTTAGATAATATCTGTTATATCATTAACATTGTAGCTATGGAATAACTCTCTCAATTGTCGAAAACATGTCTAACCACAGAATTACTTCATTCCTCATCTCTATGTAATGAACCTGTATTCATAAAAAAATGTCGGAGATAACTATGAGTTCTACTGGGAATGTTGAATACACCTTTGCAGCTCTATGCCAAGATGTACACATTTTAGCATACTATCTAAATAACTTTTTTTAACATTGGAATCAAGTTTCCCAAAGTCTACCATGAAAATTGGGAAATGACTTCCAAAACTTTGATTAGGCAGCATTCAGTATAATATCTTTTTCATTAACATCAATAACATGATCTAGATACTCTTTTCATGTTGACCTCTACTCAATACAAGAAACTGGCTCTTGCCGCCATTATAACTCATTCTATATTCAACGGGGAAAGACATACATGTATTGGACATCTTTTTTAATCCTGACTTAGTTGGACATAACAAGGCAATGTCATCCCCATATATGTGAGACATCCTATCCACGTGTTGCCTACCCAATATGCTAAACCAGATTTCTTTAATCTTAGCAATACGGTATCTATATATACAGAAAACCGAAATGGGGATAAAATCCCCCCTTGTTTCACACCATTCGTAAGATTAAATTTGAAGGATATTTCGTTATCCCATTTTACTTTGATGTGTATACATATTGAACATAAGTATGAAAACTACAGCCATTTCTTTATAAATGATTTAATAATTAACAATTTACCATAATGCACCTTATTGAATGCCATCATTGCATCAAGTAATAAAACATTTACATCACATCCTCTGGAGTTATACTAGTTGACACCTTCCAATGAGGTTATAAGCTATTGTAGCCGAGGAGTACACTTTCTGGTGCAAAGGTTTCACCCCTAATAATAGGTACTTACGTACCACGACATACCTTCGCACCACAAAATATACCTTCGCACCACGAAAGTGAAGGCCAATTCAATTACCAGCACATTGAGTTGTAGAGCTATTTTCTGTCAACCCAAACTGCAAGTTTGAGGTATCAAATTTAACTTCTTTTTTTCAACACCGGCTCCTATTATTCAACCTGCCACTGAACAGAACTGTCTGGCTATAGCTGGCTACTCAGAGCCGGATCTAAAAGTACATATTTATGATATATTAGATACATTTCTTAAATTTACCAAGGTTTATATTTTCAGTAAGCCGACTATAAGCTAGGCATAGTCAGAAGCGGCTGGTATTAGCTAGTTATAGCTACAGCCAGGAATAGGGTGCTACAGCTGCCTAGAGTTGACCATATTTATGAAACTAACTGTATATGCACTCAAAAGGAGACAGTATGCTTCTTGATGTGAAGAGACATAAGCAAAATGATGCATAATGAAAAGACAAGGGCAAACAGGATACTATCTGAAACCAAACAGAAATGAAGGACTCGAAAATTATTCAATATTTCAACATGACCAATACATTATCTGTATCTGTATATGTACAAAAGATGACGTAATGATACGCTTAGAAAAATTCACCTGAAATCGCATCCGTGCCTTGACCATTTCCACACTATATCCAATAATTATATTTTTTTGTATAATATAATGACTTGTTCCAAACTATTCAAGTGGTCAAGGCACGGAATCAAAAACAATTAATTTAATGACCGTTCAGCCAATCAGACGTGGCGATTCATCAAAAGACTCGCCTGCTGAAGAGCGCAAAGGTGTCGCAACCAGTGTGATACGTCAGGCTGGCTGTACACAGTAATTTGTCTGCATCTGATGCTCTGAAATGAATTTTTCTCAATCATTTCACAGACAATTGCTGCATTAGCATGATAGAATATCTACAGAATATTTTGACAGTATCATTTTACAATGTAAGTACAAAGATGTCATCCGGCAGACAAAGAACTTATTCAGCTTAGATTAAAGAAAATTGAAAGAAAAAATTATTAAAATAAAAGATAAGAATCCGTTGGTCACGTTTAATATTCAGGAAACAGAAGCGGTTTACTTAAAAAATAATAGAATGGTCTTGTTTTACATACATTAATTTGCACTTACAATGAAATTTTGTTTATTTAATCTCAAATGAACGTGATATGGATATTCTTATTTCAAAGATGAATTATTTGTCTTACATTATTCCCTATCTTAAATACATGCAATCTGATATGAGTGAGATTTACATATATATATAAATATATAACGTAAAACAGACAGACAGACAGACAATTTTATTTTCATTTTATTTTTTTCAGCAAGTTAGTGTGATATATTAAAGTATAGACCTAGATAATATGGAGAAAAATACTATAAATCAACTATATCCCAATTTTTTCTCTTTATTATATTATTATATTATTTATTTTTATTTACTGATAATGACCCCTGTAGATAAGAAATTACTTACAATAACTGTTTGATATTTTCCCCGTAGATAGTTCTGTTGCTGACCTAAAAGAAGGGCCATGATGATAAGGAAAAAAAGGCAGAAAATTAACATCAATTGGAAAGATAGGAATCAGTGAATTGATTCTTTTCGGAGGAATTGGTTGTCAAAAATTGGGGTTATGGCTTCAAAGATAAATCACCTTGGTCAGAAGTTAAAGAAATGTCTTCATGCAAAAAAGAAAATGATCAAAATTTGTCTGGTCTTTCATTTATGGCATTAAGGTAAAAAAATATTATTTTATTCATCAAAAAGCATAATCATGAATCACTAACCAAAGCTGACCAAGAGTGAGTACAAATTGACCCTGTCAGTAAATATCGACACCCAGAAAATCACCTATTTAGTAAATAAATTACAAAAAATTTTAAAATTTCAGTCAAATGTTTGTTTTCAGATCAAAATGCCACATTTGTAAATACAAAATAAGTTGTAATTAGACACTGTAAATTCATTGCTACATTGTTGATAAAATATATAATAGTGGCTGTAAGAGAATATTTCATCATATTCTACACTCATCTGCTGTGAACAAATCAGAATGCCTCCAGCATGAGTTATCTTGGACGGCTGGAACATATGTTGGATGACTGCAGAGTATGTTGGATGGCTGCAGAGTATGTTGGATGACTGCAGAGTATGTTGGATGGCTGCAGAGTATGTTGGATGACTGCAGAGTATGTTGGATGGCTGCAGGGTATGTTGGATGGCTGCAGGGTATGTTGATGGCTGAAATGTATGTTGGATGGCTGCAGTTTATGTTGGATGGCTGCAGAGTATGTTGGATGGCAGCAGTGTTGGATGGCTGCAGTGTATGTTGAATGGCTGCAGGGAATGTTGGATGACTGCAGTGTATGTTGGATAACTGCAGTGTATGTTGGATGACTGCAGTGTATGTTGGATGACTGCAGAGTATGTTGGATGGCTGCAGAGTATGTTGGATGACTGCAGTGTATGTTGGATGACTGCAGAGTATGTTGGATGGCTGCAGAGTATGTTGGATGGCTGCACGGTATGTTTGATGGCTGCAGTGTATGTTGTAAAATGAGTGAAGAATATAAGCAATGGTGGATGGTAGGTCATCCAACATACTATAGAGTTTTGTGGGATTCAGAAAAGTTATATTGCCTCAGCCTTACCTTGGTCAATATAATTATTCCTCATCCATATTGGACTCCTCACCATCCACTATTGTTATAATATGTGTATCAAAAATATATGCCTGGTAGAAATTTATCTTACAGCTTGTGTTCATTATCAGCTCTCTGATTATAGGTTTACTGATTTCCAGACAAGAAGCTACAAGAAGGATTGTCACTCGATAATAACTGGATTCCGCTGGCTCCAGTAAAATGTAACCATATTTCCCGTTTTCGTGATTGGCAGTCTTAGTAAATTGGCCGTTTTGAATTTAGCCGTTTTGACCAGCCCCCGTTCACGTTATTCGTGTTCAACTTACTTCTTTTCTGCAAATTTTACTATTTGTTTTTTAAATTTATTTAGGTGATTTTCTAGAGGCTGTAATTTCGCTCACTCCCTGCCTATGTAGCCCTCACAGGTAATTAAAATGCTGGACTTCAGAAGACTGTTTCAAGTAACACATGCAAGTGGGCCTACTACTTTCGACTGTTCATCTCCTTTCAGAAAGATCCATGAAATATATAATAATTTCATTGGTAATAAGTATAAATAATGATATGCATAGGACATATTTTCTCCTCCTTTACAAATGCAATAGGCCTATACGATTAGCCTCAGCCCTGGATACCTCAATGAAAATTTCATTATGTAGTGGAAATTTTACTTTGCTAAGCAGGCCTTATAAAGAACTCCATTGCCTTGTATACCAATCCTTAAAGCTGGGTTTTCAGCTGAAACCCCTGAACACAGGAAACTAACATAGAGCTCTAAAAAGTGGCTGCATTTAGTGGAAGGGAAAACGCAATTAGCTTAACAAACTCCCAGGCATACCTTCAAGACTTTTATTCCATTCAGAACATTCATTTCAAATTACCTGTTGGCTTGCCGTTAAGTAGACCTCGTGTAACTAAGGCTTGACAATCCCCAAGTTCACAATAAAACTGAATGGAAAGGTGAAAATCGCCTTGGTGAAATTTTAAAAGGAATCAGAAATGAACTAAGACAATAATCATTATTGATGATAGTCCTGTGTCCTAATGATTATATTGACTGATTCTGTTTTTCTGAACCATGAAATTGAACATTGAAATAGGCAATACATATGCTTTGCTTCAAGATGTATGTGTATGTGTCATAATGCCCTAAATGGAAATGAACATGTGTCTGTACTTGATATTGATATAAAATGGTTATTCATTTATCTTTGAAAATGGAATTTTTTACCACACTTCTATTTGAAATTCATGTTTACTTTATGCTTTTGACATAGATATGTAACACTTGATTATGAAATGAGGATAGCATTAATGTTGGATATCGCTGCTTGAAATGGAACTTAAGTGAAGCTTGTTTAAGTTTGTAAGTTTAAAAGTTTAAATTGATAATTTCTGTCAATATCCATGTTTGTAAACATTCTTTAATTTTGGACAGTTGTCTTGCAAATACTTTGTACTGTGATTGACCATGTAAGACATTACATTAATACTGAGGTTTATTTAGGGCAATACACTAATTCCAGAGGATACCTTTAAATTTATATTGGCAAAATAGTTGATATATGTTTGTATAATTGGTAGATATACAGATTTCTTAAGAATCTTAAGATTCTTTTTTTTGTGCTGATAATGATATGACCATATTAGAGCTAAATTATATATTTTAAATCATATATCATTTTAGGTAACCCTTTAGACTGACAACGAAATACTAATTTATGGTGGTACTCTTGCTGCATGTTTGTTCATGCCATGTTAACTTTCGTTGTAAATGATTAACATTAATCTTTGTTATTTCAGTTCACAATGTTTCCTATCTGCTTGTGCCAGTTACGATTGTAAACAGCAGAATTCTTTCTTCAAATTGAAGCCTACATATGGATCCACATGCTCAGTGATAAAACATCAGTGCGGTAATTTTGCTCCGCGATACAATATTTATTTCTACCTTTTTTTTATAAATAGATGTCTGTGGAATCTGAATTATTTTTAAATAACAATCAGTCACTTATAGATTTGCTTGAGAGTAATAACATGGATTTAGAAAATACAAATAATGAACCTAGTATTTATCAGTTATCACCTTACTATGATCAGTCTGGTTTTCAGCAATTGTTATGTGATAAACCCAACATTTTTAAAATAATGAGCCTAAATTGTCAGTCATTGAATGCAAAATTTGAAGTGATCAAAACCTATATGGAAATTTACAATAGTGCTGATTCTAAAATATCTGTTTTATGCCTGCAGGAAACGTGGCTCTCAGCTGATGCCGACCTTTCCCTCTTGCAACTTCCTGGATACACTTTAATTTCATCTGGTAAGTCATGCAGTGCACATGGAGGTGTAGCTATCTATTTACATGAAGATTTTAATTATGATATATTACCTATTCATGGAGATAATCATATTTGGGATGGACAATTTATAGAAATATATTTGGATAATCATGGGGCTAATAAAAAAAAAGTTGTACTAGGAAATATATACAGGCCTCCTCGATCCTTGGTTGAAAATATAGATCACTTTAAAAATGAGATTTATAGGATACTGAATGATTTAAATAATATTAATGATGTTATACTGGCTGGAGACTTTAATCTTGATCTTTTAAAGTATCAAGAGAACATACATAATGATGCCTTCTACAGTGGCTGTATACCTAAGATAACACTTGATAGATAATATGTTTGTCAAAATATTGAATAATTTCTCCAGTACAACTTCTGGAATATTACTAAATAAAATTTCTGATCATTTACCATACTTCGTAATGTTAGATTATTTATCTCAAAACAGAAAAGTTCATCAGCCTCTTAGAGTTCTCACAACCTCTTCTCAAGCTTATGAAAGCTTTAAGAATGATCTTCAGACAGCTGAAATTAAAACTAGATTAGACAATTCCATCTCTGATAATGTAAATAAAAGTTATGAAAATTTCAATAGCATTTTAAATAATCTAACTTGTAAACATTTCCCTATCAAATATAGAAAGTTTAATAAATATAAACACAAGAGGTCTAGGTGGATCACAACTGGTATTCTAAAGTCAATAGCATACCGTGATAAACTATATACTAAACTGAAAACCATTCAAATTGACAGTATAGAATATGATAGACAAAAAACTATATTAAAACTTTACAATAGAATATTAAGAAATAGCATAAGGATAGCAAAAAAGAAATATTTTGAAAAGCTCTTTGACAAATATAAGACTGATATGAAAAAAACGTGGGCAACTATAAACCATATCATAAATAAGACCAAAATCAAAAGTGACCGAACCTGTAAATTCTTAGTAAATGGAACATATTTGTCTGATAATCAAACAATCGTGAATGAATTTAACAAGTACTATGTTGAAATTGGTTCAAGGTTAGCTAACAATATTCAAATGCCTGTGAATCAGTCATATACTGATTATTTATATCAGCCTATTACACAGGTTTTACAATTTAAAGCAATAAATAGGGAATCTGTGTTGAAACATATAGATAGTCTTAAGCCCAAGACCAGTTATGGATGCGATAGTATTTCAAATAAGCTACTAAAATTTGTTAAATATGAACTGGCAGACGCTCTAGTAATTATAATTAATCAAAGCATAGCATCTGGTATTTTTCCTGATTTATTAAAAATCGCCAAAGTTACACCTATATACAAAAAGGGAGATAAACAGTTATTTGAAAATTACAGACCCGTGTCAGTTTTACCCAGTGTATCAAAGGTCTTTGAGAGGGTATTATATGCTCAAATCTATGACTATTTTTCAAAAAATAAAATGCTGTTTTGCAGTCAATATGGATTTCGTAAACTTCATTCAACTGAGTATGCAATTTTAGAAGTAATGGACCGAGTTATTAAGGAAATGGACCAAAATAGATTTCCAATAAATATATATCTTGATCTTTCTAAGGCCTTTGATACACTGGATCACAAAATTTTGCTACATAAATTAGAATACTATGGCCTGAAAGATAATACTTTACATTTACTTAAAAGTTATCTAGATACAAGGTGCCAGTATATTGAATACAATAACTGTCAATCCAAATTCCTGACTATAAACTGTGGAGTTCCACAAGGGTCAATCCTTGGCCCATTATTATTTATCATCTATATGAATGACTTGCACTTAGCTACTAATATCTGTCATCCAATCATCTATGCGGATGATTCTACTCTTACAACCACTCTACAGTCCACTGGTGACCTTATTTCTGAGGAGGCTATAAACAAAGAGTTACATAATGTACATGATTGGTTAAAACTTAATAAATTGTCTTTAAATGCATCCAAAACTAAAGGAATGATCTTTCATACTAGCCAAAGAAATATAAGTTATCCAAAATTATATATGCAAAATACACAGATTGAATTTGTGAAGCATTTTAACCTTCTCGGTGTTGTTCTGGATGAAAATATCAGCTGGCGTGAGCATCTAAATTTAATATAAAAAAAACTGTCCAAAACCATAGGAATTATAAGTAAATTAAAGAATTTTTTACCAACATTTGCTCTAAAGAATATATATAATGCTTTAATATTACCACACATGAATTACGGTATTACAGTTTGGGGAAAGCAATCTAGTAAGTTGATTACATTACAAAAAAAGGCTATCAGGGTTATTATGAAAACAGGATACAGAGCACATACTGATATATTGTTCAAGGATTTATTCTTTTTAAAGATAAAAGACCTCTGTGCACTGCTTGACTATATCTTCTGCTACAAATTTATAAATCATTTACTGCCTGATTACTTTTTAACTAATTTATCAGATGATTACCAACATGAGCATTTTACCAGAGCAAGAGGGAATCGTCATCTACCTGCTGTGAGTCATGAGTTTGCCAGGCAGGCTATTAGTTATAAATTTCCATATTCCTTCAATAGCATGCCTGATGATATCAAAATCAAAATTTTCACACATTCTCTCAATTCCTTTAAAACCTTTATTAAAATTAAATTAGTAAATAGTTATTCATCAATATGCACTAGATCAGACTGCTATGTATGTAATACTTGATTTATTTATTTATTATATATATCTTCTTTTTAAAATTATTATTGTTATAATTATTTTTTATTATTATTATTTTTTTTTTATTATTTATCTTTTTATCATTTAATTCCTCAAATTAGTGACTTTTTCTTATTGAATTTAAGTTCTATTAAATCTCATTAAATAACATTTACTACTGAGAGTGTGGATTCATGCGGCACCATGAGCACAATCTGTTTATAAATAATTTAAATAATTATAATGTAATGGGGGGGGGCCCCTCAGCAGCGATGACCAGATCATCTTGGAGGAGTCCCCCAGCTCTACACTGTTTTAATGTGGAAATGATGTAAAAAAAAAAGAAAATAGAGCAAATAAATGTGATCTGAATCTGAATCTGAATCTAACTAGACAGTTGGGCTTCTCCTTAAGACCTCTTCACTATAAAGACCATCACAACAGTCTATGCCACCACCTACATGATTTGTACCTGTTTTGTAGCACAATTATCATTGCCATGGTATTTTACAATATTATGACCACCCCAGAAAATTTGAAACCAAAAATGGACTTAATGATGAGGTTTCGGTGTATGTCAACTTAAATCTTTTAATGTGGCAACGCCAAAAACACAGCTTTAAGGCTAATCACAGGTGGCTTAAAAATTTGATATAGAATAAGCCTAACTTAAGAAGGATTTAGTCTTACTAATGTACTTACTAACGGCTACCATAACGTCAATAATAAAACATGTGGTCTCTCTACACATAGATCATGTGGTCTCTCTACACATAGATCAAACGAAGTTGTCATATTTTGTTTATTGTAAAGCATTTGTTATATAATTCATTTCCTTTCATAAAGCCCTTTAGCAAAGATGATACAGTCTTGTGCCCACTCTTTACAAGCTGCTAGAAACAACAATATAATGTTTATGGCCTTGCAATAGAAACTTTTACAAATGGCTCGAGAAAAATTCACCACCCTGTTGATAATGCACTGTCCTACATGGCCAAATGTGCCACGTCCGTTTTCCATGAGAAGGATAAATGCATGGAAAACGCATGGTTTTTAGCTAATTATAATGAGGCAAAAACCATGCCTTTTCCATGGGTTTATCCAAACGCATTGAAAACGCACGTGGCACAATTGGCCATGTCAAGAGCGCTGAAAGGCATGCTGAAAACATATTTGTCATATCAAAAACATAAGTTTTGGTTTTGGTCACCAGTCAGCAACAGGATAAGCTATTTGGATAGTGTGTAAACGTATAGATTGCAGTGACACTTCAATTGCAATCTAACAATCAGACGACTGATTCCAGGTCAAAAGCATTTCATGTTATAATTGAATATCACTGAACAAAGTTTACTAACCTGGTAATTATGACTTATAGGGTTTAGTCACATTCAACTCTAACGGAGATAGATCTTTATGAAGGTGTGTCATCAGTGCAGGGTGCATGCGAAATCAAACGAGCAACACCAATTGGAAGACAACATCAATTGCAAGACAACACCAGGGGCGGGGGCATAGCTCAGAGGTAGCGCTCTGGGCTTCCAACCGCTGGGTCCTGGGTTCAATTCCCGGTCGAGCCTAAGTTGGCTGTTTCCTCCTTCGTTTTATTGCCATGGTCTCTGCCTGTCCTAATTAGCCCAACTGGTGCAGAAATACAGGACGTAAAGCCCTAATCACACACAAACACACACACACACACACGCAAGACAACCCCAATTGCAAGACAAAATCAACCCAACCACTTACCTGAAGCAAAGAGTGCTTAGCCAATGATGGAACATTTGAATATAATAGATATTGGTTTACTACGACGAACAACAGTACCCAAATATATATACATATATATACTTCAAAACAATCTCAGGATTTTTGGCCAAGTTTTCTCTAATGTATCCTTCTTATAACAGAGCATTCTTTTTTCTTTTTCTTAATGTGGTGCCTTAATTTAATTTAATTTATTTTTTGGTAGGGTTACTTTAAGTTTGCCAAATAGAGAGAGATTGATTGATAGATAATGGACTTATCACTGGGTGCAGAAGCATTTTGTTTCAGCTATAACTTTCGCAACTAATTTAAACCCCATCCTGGAGAAGCCAGAGGTAGGTGAATGTGCACTTAACCACATTAAACCCACCTACGTAGGCCTCCTTCTCAGATGTATTCACAGAAAGAAATGTTAAAGAATGTTGACAGTTAAGACGGTTGAAACCAAAAGCTGATTAATCAGATAGATGTCTAGCAATTAATCAGCGTTTACAAATAGAATGAATTATTAACTGTCACAACAATATTGCCTTGGCCTGAAATATTCATGAATTGTCATTCAAGACTAACATCAATTTTCCAAGAGAGGCAGCGATCTTGGTGGAATTCCTCAACTTGAAAACTCGACTTAGAGCCAGCTTAAACCAAAGAAATGTATAGATAAACAACCTGAATCTTAACCTGCCTGAATAACTACATTGCACCTGTCGACAAACGTGTTCTTACTTGAGTCTTTCTAAACTTGAAAGTAAATGTACAGCCCGTTGCACAGCAGTTTCCAGAGGATAAGTACTCTGAAATTGTCTGTTGTGCCTATGGTCAACCGTATCTGCACCAGGATGGGTGGATCTGAGATGGCCTATATCCCCATGGAGTTGAGAAAGGCTCAGGCATGAACATGTCTACTGGTAATAATTCAGCTATGATGCTGCCATGCCACCACATCCAAGTAAGCACCTTCACCTAAATTTTCAATTGACTTTTAATAATAATACTTTATTCTGTCATCACCATACATAACTGCAATGAAACTTAATGTAAGACAATTATATAAATTTTTGTAAGGCAATTATATTGTTTTCTAATTTGTCATATGTTGTACCTTTACAACACCAGAGACTCAAATCAGAATGAAAATAATCTCCAAGTATATATGTATTTGTATGCAATACTTGCAATCTTCACACAGCAATGTCACATTAATCCCAGCGATTTTATAGCAGGTGTTCTTGGCAATGGGCTTGATATAATCTACATTGCCCAAGTGTAGATACGGTGTACTAGGTAGCAGGTTCTTTAATGCAGGATAATCCACTACTACTGCTTCAATCTTCTGCGGCTGGATCACAGGTTTCCTTTACAGAGATCTTTTCATCTACACCAATGTATCATAATCCTTGGCTCAAAGGAGGAAATTTTAATGTCAGCTTTTAAGGATTTGCTGAAGGTGCCTTGCAATCAGCAGATGATATATGATAGGCCCCAATCAGGCCACGGGAAAATGACTCATCAGAAGTGAGAGAAAGCGACAGAGTGCTAGGTAATGACTTCTTAAAAGAACGATGTAAAACTGATGATTATTTACGCTGAGGAAGGACAAAGTGATGAGATATATACCCACTGTGACATTAATTTCACTACTTTTTTGGGGGTCAAGTCAATTGTTAACTTAAATAGTACCAATGGTGTCGTAACATTTTAGTAATTTTTTATTTTTTTATTATAAATACAATGTGATTTTGACTATATATTTTAGTTCTAGCACAATTAAAATACATTTGTGTGGGTTTAGGGGCGATAGCCCCCAAGAAAAAAAAAGTTATAAATAAATTTAAAATACGGTAGTAATTACTGAATCCAAGCATATTATGACATCACAGGTTTTTGTTTTTTTATTAGACTTGAGCCCTTTTTTGAACAGGCATCCAGTGTTAACATACATTATATTCCACCATGATATCTCTCTTTTGTTCTAGTGATCACTCTAATAAGTATATCAACAAGTTATGCCAAGTTTAGAACAAGCTGGACCAATCAAGCATGGTGTTACAGTGCTCAGCATTTGCAGAAAGATGTCTATTTACATTGTGGTCAGAAAACCTTGAACATGATATTCATGAATAAGGAATTACCGATCTGTATCTTACAGGTATTGTTTGCAAGAGTGAAATTTAATTTCACATTAAATAACACAGCCAGAGGGTATCTCAACTTTTCATTGATCAATAATTCCTCAAGGTGCCTCTAAAAATTATCTTTGCAGACAAGTAGCTCTTGCAACCTTGAAATTGATTCCTTTACATTTTTTTCTTTTTCCACCATTATCTCCTCATCTTTCTTCCTCAGTATGTTGCAATTCCACTTTCCACATTTTCTAAAATGTTATGTTGAGTAGTTTTCTTGACGCTGCTATAACTAAAGTGTTTTAGTGTGGGTTATTAGTTTGTTCCTTCCTGTTATTTGAATTCGAATCATTTCAGCTTACATAGCAGAATGTACAAACCTTGTTGGTGATACAGGCTGGAAATTGAGCGAAATATTATTTAATTTAAATGAAATTGTTTCTACAATAAAATATATGTATGTTTGGATAATTCTGAAAAAACATGGGGCTTCAATGCATACCAGACTACAAAGGCATAAAACTGCCCCCCTCCCCCTCAGACTGCTAAATGTTGTGAAACTCTAAAAATTCGACAATGGGCTGAGGCAAATGTAATGATGAGAAGAGTCACAAGACTTAAAACTAGCTCAGAAATGTCCAGCATATAATTCAGCTTCTTCTCTTTTCCTTTTCTGATGTGATGTGTCTAATTAATCAATCACTATCTTATTCTGATATCGTATACATAATGTGCAATTATGGGTGGGTGGGTGGCTGATTAGGGCTTTACGTCCTGTATTTCTGCATCAGTTGGGCTAATTAGGACAGGCAGAGACCATGGCAATGAGACAAAGGATGAAACAGCCATCCAACTTAGGCTCGACCGGGAATCGAACCCGGTTGGAAGCCCAGAGCGCAACCTCTGAGCTAGGAACTGCCCGTGCAATTATGGAAAACAACAATAAACACGTCATTATGACATGCTAATCAAACACCTTGCTTCGTTTTTCTAATATTTCTAATCTTTATCTTTTGTGCACTTTCCATACCATTATAGTAAATTTCAGTTGAGCATTTAGCTATAATACTAAAAGGCCCCCGAAACACAACTTCTCATAAGCTTGACAACATCTGTCCCTATGACCTTGTTTATCATATGAGGTACTGTTTAACAGACCATAACATAATCATGACCCATCTAATCAAAATCAATGCTTTCATTTGGCGGCCGAGTTGATGAAGAAACTTGATGCCATCCATCTATAGAATATTAAACAGTGGATGTCCATGACTAATAGGTTTATATCAAACTTCCACCCATTGCACATTGGGTAATCACAGCATCTCAACAAGGTGGATATTTTGTCATGTTTTTATCTTCAGTGTGTGAAAAACTTAATTAACAAAGTTGCTGGCATGAAGGAATGCAGTACAGCTTAATCCAGAGCAACTTTTACATCAGGAGGGTATTGCTGTATGACAGTATGATATAATTAATCTTAGTAGTAAATTAATCTCTCTTAATGAAATGTACAAAGACCGATGTTTCAGATTATTTATCTTATGGCAAGAACCTTATGGCACTGACTCAATTGGCACTCAGTTCAATCACCCTAACTTTGAAATTAATTTTAAGTCACAAAGTACCAAAAAATTGTGTTAATGTTTTCAAGATGTCATTCAAGAATTATTTTCTTAATCCATGAATTTACACATGAGCATAAAGTGTTTGAAAAGTGACACTTAAAACATATTTCAAAATAATCGTAGTATACTTGTATATGGTACACAATGTGCACAATCTGACTGCTTACCTAATTATATATCCAATAAAAGTTTTATATCCAGAGAGTAAACTTCGCTTGTGCTGTAATTCCTCAGATGGGCCAAGGGGAAACTTACCTTGAACCTTATATTCATTTTATTATTTCCCTACTCATTTGTATATGTTTTGATAAAATTTAAAAAATCTGGCTACCACTGACCGTGCTTGAGCATTTTTAAGTGTACTAAAAATAAACCCCCACCCCCCTCCCAGTGCCAAAGTGCCGGAGCTTCACAGGTTATTGGGGTATATGCCTATCGTTCATATTTATATCATCATCAAATCATGGCGGGTTTATTGTGATATTTTATATTAATTTATCGTAGGAAAGAAGGACTTTGTTATCCCACAGACTTTCTTGAGATCTGCAGTCAAAAGCCTCAAAGAACATGGTTTCATTCTTCAAAAATATTTGTCAAGAATAATTTATCTGAAATTACCTAATAGGGAAGGAGTAAGTCTCGCATAAACACATACTCACACTCTTAGAAAAGATTGTCTATTTCAGACAAATGTTTGTTTCACTGGTGTCCATCCAACATTTTGTTTGAAATCATCCAAGATATTGTTTGTCCTTACACATCAAGCAATGATTACTAACACGTTCAATGTCTAAGGCCAAATAATATATTGGCTGCTTTTAAACAAAATTTTGGACGGACACCAGTGAAACAAACATATGTCTGACGCAGACAATCTTATCTAAGAATGCACCCCATGATTTCTATATACCATTGTGCAAATGCACCTGAAGCTACATTTCTGAAGACTCACTTCCTGTATATTTCCTGCATATTTCAATCTTCAGTCCATAAAATCGATTTTCAGAAAAGTCACTGATGGAATACTAATTGCCTTTAATTGACATCGTTTTGTTGGATACAAAAGGTTAGATTGATCAGCTAATGTTTTTTTATTGTTGATGCATATAATTGTTTCCATGAAGAATGTAGAAAAAAACCTTAATTATAGCTCTGACAAAAACTAACTTTTTTTTTAAATAAAAGTTTTACAACTGCCTCATTCAAAAAGTTTGGTGCATTGAACTTTTGAATTGACAAAAAGCTATTTCATTTGTGGATATATATTTCATGTGCAAAAAAATTGCCTAACTTTCCCTTTTGAATATATGAAATCACAGAAACAAAGCCTTGACAACATGGCACCCTCAAACAGCTATACTAGGTCAAGTGATGCATATTCATGACCACCAAGATGTGGCCCCACCTCCTCATAAGCCAGCTAACACATGTTGATGTTATAAACAAAGACAGCACTGTCTCAGGGTTGTGGTCAAATGGCTAGACTGAGTTTGTGGTCAACTCTAATGACTTTGTTCTGGCTAAATTTTGTCACGAGCATTATTTTAGCAATATCTATCTATCTATCTATCATTCTCAATCAATCAATCAACTGTCTGTTTTATAATAAATTAATCCGTCAATCAACAATCAGTCAACAATCAATCAACAATCAATCTGGTTGTTATCTAATCAATCAATCAATCAATCAATATCCAGGTTTAGCTGGCTTGTGTTATAACTGAACCTAGGCCTGTAGTCAATTATGATTCCGACATTATAAGTGTTCTTGGCTCCATGTTATTTAACAGTTAAACCTGTTACTTTGAAAATTCCTTTAACCCAAGCACATGGCCTCATTGGTCAGGCTGGCTAAGACATCTGGGGCACCTTGCATATATTACTGCATAGCAAAATCCACCAAACCTTATCCTGGAGATCTGATTCGCTGGTCATTAAAAGTGGGTTGGATAAATTAAAGTGCCCTGTGTGGGGCTTGTGGGCAGTGTAGCTGCATGGGACTGCTGTTTGCTTGTTGTACGATTTATTGCTGTTGCAGATACTAACCTTTAAGAGGGCAATGCTCACTATTCACGAGAATGCTTGACCCTTTGGCTGACTGATGATATTGGCTCAATTGCATTACTGTCAGCTAAGGGTGGGCTTCTTTCTCATGCATAATTTGCGCTGTAATATCTGAAGAGCCTCCAATTCTACCAAATTGTTTCTGAGATAATGGTTACATCTCCACTTGGCTAATATGGAAATATATGTGTCACAGAGGTTGCAATACTGTATAATGGTTGGTCAATCCGTATGAATTCACCGAAATTCAGACAAACTTCCCAGGTCACCATCTCAAAAAATTCTGCAAAAAATACCATTTGTAGGACTATATAATTAATGGCAAAATCCAAAATTTAGGTCTCAAGTGTCAATGGTTTAGAAGATACAGCAATTTGAAATTTTATAAATTTTTTGTGGAAAAGCACAACGGCATGAGTTTCCCAGTTCAGACGTCCATATCTCACTTATTTTTCATAATGAAGGCATGAAATTTTGTACCTAGAGTAAAGAAGTTGTATTTAAACCATGAATTCTGTTACATCAGGGCTATTGGTGATATTTTTCAAACTTTAATGCTCTGAAATAAGGGTGAAAATGGGAAATGTTGCAAAACGAGTCTTTATTTTTTGCAGGGCTGTGTGGAATCTATGCGAGAATAAGAGCTTATATTTATTTTCTTGCTTCTTATGGTCCACCTGCACATATATGAATGGCCAAAACCACCTTATTTGCAAAAAGATGGAAGCCAGAGTAGTTTTAAAAAGATATACAATATATGATTGTGAAAAAAAACCTTTATTCTAATGTAATTTTGACCAACAAGAGAGTTCACCATCACTTCCATATTTTTTTCCCAATATTACACACATCTAGTGGTCTTCTGGTAAAAATATCATTGTGGTGGTCAGATTCCTTCATTTCTTTATGAATTTAAAAAAATATATCAACTTTATATATTAAACAAATAATAGTCTTTTTGATTTCTTAATAATTGCATAAAGTTTTGAACAGTTAAATTTATCGATAAACATGCTTCAACATTTATGATGTTATATTGATTACATAATCATCAAATGTTATAAAATGTAATAATAAAAGGTAATGGGGAAAAAGCTAATGCATGGTTAATGATGTCCTAATCAAAGCTTGTCTAATCTTACATGTATCTGACACAATTAATGCAATACCACAATAAATCTTTTGAGACTTGATAATCTTCATCAAGAATCACAAATTGGTCAGTGATCATAAAGTCTAAGCAACAAGATTAGACAAGCTTTGCAAGATTAGGTCATCATTAACCATGCATTTCCTGTTTCCCCAATACCTTTAGTTTATAACATTTGATGATTATGTAATCAATATGGCATCATAAATGTTAAAGTATGTTTATTAAATGAATAGATAAATTTAACTGTTCAAATCTTTATGCAAATATTAAGATATAGCAAAAGACTATTATTTTCTTTAATTTATAAAGATCGATTTTTTAAAAATTCATAAAAAAATGAAGGAATCTGACCACCACACTGATATTTTATCCAGAGGACCACTAGATGTGTGTGATATTGGGGAAAAAATATGGAAGTGATGGTGAACTCTCTTGTTGGTCAAAATTACATTAGAATAAAGGGCTTTTTTCACAATCGTATATAATTTGTCTTTTTAAAACTACTCTGGCTTCCATCTTTTTGCAAATAAGGTGGTTTTGGCCATTCATATATGTGCAGGTGGACCATAAGAAGCAAGAAAATAAATATGAGCTCTTATTCTTGCATAGATTTCACACAGCCCTGCAAAAAATAAAGTCTTGTTTTGCAACATTTCCCGTTTTCACCCTTTTTTTAGAGCATTGAAGTTTGAAAAATATCCCCAATAGCCCTAATGTAACACCATACATGATTTCAATACAACTTCTTTACTCTAGGTACAAAATTTCATGCCTACATTATAAAAAATAAGAGAGATATGGACGTCTTAACTTGGAAATTCATGCGGTTGTGCTTTTCCACAAATAAATATTAAAATTTCAAAATTGCTGTATCTTCTAAACCATTGACACTGAAGACCTGAAATCTTGGATTTTTCCATTAATTATATATACCTACAAATGGTAATTTTCTTAATTATTTTGGAGATGGTGACCTGGGAAGCATTCGGTGAATTCATATGGATTGACCCTGGTATGAATAAAGATAACATTAAGTTCAACATGAAAGTGATACATGTACACTGTCCACCATTGAACACTTTGTATTATAAATGTCTTGTGTTTGATATAGTATTTTATTCACCTATTTAAAACTGTATGCAATTATTGTATGAATAAAGATCAGCAGATGTTGTATATATATATTGTATTTTAGGTCTTTATGTATTGCACAATAATTCTAATTTTGTCTAAATATCAGAGATGAAGTCGGCAAACTCTATGTACAAATATATGAAATCCTGAAAGTCTCAAAATTAACAAGCATAATTATGTAGACAGTATACCAGATCTTTTATTGTGCTGCGTTTCGTAAGAGCCATAAAACGACATGAATACATAATTTAATATTTTTATTTATTTTTTATTTTTTTTATTATTAAGTAATGGATCAAAGTGTCACACTCGTTATTATTTCCATTTTGTACATGTGTACACCAGACCCATTTTTTTTATAGTTTCTAAATAAAGGATAGTAACCACAAGCCAAGATTACAGTGCTGTAGACCATACTGGTCAGCAATTTGGTGCTCCATAAATTAACCATAATTGACCAATAACCTGATAAACCAGTGACCTGAAAAGTTTATATTAGATTCTGGGGCTATTGCTCTTGTGCCCAGACAATAACTGAGGAAGCTAAGCTCATTGTGGCATGAAGCCAACTGATAGTAATGTGATAGAGATTGTCAAATGCAGCTATTGGAAGCAAGAATTTGCTGCTTATGAAGTTTTAAGACGATTGCATATATTTTTACAATGTAGTGCAATCCTGCATTAAAGTTATGTCAATTAACTGCACACACAATTACATTTGTAAATAAAGTGCATAGTATTTGACTAATGACATTCCAACTTTGTGACAAGCAGACAATATTTATTATAAACCAAATGTACATCATAATTCACAAAAAAAAGAACAGGAGTGAAAAAGCTATGTTGACTTAAATGGATAAATTCTAAGTACTTCCCAATAATAATTTGTAGAATGACTCATCACGCTTAGTAAATAACATAAATTCTTAATTGATTTGAACACACCCGAATGAATGGTTTTGTCTGCAACTGTATTGTTTAACAGATCATAACATAATCATTAACCAACAATAAAATAATAAATGCATTTATTTTATGGTAGAGATGATGAAGAATCTTAATGCCATCCATATGAATATGTTATTAAATATTAAATAGTCGATGTGGATGACTGATAGGTTTATATCAAACTTCCGCCCTTTGCACATTGGGTAATCACAGCATCTCAACAAGGTGGATATTTTGTGATATTTTTATCTTCAGGGTGAGAAAACCTTAATTAACAAAGTTGCTGGCATGAAGGAATGCAGTACAGCTTAACCCAGAGCAACTTTTACATCAGGAGGGTATTGCTGTACGACAGTATGATATAATTAATCTTAGTAGTAAATTAATCTCTCTTAATGAAATGTACAAAGACCGATGTTTCAGATTTAGTTATCCTATGGCAAGAACCTTATGACACTGACTCAGTTGGCACTCAGTTTAATCACCCTAACTTTGGAAATCCAGTTTAAGTCACAAAGCACCAAAAAAATGTGTTAATGTTTTCAAGATGTCATTCAAGAATTATTTTTTAATCTATGAATTTACACATGAGCAATAAAGTGTTTGAAAATTGACACTTGAAACATACTTCAAAATAATTGTGGTAAACTTTTATATGCTGATGTACGCAATGTGCACAATCTAACTGCTTACCCAATTACATATCCAATAAAGGTTTTATATCCCTATAAGTTTGATATGAGGTGCAACATAACCCTGAGCAGCTCAGATTGGCCAAGAGGAAACTGACCATGAACCTTATATTCATTTTATTATTTAACTGCTCATTTGTATATTTTTTGATGAAAAAAAAAATCTGGCTACCACTGACAGTGCTCGAGCAATTATTTGTGTACTAAGGCTAATCCCCCCCCCCCTAGGCCAAAAGTGCTGATGCTTCACAGGTTTTTGGGAAATATGCCTATTGTTAATATCTATATCATTATGAAATCACAGCTGTGTTTATTTTGATATTTTATATTAATTTATTGTAAGACAAAAGGACTTTGTTATCCCACAGACTTTCTTGAGAACTGCAGTCTTCAAAAATATTCGTCCAGAATAATTTATCTGAAATTACCTAATAGGGAAGGAGTAAGTCACGCAAAAACACATACTCACACTCTTAGAAAAGATTGTCTATTTCAGACAAATGTTTGTTTCACTGGTGTCCATCCAACATTTTGTTTGAAATCATTCAAGATATTGTTTGTCCTTACACATCAAACAATGATGCTGGTTACTAAAACATTCAATGTCTAAGGCCGAATAATATCTTGGCTGATTGTAAACAAAATTTTGGACGGACACCAGTGAAACAAACATATATCTGACGCAGACAATCTTATCTCAGAATGAACTCCAGGATTTCTATACACAATTGTGCAAATGCACCAGATGCTACATTTCTTAAGACTCACTTCCTGTCTATTTCCATTTTCAGTCCATAATGTAGCTTTTCAGCCAGTACAGAAAATGTCACTGATGGAACGCTAATTGCTCTTTAATTGAGGTGAATACAGACTGTGCTTCTTGTGCAAGGATTGAAGCTACTTTGGGAAAAATATCGTATGTTGAGAAACCGATTTGTCAATTTGAATAAGTTTTGTCGTCAAGAATACTTTAGAGAAAGATGTAACAATGGAAGTTCTGACCGAAACTTCTGGCAAACAATAAAACCATACTTCTCTGATAAACTTGGTCAATCGAATGATATTATGCTCAAGGAAGGAAATAATATAGTAATTGAAAATAATGATGTTGCAAATGTGCTTAATGAATATTACAAATATATTACAGATCACATTGGTTTCAATGATACATGTACTGGTCTCAGTGTTGAAGATCTTATGTGTAAATATAATGATCATGAAAGTATTAAGCTAATAAGAGACATGAACAATGGTGATACATGTGTATTAAATACTTTAACTGTCAAACAAGTCCATGATATTTTATCCAAAGTAAACCCAAAAAAGGCAACCGGTTTTGATGAATTACTGCCAAAATTATTATATTTAGCAAGAAATGAACTTGCACCGTCAATCACAAGTATTATAAATTATAGCATAGTTAATGCAAAGTTCCCAAGTGACCTTAAACTTGCTGAAATTTCACCATGCTTTAAGAAGGATAATCCTTTGGATAAAACAAAATATAGACCAGTGTGTATACTCCCATGCATATCAAAAATCATGGAATCAGCCATTGATTGTCAGTTAAGTGAATATTTTTATGATAAGAAAGCTGGTTGTCTATCTGCTTACAGGAAAAATCATAACACACAATCTGTTTTAGTCAAAGCTATTGAAGATTGGAGATATGCATTAGATAATGGTAAATACTGTGGAGCAATCTTCATGGATCTTAGTAAAGCTTTCGATGTTATCCCCCATGGTTTATTAATTGTGAAGTTGTACGCATATGGCTATAGTCTAGACTGTGCTAAACTTATTCAAAACTACTTGAATGACAGATATCAACGTGTCAAGGTAAAGCAAGCCAGAAGTGATTGGTCCATGATAAGAAAGGGCATCCCCCAGGGTTCCATTTTAGGGCCAACCCTGTTCAATATTTTCATAAATGATATGTTATTTTGTGCACAAGGTGTTGAATTATACAATTATGCTGATGACAACACCATCTCGTACACATCTGATTCCCCCTATGAACTGACTAGCAAATTAGAACAATGTGGAAATAAAATAACCAATTGGTTTATGATAAATGGCATGCAAGCCAACCCCGATAAATACCAAGCCATTATCTTTGGCAACAAGAATGATGCCCCACAGTATTTCACCATAGGTGGTCAAAATGTCATGTGTAATGAAAATGCCAAACTGTTAGGTATTGAAATTGACTGCAAACTTACTTTTGACCTTCATGTTTCACAATTATGTAAAAAGGCGAGTCGACAGATTAATGCACTTATGAGACTTAGCAATATGTTAGACCATGATGTGAAAATGAATATATTTATGTCTTTTATTAAGAGTATATTCAACTATTGTCCAGTTACTTGGATGTTTACTAGATCTGGCAATATTAGAAAATTAGATCGTCTGCAGCATAGAGCCTTGTTTATGGCGATTTTGATGCAAGTTATTCAGATTTACTACAAAGAAGTAACACCATGTCAGTAACAAGTTACTTGAAGTATATGTTAAGCATTGAGGTTTACAAATGTATTAATAATCTATCTCCTGATTATTTATGTGATTTGTTTGAAATCAAGGTCAATAAATATGATATGAGAGATAACAGAAGAATAATTCAAAATAGATTTAAAAGCATAAATTATGGTTATAATTCTGTTAAGTACTATGGAGCTAAAGTATGGAATGAGTTACCATCAGATGTTAAAAGTTGTACCACCCTCAGGGAATTCAAACAAAGATGTCAAGAATATGTGAAGTTAACCCACTAAGCTTTTCTGTGCATCCTGTACATAGACATTAGTCATTGTTCTTTCATCTGTATATGTGACGCACCATGTAAAAAGGGGGCTAATGGGTGGATTTTTCAAAAATTAGTTTTTGATGGCAAGTAATTGTCTAACATGTGTAGTTTATGGAAATGTAAAAACTTTCCAGATATCTCAATATTTAGTGGTCATTTGGGGTATTTGAAAATTTGATGTTTTCGCGCACATAACCACTGAGACGTAATGAGCAGCGACACAGGCACTTGTTAAACTATGCATTACGTTTTATGGCATATTTTCGTTATCTGTCGTTCAAAACTTACGTGATTTGGATATGTGATAATGAGGTAACTTTTCTATACTCAACTAAAATTGTGAGCTGCTACAATAATCACTTTTTGTAAAATTTAACATTAAAATTGGCGTCTTACATAATTTTTTTCAGCATGTGCATTTTTTTATACGCAATTTTTTTGAGTTGTGTTTTTCATTACATAAATTATTCTAAATTATATATATATTTTTTACATTACATTTGAATCTTTTTTGCTATTATTTGCAAACATTTGCGAATAAACGCAAAACTATTCAACTCCTTCTAGAACCAATTGAGCAGAATAAAAAAATTATGTAACAAAAAAACACAAATTCGGAAAAAAAATTATGTGGCAAAAAACTTTAATATTTGCGAATAAACGCAAATATTTGCGAATAAATGCAATATTATTTAACTCCTTCTTGAACCATTTGAGTGAAAACGAAAAAAAAAAAAGTGGCCAAAAACGCCAAAAAAAAAAAGTTGTATGAGGCACTAAAAGGCTTCCATATATGAGAGTTAGAACATATAGAACTAAAAGGGGACAGCACTAATTTTGATCTAATGCTAAAATTATGACAAATATACCAAATGATAGCTCAAAGGCTCTACTTTAGGTATATAGCTAATGATGCTCTGAATATTAGTTTGGACAAATTGGGGGACATCATAAAAAGGTCAGTTTTTCTAGAAAACAAGCATGGTGACCCCTCTTTTTTATTGTCTCATATAGATTATTATAATAAGTTACAGTCGGGTACAATGTTATATTAAATTCATATGGCTGGACATTTTTTAATTGCAAGATTTGTAAAAAAAAATTCCCTTAAAAAATTAGACTTTTTGAATTGGCTTGCATTTTCTTTGGATCCCCTGAAGTTATTGTTCTCTTTTGAGTTTCTAATGAAAATGGTCTCAAAATGTTCCTGAAAGTCCACTGCATGCAATAACATCACCTGCTTTTATAGTTATAGCATTGCAATTAAATTATTAATTATTAGGCTGGATATGAGTCGGAATGAGTGGGGAAAAGCACAAGAATAGAAAACATCCAATAATTTGAAAATTAGCATGCTGACCCCCCCCCCCCACCCCCCCCCCCCCCAATTTGTTTCCATATTTTAGCTTTATTATCCCAGGCAGAGGTTTTAGGTAATGCAGACCAATTGTAGACTGCAGAACTTGATTAATTTCTTTATTTGTAGATCTAGTAACATTGCCAAGCTGTTCCTAACTTGACACTGTTGACTTTCTGTATATATACTCCATTAACAAGTTATGCATGTAGTGTGTGTGCAGGTGGATTTGTCACACTTAATTTCTGAAGCAGAACTCCAACGCTATTGTATATACATTGATATAATTTGGTATCTTATTAGTCTGTATGGCCAAGTTGTGACTTTTGATAGTCTCATTGACATGTCTCAACTTTGTTTGAAGGATTTGGGAAAACATTTTTACAGATTATTTTGCTTTTCCAAAGCAGTACTCGAATACTACTGCACCTACATGCTTTGTTATTATATGTCTAAAATATTTTATTTGTGCCTTTTGGTGTCCTTATGGCCATAAATACTATAGAATATTGTGAAAAATTCATGTTTTCTAAAGCCTGTATCAACGGGGTCTCACCTACTAGTGTACCTAAACACATGTTATTTGTCTTCTAAAATGTCTATATCGTAATACTTTAAATTTCGAAGCTTCATTTTGACATATATTGCCCTTTCTTTTTTATAATTGTGGAAATTATGCAAAAATTGCTGAACTTGTGTTGTTTGCTACATTTCATAACCCCTGGTACTCTATGATACACTGATATCACAAACCTTTGGAGAATTAAGCGTACAGTGCCTTACAGAGGTATCCTGGACCATGCATGCTAGCAAATATGCCCCCCATTATAATTCTTCTCATGACATAAAAGACACATGCATTAATCACACAAGTTTTTTCAGATGAATACTTAATGATATCAATAAAAAGATGCAGAAAATCAACTATTATATACAGCTGTAACATTATGCAATCACATGCATGCTAAATCCCTTTAATCAGGCAATTTGATAAGATGCTATTGTTGAACCCAGAATTCTTTTTTTTTTTTGTTCAGACATACCCTACTAGTCTTATAGTGGTTATACTGGGGAACTTTCATTTGATATTTTCGGCACTTATCAGGTGAATGCAGGAATCTGATAGCAGCTGTTGATAACTTCTTCTTTCGGCCCCACCCAGGTTGATTAGCCACTGTACCTTTAGCTTTGAATTTGCGAAATAATGCATCCAACTGTGTCTTTTGAAATATTCAGTATCTTAGCTATTTTTGTATCATTTTCCTTGCTTGTGCAATGCCAAAATCTCTTCTCTGATGTTTTTGTGAGTATTCTCTTGTTTGAGCCATGTCTCCAGTTGACAATGACATGAATCTAATGATTTAAGGCAGTGATTAAAACTGGAACACCAGCACTCAATAACCCAATTAAAGCTGCTTGTTTTCAGTTTTTGTTATTCACTATTTGAACTGTTTGAACAACCCCAGATTTGCTAATCTGCTCTTTTATGAGTGATTGCATGTAGGGGTTGAATAATTTTAAGAAGACAGCTATAATTAAAAGTATTATATCGTGATTCGTCAGAAAAAAAAAAAACCTTGTCTCGTATTTGTTTAGTTGGTATATTTAAAGCAAAAAAAAAACAGCTAATATGCAAAAAAATCACACAAAATCAGGTCATGCCTGCCATTTGAGTGCACGGTCTGACTAAACTTTAGCCATTATTTTACTCCCTGGGTAATATACTTGAAATAAAAAAATCTAATATTGTAAAAAAAAAAAAGATAACAAGAAAGGTGTGGTGTCCTGTATATGCTGAGGTAAAATACCCCACCCTTAGGGAAAATGTGTACCATAGTGTGGACACCTAGCCTATATCATCTCATCATTACATCTACCCCTGCCAGTTGGTCATGTAAGCTGACTAAGCTTCAGTAGCATTGAGGCATTTAACAAAAAAAGGATAATGCATGCCTGTTATAATGAATGAATGAAAAGATTAGAATAATTATGAAAATAAATCATCATTTTCCAATTTCTGACTGAACTGATATCTTTGAGGTCAATTTATGATTATTATGAATAAATATATTTAAGAAACACATGTGATAGGTCAAGTCAAGTGCAATCCCGGCAAAATTTTGAGACATTGTTTATGTCTGGGCCATTATTTCTTGATACATTTTGTATTGTTGCTATTTTTTGTTACATGGTAGACTATTTACAACAAAAAATGTCACAAAATAATATTTTGTCAATCATTGAGATCATTGAAATAAAAAAAGCCTGATTGTATCCAGGTCAGCAGGTGCTTTCTAGGCCAGAACAGTCTTCAGGCTTAAGACTGGCCCAAATTTTTTTTATAATTACACACGCGTGGCTTGCTTGCATTTTCCCGCCAATTTCGCAGTTACGACGTCACCACCCGTAAGCCCCCTTTTCCCGTGGCGCGCCACATATATATTCTCATCTTCCATTGTCATGTAATAGCCCATGGGCTAATGTTTTATTGTTATTTTACAAACCATGACTTTAAATAAAGTTTATTCTTATTCTTATTCTTATTCTTACATTTGTACTGTTTTCTTGTTGGTACATTAAGTTGAATATCATGTATAGGCTTGTGCCCTTGTGCACTATTTGAAACTTGCGTTTCCATTAAGAATGTTGGAGAGATAAAAACCTTAATTATAGCTCTGACCAAAGCTGACTTTTTCATTAATAAAAGTTTTACTGCCTCATTCAAAAAGTTTGATACATTGAACTTTTTAATTGACAAAACGCTATTTCTCTTATGGATATATATTTAATATGCAAAAAAAGTAGCTAAATTTTCCCTTGTGAATATGTGCAATCACAGAAAATGCCACAGGATATAAACACTGTATTTGTGCTGTTTGCTATCCTACTCTACACTGCTTATGCTGTACGATTTATCAGTGCTGCAGATACTGGGGGGCAATGCCCACTGGTGTATTATGGGAATGCTTGACCCTTTGGCTGACTGATGATATTGGCTCAATTGCATTACTGTCAGCTAAGGGTGGGCTTCTTTCTCATGCATAATTTGCGCTGTAATATCTGAAGAGCCTCCAATTCTACCAAATTGTTTCTGAGATAACGGTTACATCTCCACTTGGCAAATACGGAAATACATGTTTTATGAATAAAGATAACATTTAATTCAACATGAAAGTGATACATGTGTTCTTCCTCCTCATGCATAATTTTTTTGTGGGAACTGTTTTGTAGCATTGAGTAGGGATCTTTTGTTTGTCTATCTGTTCTGCCTCACTCTGAATAATTGCCATGGTGATGGCGTTACCATTTCAAAACATTTCAGCAAGCAGACAGTCAACGAACTGAAGCTATGTCGGCCTCAAAATACTTTTCTGAAGCTTCTCCCTTGCCACAATTGTATTCAGATTGAAGGAATATAAAATTAAATATGGTTTCTTGTGCCAGGCAAAGCTAATTTACTGATGACGTTCATGACGTTCAATAAGTCTTAATGCTGCCCTGTGATTGGCCAGGCTCTTTCTGTATAAGGGATAAAACCTCATAGTGTGAACCTCATGGTTTTTCTATGAGGTTTACACTCTATTGTGGGATATATATTGAAAATGGTTGAATTATTGGTGCCATTTTATTTAGTGCAATTCAAATTGGCATCAAACCTGCCTGTTGTTAAAATATATTTCATAAAAACATGTATCAAATGTGACGGCCAATATTATTTAACTTCTTTTGGAGCCAGACCAATCTTTGTTTACTTTGCAACTAAAGGTTAGTGACCACAAGCCAAGAATGCAAAGCCGTAGACCATACTGGTCAGCAATTTGGTGCTCCATAATTTGACCATAATTGACCAATAACCTGCGAAACCAGTGACCCTGAAAATTGTATATTTGATTCTGGGCTATTGCTCTTGTGCCCAGAAACATGAAAGGCAATGCCAGAAAACTAACAGGGAGAATATCTGGCATGAAGCCAAGTAACAATTGGGTGATAGTTGGTTGTAAATAACTTGATTATCAATGCAGCTCTAGGAAGCTAGGATTAACTGCTAATACTTTGATACGATGAAAATCCATGACGATTGCATACGTTATTACAAATTATTACATTCCTGTGTCAGAGTCTGTGCATAAAATTACACTTATGAATGAGAGTACCAAACAATGATATTTGTATAAATGTACTTCATTAGTCACAACACTTTTTGCTTCAAATAGATTGCATAAATTGAATAAACCTTCTTGCTCATAAACACAGTATAGAGATAATTAACAAACCTATTCTCAGTAATGTGTTATAGTAATTACAAGGTAAAATGGGTTTAGTGCAGTATAGCGGACCAAAATTTATGTCCTAATTTGGCGTACATTAAAAATTAGATTTTATAAATGATTCACGAGTTTGAAGTTCTAGCACAATTAAAATAACATATGGTGTAAAATAGCAAGGGTTTGGGGATGGCAGCCCCCATAAAAAAAAGCAAAAAATAAACTCTGTCTCTACCGTGAATATGAAAACCGCCATCATAAATACTTAGTTTGTGATGTCATAAATTGATTTCAAGCATTTTTACGTCATAGGCCTGGCAATGAGGCTCATTAAATATGGTCATAAATCTGGGTTCGCCATACTGCACTTTTTCCGTCACTGGATAAAATAATTATCTGCCGAAAAGTAATTTCAATATAGAGTGGTTGTTAATGGTATCTGGATGAAAAAAAATAACCCATGTATGTAATTTGTGCGTACTTCAGAAATGAAACCAAGTAGGTAACCCCTAGTAATTCATTAGTCATCACTGGAGAAAAAAATTACAATATTAAGATAATTTGTAAACACTTAAGACTGTCAATGCCAGGAGTGAGCGAAGCTATACAATGATTTGTTAATATGTATATCACCAGAGACCTTCATGACAGCTTAAATGAGTCACTGTTCTTTTTTAGACTTTTTTTTTTTACACCTCAAGACAAATTTTATTTGACCAAATTGTAGATTTTTTGAATTTTCAAAATTGAACAATAAATAATGATTTTAGAGGCAAAATAAGTCAGATCTGCTCAGGAATTTGAGTGTGTACCTTCAGCCGCCAGGTGTGCTGCAGTCACTTACACGGCCCCCCTGGTGTGATATGGCGTCATCATAACAATGTGGATTGCTAGCGCCAAGGTGCTAGCGCAAACGTCATCGTTTCAAGATTATTCTTCAAAAATATATCTGGGCTCCCCATTAACAAAGATATCCTTTCTATGTACCGTTAGAATTGTTACAGTCAGGTATACAAGTTTTTTCTAAGTTTGAAGCTGGATGTGTACTCGTTACGAAATTATGGACAGCATTACTTTTTAACTGACAACGTTGTTATGACGTGATGACGTAGTCTCGTTCTGAATAACTAAAGTGAGTGTAACAGGCGCTGTGATTGGCCAATGATATGCGATGAAAACGGCGATAATAGGTGAAATCAAAGTAACAGGTGCTGTGATTGGCCAATGATGCTATGAAAACGACGATAATAGGTGAAATTAATTTTTATCCCGTTCCAGTTGGCTTGTCCACTGTTTAGCCATTCATCTACAGGTGGGTGGTGGGTGGATTAGAGCTTTACGTCCTGTATTTCTGCACCTGATGGGCTAGGACAGGCAGGGACCATGGCAATGAGATGAAGGATGAAACAGCCATCCGACTTAGGCTCGACCAGGAATTGAACCCAGGACCCAGCGCATCACTCTATCACTAAGCTAGGCCCCTCACCCCTCGTGTGTATTGGGTATACAACCAACATCCAAAAAAGTGCAGTGAAACAATAATTATTGTAAGAGCACTTACCAGCCTACATGTACGAATTACTGATAGATACATTTTGCATGTACAGGGCCTTGTTGAAAAAATAGTTTAGCCTGAACTATGTAACATGGTTTTGATATGTTATAAGTACAAATACAACAAACTACTGAAGATATATTCCATGTATAACTCTGTGAATACTGTAGCATGATCTCATTGAAGGTGTTAAAAACAATTGCTGATGATGCCATGTTGCTTTTTGATAGATACACTGTTTCTGTAAGAGGTGCTTGTATTACAGCAGTTTTAGAGCGAGCATGGACAGTTGCATCTTCGGAAGGACTTTTAGACTGATTGAAACATTTGATAAGAATGATATAATCACCCCAACATCTGGGCATTAAACTTGTTTTCACCACTTTTGGTCCGAGTTTTACCCCATTTCTGTACAGTTGTAATGCTATTTCTGTATTCTTCTAGACTAAGAAGTTGGTCAATTACTTCGCAATCTTTCTGATTTGTCTCTTTCACCCCTGAACTGTCCGTGCTCGCTCTAAAACTGCTGTATATAGCGACCAATAGACAGCACCGTGCCATATTATGGAAAGCCAACATTTGCAAATAATTTCCGGATTACGGAATAAAATGTATATCCATGACTAGCCCTCCATGAGGCCCCATCCATCTGTCTGTCATATTTATTGGGGGCCTAGCTTAGTGATAGAGTGATGGGCTACCAACCACTGGGTCCCGGGTTCAATTCCCATTCGTAAAGCCCTAATCCATCCACCCACCTGTCATATTACTTCCAGATTCCATTGCCCTAAAATTACTCCCCTTAACTCTTTGCTATCAGTCATATAAAAACCAAATTGATAAAAATTAGGAAACTATACATCACATGATGGCATATGTGCGTGACTCGTAATTTTGGTTGTGATAAATGAAGTAATACCCAGAAATCATTCAGAAGTTTTTCAGACTCCAATAACTTCACAATAATAATATTTTGGCCTGCAGTGACTCTACAGCCAAAGATATTATTGAAAGATGCTGAAATTCTAATGCTATCTATAACAGAAATATTCGTACACATAGTCTGTCTATATTTATAAATAGCAATTACCGAAGGTATATATTTCATATAAAAACCACCCGTGTATAAAACTACCGATCTGATAAATTGATACTTTGATTGATTTATCTAACACAGTGGAACCTGGCCATTAAGATCACCTCTGTGAAGTTCTCACGTTACTGAAATTTGTTTATTCTTTTAAAAATAGATTAACTTATGGTGCCTTATTATGGACAGCTTTTTGTTTATGAGAGCTGTCAATGAAAGTCTAGGACATTTTGCACATTCCTTATGAATCTATTGTTAAATTTAATAAATTTACTTTTCAATACCATATTATATTGAAAATAAAGGAATAAGAGTTAATCATTAAAAGAAACAGGTAACCTCATATTGACAATATTAAGACACCAGTGTCTTAATATCTTTTCATAAAATACTTTTGCTGAAACAAATGATTTCTCCCTGGTAAAACAGCTTCTGCTGTAAAATAGATGAATTAAATTCTTAAGAGGAATTAAGGCAATTTTTGTAAATTTACTTCTTCAGGCTTTTAGTGCATATCGACCAACATGGTTCTCATGCACTCTCTATTTATTGGCTTATTTTGTAAACAAATCGGAAGCATTTGTTCTTGAATGACCTTGCAAAGTGAAAAAACATATCTAAAGTATTAATTGTAGCTGACCATAATAGGGCACCACACGTTAGTAAAGTGGTCTTCTAACTCAGGTCACCAGTGTATCGTCTATTAATTGTTAATTGTTGTCTTAGTAGTGAGGTCTTATTAATAGAATAGGAATCTTAATAGTAAAATAATTTAATTGTGAAATAATTTTAGAAATGAGGTAATTTTAGTAATGAGGTAATTTCAATAGAAAAATAATCTTAATAGTAAAATCTTTATAGTAAAATAATCTTGAATAGTGAAATAATTTAATTGTGAAATAATTTTAGAAATGAGGTAATATTAGTAATGAGGTAATTTCAATAGCAAAATAATCCTAATAGTAAAATTTTAAATAGTGAAATAATCTTGAATAGTGAAATAATCTTAGAAATGAGGAAGTTTTACTATTGAAGTAATATGTTAGATGGCAGTAAAATGTGTATGGTCTCAATTTTGAAATGTCTTAATATGATAAAAGTGGATGTGAGGTGGACTTGGTTTGGGGGTGATATTAGTTATAAGGTGGTTTTAACAGCTATGTGATCTTAAATAGAGGTATACTGAGGTCGTCTTAATTATTATGTGGTCTTAATAGTCGGGAATCATATAACTTGTGACATGATCTGAATTGTGAGGTTGGCTTATAGTAGCAAGGTGGTCTTAAAACACGGTTCCACTGCAAATCTTTTTTTCTTTTTTCTTTTTGAAGAAAGCTATAGTTAGGCCACTCGGACCACTAACAAGATGAGTGATGAGAAACAGTCTTCATCTAAGAAATTTCACAGCACAGAAACACTTTTACTCAAAGTCCATGACCGTATCAGTCAAGCTCATCATGCTCAACCTGTCAGCTGCCTTTGCTACAGTGAACAAAAAGTATGGCATCCAAGGCACATGTCTAAGCTGGTGCACTTCTTACTCGTCCAACAGAACACAAGTCAAACATCGGGTCTTCGATGAGAAATATCGTGATGATGAACAAATAATTGTCATTTAAGCTGGACACCCTTCTCAACCAAGCGAGTTCATTCAAGAAAATTGCAAAAATGTATTAAGGACATCAGGAAATTCTTCCTAGATAACAATTTACGAAAAATTAAACTCTATTCGAGTTCAGGATGCCACCATCAAATCAGCAGACAATGTTAAAAACCTTGGAGTCATGCTAGACAAGTCTATGACAGGGATTCCTGAACATCTCAAGGATAACGAAGAGCTTAAATAAAGAAGACACCAAAAATGCAGCGAACACACAGGGTACACCCTGATCTGGACTATGGAAATGCTCTCCTGCATGGTATAAATGGGAAATATTTGAGAAAAGTGCATGTAACCCAGAACTCGGCAGCGCGACTGATAGAAAGACTGAGGAAATGATCGAATCACTCACATTAGGAAGGAACTTCACTGGCGTCCTGTTGTTTTTTCAGAATTGAATCCATACTGCTCAATATGGCTTGGAAAGCACTCAACAATGAGGCTCCCTCTGACATCAAATCAATTGAGAAAATAGCCACAGCAAACAATAAAAAGCAATGCCAATAATTTGCTCCTCCAGCCTCAGTCTAGTAACAAATATGGGACTCATCCTTTCTCAGTCATTGCACAGCACCTCTAGAATAAGTTACCTGAGGAAATCAGACAAATGTCTAGAAATTATGATTTTAAGAGGAAATTAAACACTCATCTTTTCAAAGCTGCCTATGAACAATAGGCTTCTTTAATCAGAGCGCCGGTGAGCAGAAAGTATTTCCTGAAACAGACGCTCTACAAATTTACCTATTTATTTTTATTAATCTCTTTATTGTTCCTCTAAGCCAATATTTTATGTACTAGCTTAATACAAACCACACATCAACAAAATTCATGCAATAAGAAAACAAAAATGTACATGTTGTCCTATCTGACTCAAATCCAGTTTGAAACCATTCTGGTGTTTTCTTGTTGTTAGTCCATGGCATAGTATATTGTCACATTGTCTCAATCTACTGGTCTTAAATTCAGTTTGTTTATCTAACCAGATGCCAGAGGCAGACGTAATGATAAATGATAACGCCTTGAGTGACTGTTTTTCATTGTATCATATGAGCAGCTGACTGAGGCAGATATAATGATGAGATGATTAGAGTCCAAACCCTGTTAAACAATTGTAGATTTTCACGGAAAGTTCTCTGTATTTCCACCAGGTGGCTATGACAGAATACTACAATTCTATTGGCTGAAAAAGTTCCCGCCCGTGACTCTGATTGGCTGGAGTAAAGTGAATCCTAGCAGCAGTATTTTTAGTGCTTTTTAATGTATATTTGACATCTTATCATTTAGTTGATTTCTGTTATTTCCCAGAGAAAATTATTTCATATTTATGGAATCAGTTAGTTTTGACCTACTATGTCTGAAAAGCAAAATGAGTAATAAGAGGAGAGGAAAGACTTACGTCTTGCTGAATTCAGGGTTCTCCAAACCTGCCTCAGTATGGGCTCAGAGAGCAAGGTACCGCCAATTTTAATATTCCATTCAAACAACTTTCCAGTTGAGGTTGAGCTCATTGCAAGAAATATTCTATTTTCGAGGTACCTGCAAAACAAAATAAAATGAATTGAATTAGATAACAAGGGTGTGTGGATGGATAAGCTTAAGTCCTGTATTTCTGAACCTCAAAGGAATAATGAATTTTTTTAAATCCCAATAATTAACATCAAATAAATAAATAAAACAATTAAATCATATATTTTGCGAAGTTCTTAATATGATTAATTTCTTAATTTTAATTTTACGGAAAATTTTATATCTAAATATATTTTTATCTACAATGAGAATTATCAATCAATAAATTTGTAAAATTCAAGAAACATAGCCATCAACTTTGAATAAAAAAAATATGTAATTCCAAAAAAGTTTTGAAATATTATGATATCAGCGTCCTTTACTCGACAAACTTAGCCTACTTAAGGCTGACCTCTTAAGTTACTGACCAGTATTATATTAGTTTTGTTGTTGTTATGTTTTTTGATCTAATCTGCTTCAACAGGGTAGATTAATCAAACCGACAGCATTTGCGAAATTATATGTTGATCACGACATTGATCGACAAAATAAAAAAAATAATGGCAATAAAGAAATAAAATTAAAAAAAAGGCAGTATTCATGGACGAATTATTTAGAAGGAAGGAAGGAAGGAAGGAAGGAAGGAAGGAAGGAAGGAAGGAAGGAAGGAAGGAAGGAAGGAAGGAAGGAAGGAAGGAAGGAATCACAATAGTGAGGAATGGCAGCTACAATGCTCAATAGCTGCATTTAAGTGGTCTAGCAACTTGCACTGGAAAATGGTGCAAAAATAATAATAAAGAAAGATGGATGGGGGCAGCCCCATTAACCAACTCAGCTAAAAAAAACCGAAGTTCCCCCGCTCCATCTGTTCCAGGGGTGCATGACCCTAGGAGTGGAGGCGCTGTGAGGGCAAGGACTTGGGCTTGGGGTGCCAAAAATTTCCCAGACTTAAAATTAAGAAGCAAACTGTTCTAGAGAAACAGAGGTTGTAGGGGAAGACTGTTAATTGCTACTTTAAGTTTTGAGGTTTATTTTTAACAGAGCTGTACATAGGCCTATAGCAAATGATAGACAAAGGATGCATAACACTGCAAATATTTCTAAATGAGCATATAATTAAAGGGAAGCATCGAAATAATAGAGCTGGTGGCAGTAATACATAGCCAATTGTGCAACGTGCGTTTTCCATGCGTTTGGAAAAACGCGTGGAAAACGCATGGTTTTTGCCTCATTATGATTAGCTGAAAACCATGCGTTTTCCATGCGTTATCCTTCTCATGGAAAACGCACGTGGCATATTTGGCCATGTGTGAATGCTCTAAATGTAGTAGTATTGTGCTTTACAGGACAACAATGAAAAACAATAACAGCAGACATATTATTATTATGAAAGTCAAAATTAGAAAAATCCATATGATTAATGTTTTTTGCCGTTGATCTTTTTGGAGAAGACTTTTCCGGAGTTTTCACCAAAATATGTTACAGAATTATTCACTGCGACAGAATTATTCTTACTCTGAAAGTATTAGCTGAAAAATAATAACAAAAGTCTGGTGCAGTTTCTATCTACTTGACACTACTCTTGATTGCAACTGGAATGTTATTCCATATTTTTGCTCCATAATATCGGAAACTATTTTTGCCATAATGAACACTATTGTATTGTGGAAGCACAAACGTGTCATTATCTCTCATTTCATCCTGAAAGTTTAGTGCTGTGATTTGTACATCATAAAGCTGCAACTTCCACACATTTTCTATAGACATTCGTTTGTCCTTCTTGTCTTCATAACTCAATTGGCCCTTATTTGCTGAAAACCGTAATGCCCTTGTTTGTCTTCTGAAGCTTATCACAATATTACTCTAATTTATAAGCATCCATATCAGTTAAAGTTGATTTTACGTAACTGTATATATTCAGTTTGCTGTTTTTGTTTTAAGTATTGTTTTATTATCTAAGTGCATTAATTTGTTTTGCCTGTTTGCCTGCAAATTTGATTCATGTGTAGACTGAATTTCAGATTATGATCTATTTCTACACCAAGAATGTTAACGGAACTAGAATGTTTTTGTGTGTGTGTGTTGTTAGCATTGAGTGTATGATCTACTTGTTCTCTGTTTCTTGTTATTTGTATTCACCTTCATGCTGTTGCTTTGAAACCATTCCATGGCATGTAGGCATTAATTTTGCAGTTCAGTTTTCAAGATTGAATATAAGCAACAGAGCGTATTGTCATCTGCATAGTTGTCAATTTTGCTGTTAAACCTGTCATGCAGAAAATCATTTCGGAATATGTTGAATAATAATGGCGCTAGAATAGAACCTTGTGGGACCCCTTTGATGTTATCTACCCATTCTGAGGATGCTTCCCCTATTTTCACCCTATGCTGTCTGGTCATTATGTAAGATTTCATTAATTCGCAAACATTTATGTCAAAGCCCTAAGCTGAAAGTTTAGCTATGAGAAGTTCATGAGGCATGCAATCAAAGGCGACCGGTCCATTGAAGTTATCAAAATTTTGGATCAACTTGGCAGAATGGAAATTGGCCTGTAGTTTTCTGGTAGAGCATTATCATCTGTTTATATAGGGGGATTCCCAGGATTACTTTTGCAGTTTTCATTTGTCCTGGAAATACACCATTACAAAATGATTGATTTATGATAGTACTTAATTGCTTAGCTATTGCATCTCTACTAGATTCAGAATTTCATTTGATATCTGATCTAAGCTACAACTGGACTTGTTTTTTTAGGTTATCTATAATTTTAATGACGGCAAGTTCATCAACTAGTGTTAATTCAAAAGCAGAGTGAACAGGAGAGTGAAGATAATCTTTAAATGAATCACTACAATATCAAAGGCTATATTTGACAATAAATTTTGTCCCAAATTGATAAAATAATTATTAAATATATCTTTAATTTCTTGTGGATTTGGTACTGGAGATTTATTAATCATTAAATATTTTGAAAAGTCGTTATTTTTTGTTCTGTTTAAAATATCTTGGATCTTCCGATGGTGAATTGTTAAGATGTTTTTCAGCCATATTCCAACAATGATATGAGTCCCTTCATCCAGTGGTACTTTATATTTTGACTGATTGTACAGTATGCCTACGACCCGCTTGGTAGCATATAAAACAGTTTTTTCCTTATTTAATTTGTCTATAGCTCGCTGTTCATTGTTTTTCCTACTCCTGTAGTCCAAATGATAAACTCCTTTGTCTGCAATTTCTGTATTACTATACCATGATGTCTTTCCTACAGACGTTTTGAGTAAATCAATGAGTGGGTCTGTCAGATAGGTGGCAGCTGCAGTGACCCCAGCCCAGCTGCCATATTTGTCACGACAGGAAGTTGATGTGCCGGGTCAAAGTTTGTTGGCGAAGTGGTTTGTTTTGCAGTAATTTTGAGCTAAATCACTGATTACTTTGCCATCAACCTTTGGGCATGTCATTTTTGACAAGCACTACACTGATTCTCCTGTAAAATCCAACCAACAAAAGACATCACCAAAACAAGAAAATTACACACAAGAAACGTGGACAATGTTTCTTCCTCTGTCTAATGTTGTAATAGTTGTTGTAGGCATGTTGGGATTCAAGGAGTACTTTCAGTGCTGGCATTTTAAACAAAGTAATTGTTCAACATCATCACATGAACTATGCTTATACAAGCCTTGAATAAACACAATCTGACTGATTAAATCTTAGCAATTGAAAGTCTCCAGGAGAGAACCTTGCCATTAAGAAAATCACCAATGGTGTCCAGTGGGCAATGCAAAATGAGCGAGATTGGCATTTTTCTTTGAAATCTACAATAATCGTGAGTCACGTGACCTCCTTCCAGCGTGATCATGTGACCTATGCAGTGGTGGTGTGTGCAGATATTCAGATGCAACAACGTCTCATGCCTAACCCTTATGACAAAGAGTATGTAAGCAAATGCAGTCTTCCTGATCAAAGATTACTTGGTGGAATAAATAATGTGCATCTTGTTTTGGGCACACAATGCTGTATTTATCTTATGCTATCTTCTCATTATATATGCATGATGATTTACATATTTTCTAGTTTTTCTCTTGCGCATAATTTGTTTATGAAACATTATGGTAATTGGTGATACATGATTTACTTGTCATGACATAGACACCAGATTCAATGCACTATATTTTTTATTTATTAAAGAGCAGCTGGGTGGTCCAGTGGTTAGATACTCGCATGCTCCTCTGAAGGACCCGGGTTCATGCCCGGGTTCGGGCACACTTCATGAGCAACATCCCAGCTGGATGTCCTTTGGATGAGACGTTAAATTTGCAGTCCACTGTACTCAGTGTCTATGCTGAGGCAAGTAAAAAACAGCATCCGTCAGGTAAATGTGTAACATGGGTGGACTCCTCCTCTCTCTCACCTCATCAATCAACCCTCGATATCAGCAAGAACTTGCCTTAGAGGGCTACGCTTTCTATATCTATCTATCTATCTATTTACCTATCTATCTATCTATCTATCTATACATCTATCTATCTATCTATCTATCTATATATGTATCTATCTATCTATATTTTTCTATCTTTGATCAGAAAACCAATTCTGCAATTTCTTTAACTATGATGCTAACTCGTAGGTTGTGGTGCAGTACTGAGGAAAATATATATCAATCAGCTACAGTAGGTGAATGGAAATCACCTTTAATGTGCACAAAATATCACTCAGATACTGGGAGTGTATGTACTGTGTTATTCACAAAGGCTTAATGATCTTTAAATCATCCTAATGTGGTTCCTGGGAAAATGTGTTCTCAGTAGGATTTATTACAATATGTATTTATTTTAATTTTTTTTTTTTTAAATAAATGATATGTTGATATCTGAAACATAGCCACTGCCACAAGAGTAATTTAATGCATTTTGTGTCGTTTTCTATTACCACAATATCTTTCAATACTCACATCACATTGTTAAATTGAATAAATCATACATTTGTAATAAAACTGTGGTTGGACGAGAAATGTTAAAAAAAACCTGTTCAGTTTGCTTCTCCCATATCCTGTATAAAGCAATCTGATGTTTGTGTTTAACAGCAGCACCTTGCAATAAGGCCACTTCACTCTCAGTACCTAGAGGAATATATTAGTATGATGTTATTATATGTACTGGCGCCGCACTAATTTCAAACTAATTTTCAAACATTTCAACAGTTTTGATATAGTTAACTTTGACCCTAAAAAAATAGAGTAGACGTCTAACTATACTATATTTCCTTGGGAGTTTGAGAAAGACTCATGCTTGCCTAGGATGTACATAGTGATGTTGACAGAGCTCGATATAAATCGAGATCACACACAGAAAATATAAGCTAAGCTATAGGAAAACGATTTTGTAATGGCTACAATTTGGTAACACCAATTAAATTAGATATTCGGGGATGCATGCAAGAGAGTCCATACTCTCATTAAACTTCAATGTTCCTGTGAAAGCAGCATGTCAAACCTGGAAATCAATCTTAGGACCTTAAGAATTAGTCTCTGTTGCAAGGAAATCCAGATAACATAGATAGAAAGATAAGTACTTTTTTTTTGGTGGAAATAGTTACAACAATAATATATAAAGTAAGACATTTACATGATATTAACTATGAATTGTAAGCTATTGTAAATATAAGCCCATCAAGAACCACCTAATCATTGACTGTAATGGTGGCACCTTCAATAAAAAGAAAGAAAAAATTAAATTAGGATTATTATTAAAGTAAAAACATGGATAGAATGTTTTTTACAAAAATGTGATAATGATGTAATGACATGCAAGTGATGGGATGAGTTGAGTTTTATGACTGATACATATAGCAGTTTCTGTGTTCATGATTAGCTGGATTTTGTTTAACTAGATGATCATGGTATCTATTGCAAAAGGTGTGAATTGAATTTAACAGGGTATTCTTTAATGGCATATTGGCTTAGGATAATCAAACAAGCACTGTTACAGAGATTTAGAAGAAAAGCTAAGTTCTTTACATTTTAGATTTCAGACTGCCATTTATAGCCCTCTTTTGTTTTCTCACATTGCTTGGCATGGGCTGAGGGGTTGCTGTGTGACAGCCCATGTTTCTCTCATCAAAGCATGTCTGCCACACAATTTTCTAGCCATAGTTCTCATTCCATATCAGCATCAAACGGTCCAGACCCTTTGGAGTAGAATTCTTGACATTTCTTGGTTCCTTTTGATGGAAATATTACCTTATGTGATCATCTGTTCAAAAGTAATGGCTCAGATAATGAAAGGGAAAGCTCTGCCACTTACATGAGAAAATTGCATGTTCGACTTATTATTCTCCCATCCACAAAACATTAAAATGTGATGCTGAACGTATGAATGCATTGGCACTCCAAAAGTTAAGATTCAGTGTTGTAAGATGAATACAATAAGTATCACTATACAAGTGCTATTTCATATCAAATTGTTTAAAAAGCCTGATGGATGAAGAGCTCATTGGTGAAACCCGCTATCCTTGACCAATCAAATTGATTCTACTCCACTTAGACTGTTTTCCTATTGTTCTAAGCTGGTAATAACCAACGAAAATGTCAGTTAACTCCTTCCTGAGTGCCAACTGAACTTGTTGAGGCATTAAAACAAAACAAACAATCAAACGAATTAATAAATATGCCCATTGGAGTATAAGTTAGTAATATACCCCATAGGCAGGATTTACTAATATTTTTGTTGGTCTGCCTTCGGCGTCAGGATATAACCAACAAAAAAGTTAGTTAATTCCCACCTATTCAGGACATTACTATTACTTATTAACTGGTTCCATTCTACCCATTACTGTTGTTTAGTCTTTTGATCACTTTTTGGTTTGCCAACAAGCAGGATTAGTGTGTAAGTGTAATATCACAAGAAGTTTATGGATTCGTATAACAGTTTAGTGACTAAGTTTGAAGTGCTGCAACTAAGATGCTTTGCATGACCTCTGTATATAAACTGACTCTCTGGATGTGACAGCACATGCAGGTGTGGCTCTAGATAGATAGATAGATAGGGGCAGTGCAGCTCTCTAAGGCAAGTTCTTGCCGCTATGGAGGGTTGATTGATGAGGGAGAGAGGAGGAGTCCACCTATGTTACACATTCACCCCACGGGTGGGATGTTTTACTTGCCTCAGCATAGACACTGAGTACAAGGGACCGCCAATTTAACATCTCATCCGGAAAAACATCCAGCTGCTGGGATGATGCTCATGAAAGGTGCGCGGGCCTGGGATTGAACCCGGGTCCTTCAGAGCAGCAGGCGAGCGTCTAACCACTAGACCACCCAGCTGGTTAGGGTTAGCCACATTCTCCATCTTATTCTCTTTGCTTTTCTATATATCATAGTTCATTGTTTCTCGTCTCGTAGGTAGATATTGTGTTACTGAGAGGAGAAGCAGGTCTTTTAAGGGCTTCTTGTCTCGGGTCATGATACGTTTTCTTTGACCTATCAAAAACCTATTGCTTCTTTAGATAATACTCATGATTTTCTTATAGTGTGCGAATGCCATACAGACCAAAATCATATTGCTTCAATCAAAAGTCATTTACTGAACAGATTGTTCTCTATGACTTCATACAATCTTAGATCATCGAATTTTTATAACATACCCAAGGGGAACCCAACCTCATAGAATAAACAGAAGAAAGAGCATTGTTTCAATGAATGATATATGAACTATGGCAAATGATGGAATTGAATATGCCAAAGTGATAGAGCTGAATAGATGAAAGATTCAAAAAGCATAACCCTCTATGGTATAGCATATATGCCTGCAAATACAAGTATGGATCCTAAAAAAAATCTTGAAGCAATGTTACAATATTGCAGACGCAAACTTTTGTCACACGAAGAGAGTGTGGAGATTAGTTTCAGATGATATTAAATTTACCCACATTGCCTTAACAACGCCACACTCTATTATTATATATAGTTTTATTTGACAAACTGGATATCAGGAATTGATACATGTGTCATTAGTATTACAAAACAAACATACAAAACATACAACATTACAAAACCAAGTCTAGTGTCTTTATTATTTAAAGGGAATTGTTCTCAACTCACAGAGGGTGGGGGCCTAGTTCAGTGATAGCGCGCTGGGCTTCCAAACACTGGGTCCCGGGTTCAATTCCGGTCGAGCCTATGTTGGATGGCTGTTTCATCCTTCGTCTCATTGCCATGGTCCCTACCGATCCTAATTAGCCCATCAGGTGCAGAAATACAGGACGTAAAGCCCTAATCCACCACCACCACTCAACTCACAGTAATATGAACGCCCTCACCTCAGATTGATTCCATTTTTATACATATTATATATTGTACTACAATCCATTATTCTGGGTGAAATTTGTCATTCAGCTAAACCTATTACCAGTAACTGGCATGATTAAAATCCTATCTGGACTAAAATTTTGCAATGTCCAATTTTGAACTGTTTGAAACTTGCTGGTCAGAATTAGGTCAGGTCATGACCCTGGCCATGGTCAAATCCCGTGTCAGGCTCTGGGGTCACATGGGACAGAGGGGCATAAATATTCACTCTTTTACAAGCTATATTGAGCTAAACCACTGGTTATTATATAATAAACACCCTGCTACTTGTCACTAAACAAAAGCTCTCCATGAAGATAAATATATTAAATTCTTATAAATTTAATTTTGAGACCAAATCAATACTAGCATGTAATTTTTTGGGTGTGAAGTCATATTTATTAGTAAAAAGTAAATGGAAAATTATTTGGTCGTGTGTGAGTTCGGTCGAGCTATTATCATGATTATAGCTGTCTTCAGCTAAATACCTAGATAGCATTCAAAATCGGCCCAGCATCGTTTCCATAGAGACCACTGTCATTACAACATCAAATCAACATCACTAACATCGGGCTGACGTTGAAACAATTTGAAATGCAATCTGGGATACGGGTTTATTTTATTTACCATAAATATACATGACAGAAGGATAGCACGAAAAAGCTACCTGGTTATATTGGCTTCAGGTAGTAATTATTTATGTAGTTCAGTGTTCCCTATGAGCAGTGCTATATATCATAGTCTTCCCGTTCACATCTGGTTGGTTTTTTTTCCCCCATCATTTTTGTATGTTTCCTTCTGGTCTGATTTTAGCAGAGTAAGCATTTTAGTTGTATGGCATTTAACTGGCATTGCCTCCCATTACTTGTAGATCTTCTCTGTATCCATGACACCCTGATATCTGTCAAGTGACTGCGGAATAGAAAGATGGCTGACAAGCTGACAAGTGACTCCATTAATCTCATCTCCATGGAGATATCCAGTGGCACCAGACTCTGAGGCAAGTTCTTAGACACCTTGTTGGCTGTGACACTAGTTTAGCTCCATGCATAGCGACACCAAATCTGGCATTTTTAGTTGAGAAGGCTAGATATCCAGACTATATCATTTCGCTGACATAGATTTATTGGCTCCATAAGTATACACCCTTTTCACGTGGCAGCCATGTTGGGCATTTTTGCCTCATTGACCTAATTTTTATTACGTCATATATTATGACATCTTTACTTCTTCATTGTCTTGCACTCTGTGACCTCACCATGACTATTGTCTACTGATGACGTCACAATATTTAAGCTGAGTGCAAAGAGAGGTCAATGAGGTCATAAATGCAAACAGGGCTGCCACGTGAAAACAGTATATATAGGAAAATTACTGCCCACATTAATTTCAGCATACCAACAAAGCATAGTTATTTATTAGTTATTCAACATTTTGATCTAATGCTTGCTCTCCCACTGGGTCTGTTGATTCCCTTATATCTGTCAGTCATTCCGGATTAAGTCGTAAGTTCCATCACAGATGATACACATTCTTCCGTGGGAAAGGAACTTTTAGCTTCTATTTGTATCGCATTGAAATGCACTTCAACCGAATGACTGCTAAAATGTTTGTGGAATATCACTGAATTTTTTCTGTGATCAATCGAGCCTTAGCAAATATTATATATGTTATCAATCATATTGACTTAATTAGTCAAAAGATGAAGTTGTCAGTATTGACCAAGGCTGATTATATGTTAAACAAAGATGATTTCAGAACTTGTTTGTCATTTTGGCTATGATGAAACCTTCATACTGTCTACATGATCCAATGTATTCTAGAAAATGCTAAGTGACATATTACTAAGCATGATAATTCCATCTAAATGAGTAGGAAGATTTTGTAAGGCAATTATGAACACATTGATTTGGTTGCTGATGCTGTTATGGGATGGGATGTATTTGGGTAACTGTTAAGGTCTGATCCTCCGTAGTCCTTTATATCATTGTATTTTCTGAAATGCCAACCATACTATGGGCCTCAACTGACATTATGGAACACACCATATAACTTCTCCCGATCCAATATTGTTGACATTTATCTTTTAATAAAACTCATAAAATCGCCTCCAAGCTTTTCACAGCGATTGATTCTTCTACAAACAACCCTTGGCAGACATTGTTGTTCCATTATTGCTTTTTGATGACCCTACATTCCTAAGGTGTGATCAATCGAACACAATCTGCAGTAATCTTGTTTCTATGTAAAGGAAATTTGTCAAACCCAGGGACAAATACATAACAATCCAGTGACCCAATACAATATATGGATTTTGCATCATTCTTGAGTATTTAGGGGATGGGGGTTGTGTATGCTATAATAAAACAACATACACCCATATGCTGGATGAAAATGAGAGCACCTGAATGAAGAGTATACAGTAATACTCATAAAATATATACTATAGCTACCTAGAACTAGAAACAACCACATAAGTCACAAGCCACAGCTAGCCATACAGAGCTACAGTAGCCTAACAGCCAACTCAACCGAAATTTCACATTAAAACAAGCACTGTCGGTAACTACTTACTTACAAATGTGACTGCAATTAAATACATGATATGGTATCGGAATTAAAGAATTAAAACAAGCAGTACAGTGTATTTTAGTTATAAATGACTTTCAGTAAACAATACCTAGAATGCTTGGTTTGTTAAGAAAAATATTTGTATATTACTGTTACTTAATCAACAAAAGTTATTTGGCACATAATTAGAAAAAAAAATTCAAATTGTTGCTGATTCATGACACAAAATTGAATGATATATAACAGCAGTTACGTTTACACAGCTGCTGAAGAGAAGATCCAACAGCTGGCTGCTCTACATAATTCAGTGCTACATTGTTGTAGTGCCAGCAATGCCAATTCTTGGGTGAATGGTATTCTTCTTGTAATAGAATCCTACAGCTAAATTGATGTAAAAGATCCTGAAACTAGGCGTTTGTGTTGTATTTTCCCATAACATTCTGGTCTACCTGCACACCTGAGAACAATTGTCTGTGGTTGTTGTTGTTTTTTTACTCAATCTGTGCCCCATATCTACAAAGCAGTTGCCTAAACTTCAGACATGACTTATTGAGACAAAACAAAAAACCATCAATTTCCAAACTTATTGCTTCATGGCTGCCTCTCTCACCTGTACCATATTTTTTGTCTGTTATTACAATTTTGACTAATGTGGTTGTCTGCCTCCGTTTATCCATCTTTTCACTCTTCCTCATGGTATTTCGTTCCAACAATATCCAGTCCCCAAGAGTACTTAATATGCTAAAAACTATCACAACCACAATGAAATATATTGTAATCCTTCAGGCATAGATAGGCATGTATTAAGTGAAAATAACAGGTACAACGAAATACTCAATTAAGATAAGTGACTTTACTGATGATTTGAGATGTCCAAACAATTTATGGTGCAGCTAATTTTTAGCCATTTTGACTGACCTTCAGACTTTTGTCCACCCCATAGAGTTTTTGGCTAAACTTCATCGAACAAGATGGTTTATTAGTCATACTTAATGACATAATTCCTAGTCAAATGGCCATGGAAGTGTCACATTGACAGTCATTCTAGACAAACTCAAGACGACTAAGCCTTTGGTCAAACATAATATTTGTAGTTTACTTTTTATTACTTGAAGATAGCTCAGTATTCAACTTATAGATAGATAGATAGATATAGAAAGTGCAGCCCTCTAAGGCAAGTTCTTGCCACTATTGAGGGTTGATTAATGAGGTGAGAGAGAGAGGAGTCCACCCATGTTCCACATTTACCCCATGAGTGGCTCTTTTATTTGCCTCAGCATAGACACTGAGTACAAGGAACCGCCAATTTAACGTCCCATCCGAACGACATGCAGCTGGGATGTTGCTCATGAAGGGTGCCCGGGCCTGGGATTGAACACGTGTCCTTCAGAGGAGCCGGCAAGCGTCTTACCACTAGACCACCCAGATCCCTTACGCTATCTTCAAACAGTACCAATTGTATTGGCATCAAGCAAGGTTTGGTGTAACTGTACATAATTCATTAGTCCTAAATTCTCCACATACAAGGTGAAGCCAGCAACCTTCCAGTAGCACCATCCCCATGCTATGACTCGCTTCTCAGAGATATCAACTTGCTTCATGGGTATCTCGGGAGCCCCATATCTATAAAGCACCCCCAAGCTGCCAAAGAGAATGCATAATGACCACTGAGGTTTATTTTATTGATAAAGCAATGATGCCATTATCATGTGTTTGTGCTTTTTAAGGTCATGATCCCAGCAGTGCTTGCCACCCTTCTAGCAATCGTGGGTATAGTTAAATGTAAGTAATAAATTTTAGCGCAACGACAGGAATACTACAAGGAAGTGTAGCATCGCCGGTTTTATTCTGCGTCTATCTCAATTGATTATTTGAACAGTTGCAAGAGATAAGCATAGGGTGCTGGTTAGGAACTCACTACTTTGGGGCGTTAGCCTATGCTGATGACTTGACTCTATTTTGTCCTACAGTCACTGGCCCAAAACATATGCTTGAGACCTCCACAACCAAATGTAACAATGAATGGAATCACGTTTGAGGAATAAGATTACCAGAACTTTAGAGGAGAGACATGAGGTTGACCAATCTGATCACATTGGGCATGTTAACATGGCCTTAGCAACTTGCATGGATTCTCTGAGCAAATCCTTATTCGGCTATTTAATAAGCAGTGCTGCCACCTTTTGGCAGCTCCAAGACAACTCTGTTTTGTGATATGTATTCAACATATATTAATGAGGTTGCCATATACAACCCATCAGAGGTATCCTTCACACTTCACACATACAGCCCAATGTGAAGATCTTGCATATGCACGATTTGTAAAAATGACAAAAAGTGACAATGACAGTATCAGGTTTCTTGTGAATGCAGGTAGCAGGACATTATTGCTTAGTGGTAGCTTTAAGCATATCCAAAGAATCTAATGACCAACGTGTCTGTCTCCAACACCTTATAGAATTAATTTTGATTTATACTATTATATTTATTGTGAAATGTGTTATAGTTGGTTGGAATAAACGTATCTATCCCTCTCTCTCTCTTTCTTTATCACATACATTAATGACAGATAGGTAGGTTTGAGAGCCTGTCAGTGTACGTTTCACCAGATGAAAATGACCTTACTGGCATTTCTAATGCTGAAAGCACTGAACTTTAGAATTTTTATTGATTTCCTGATGTACTGTAAACTGTAGTTTTTTATATCATTATATTTATATTTTTTCACTTCCTAGCAAGTCCATGTTTTTACTGTCACCTAAGAAGCTATGGCCAATGGGGCCTTTGTTTTACCATCAAATGCAAGAACGCCAAAAACATTACCTATGCTGGGTGCTTGGTGCTTTTTTGCATTTCCATTCAAAATCCATCTCTCATTTCTGTAATCAGTAAAACGATCTACAGCTAGTGACATATTTTGTTGTTGAACAGGCTGGTCTGTCAAGCAGCAGTATGCTCCAGGACATTCATTACAGCCTTGCCAAGCTGGATCTTTGCAGTCTGGCATCTGTGTCTGGGCTGCATCAGCAGAGAGACCATTATTCTTATTACCCTTAACTTCAATTTGGGTTTCTTAAATATCCTTTGCAGGGATGTAGCAGCACTGATTACAGATTGGAAGCCACCTTCATCATTGATCTGTCTGAATTTGCCAGTCTTTGGACATTTTACCCTCTTTACAACTATATAGAGATTCCCAACTGCCTTGCAATTGCTGTAGGATTCATTCAGTCTGCTGGCTTTTCTTTTAAAACAGTCACAGCATGATTAAGGAGGAATATCTATTAAAATTAAATTGTTTATGGTGCAATGGCGTTTTTTTACTGCACATACCAAATATACCAAATATATTCTAACTTCTAAGCTTGATTGAAAACGGTCAACATCATTCATTCACTCTAAAAACTATAAGTGCTATATGGAACCTTTAAAGGTTCAAACGCCCGGTATAGATATGGAACCTTTATTAGTTCTTTTTAGAGCCTCTCTAAAGGTTCTTTAAAAGAACCACTGAAGGTTCCACATTAAGGTTCTTGATGGAACCCAATGGTTCTTGAACAAAAGTTCTGTATGGAACCCAATGGTTCATGAACAAACCCATCAAATGGTTCTGTAAAGAACCCTTGGATTGTTCAACAGTTCTTCAAAGAACCTTTATAGGTGCATTTCTGGTTCTGTTTAGAGTTAAATTTAGAACCCTGTGGTTCTAGTTGAACCTAACAAGGTTCAAGTAAAGGTTCATATATTGGTTCAATGAGTGTTCTTTCAGATATGAATAAATATACAGCACAACAAAATATATTTTGATTTATACATTTATTTTCTTTCATGAACAAACATAGGATTAAAATCACTTCATACACAATGTACACGTTTACCAAATTAACCATACCACAATCAAGGATGCAAAATTCAACATAAAACATGGTGTATTTTTGGTATCCAATAAACAGCAATGAAACATTCAAAAGCCAGTGAAATATCAGGTTCTCTGTCTTGGATGACCATCATGCCATATGTCAACATTTTCCACATAGACTAGACTCTTTCTTGTGCTTGATCTGAAGAAAAATGTGGGTGTTGACTCCTACAAAAATAAAGCGTAATAAGAGTTATTATAAAAATCATGACATTCGATGGTTGCATCAAGACATTAATCATATAACATCACCAATTATAAGGATCAGACTAATATTATTACAGCTGTCAATGTTTTGTGATAGTTATTAACTAGGTAGCAACAAAACGGTTTTTATATTGTTGGTGCTATTACTGTTGTTTGTTGCCCACTTGGTGGGTTTTGTTCTTAGTTGTTGACAGGCAATCCTCATGCAAATTTTTAATATGTCATCCAGTCACTCATTCTTCCTAATTTTCCATAATATACACAAGTCTATGGTCTCCTTGTTGGCATTCTGTCTAAGGGTGGTTCTATATTTGCATTATGGATGCTCAAACAAAGAAATTTGTTATCTTTGATTTTTCAAGAAAGAATTTTAAAATACTATACAAAGTTTTTTTTTACCTTTCCTTTTCTCCATAATTTACCCTGACAAGCTGAATTGCACATTTTCCAGTCTCTTTGAAAATAGTTTTGGCTTCATTCAATATGAATATTTCAATGTGATGAAAAGAAAGGAAAAAATAAAAACGGCAAAAATTATGAAAATATTCGCAATTTTATACGAAACATTACATAACTACGGAAGCCATTTTAGGACATGAGAAAAAAAAAGTTAAATTGTATAAACGATGTAGTAAATTGTATATACGAAATACTAAATCGTATATACGAAATACTAAATCGTATATACGAAATACTAAATTGTATATACGAAGTACTAAATCGTATATGCGAAATACTAAATAGTATATACGAAATACTAAATCGTATATACGAAATACTAAATCGTATATACGAAATACTAAATCGTATATACGGAATACTAAATCGTATATACGGAATACTAAATCGTATATACGGAATACTAAATTGTATATACGAAATACTAAACTGGCTATATCTTAGTTAATATTTGGTCTACAGTTATGTGCAACCTATGTAAAGACTCCTCTTGGGCAGGGCTATATAATAAATAAAGTTAAAAAATTCTAGATACAGTTTGATCTGTGAAAACGGCATGTCCGTATACCCAGCTCTTTCTATCAGGCCCCAGTCTTCCCTTCCCTTCCCTTCTTAGTAGTATTTCCTGTAGTTGGGTTTACTATGTGATGCTGACTTTAATTGCACCATGCTACAATTTAATAATATCTTGATCCATGCTAATTGCATTTTGTCAAATTGCATAAGTATTACATATAGCCTGCAATTATAGACCGAACATGGATGATATCAGGAAGGAGGACTTTAAAATAACTTTTCCCATCAATCTAGGAGGGATCCAAGATAGATAGATAGATAGAAAGATAGACAGATAGATAAATTAGATAGACAGATATGGGAAATGCAGCCCTCTAAGGCAAGTTCTTGCCGCTATCGAGGGTTGATTGATGAGATGAGAGGGAGGAGGAGTCCACCCATGTTACACTCTTACCCCATGGGTGGGGTCTTTTACTTGCCTTAGCATATGGACACTGACTGGTTATAATTTACCAGGGCCCAATAGATTCCAATATTGCTCAAATAAAAGGCGAGGGAAGGGAAGGGAAGGGTAGGGAAGGGAAGGGAAGGGACAGGGACAGGGACAGGGACAGGGAAGGGAAGGGACAGGGAAGGGAAGGAAAGACTGGGGTCTGATAGAAAGAGCTGGGTTTAAGGACAAGGGTAATTAGGATGTCATATTGTGAAACAAAGTTATTCCCTTTGAGTGCTGTTGTGCTGTACCTAGGATTTTCCAGTATAGAGTATTTAATAGCACTGTCCAAGGCGAGTCTTTAGATAGGTCACACATAATTGTAGACCAAATATTAACAAAGATATGGCCGGTTTAGTAATTTGTTTAACTATATTATAGTAATTCGTTTAAACGATTAAGTATTTCGTTTATACAATTTAGTATTTCGTTTATACAATTTAGTATTTCGTTTATACAATTTAGTATATCGTATATTCAATTTAGTATTTCGTATATACAATTTAGTATTTCGTATATTCAATTTAGTATTTCGTATATTCAATTTAGTATATTGTATATTCAATTTAGTATTTCGTATATACGATTTAGTATATCGTCTATTCAATTTAGTATTTTGTATATACAATTTAGTATATTGTATATTCAATTTAGTATTTCGTATATATGATTTAGTATATCGTATATTCAATTTAGTATTTTGTATATACAATTTAGTATTTCACATATTTAGTATTTCGTATATACAATTTAGTATATTGTATATTCAATTTAGTATATCGTATATTCAATTAAGTATATTGTATATTCAATTTAGTATTTCGTATATACAATTTAGTATATCGTATATTCAATTTAGTATTTCGTAAATACAATTTAGTATATTGTATATTCAATTTAGTATATTGTATATTCAATTTAGTATTTCGTATATTCAATATAGTATATCGTATATTCAATTAAGTATTTTGTATATACGATTTAGTACTTCGTATATACAATTTAGTATATCGTATATTCAATTTAGTATATTGTATATTCAATTTAGTATTTTGTATATTCAATATAGTATATCGTATATTCAATTTAGTATTTCGTATATACGATTTAATACTTCGTATATACAATTTACTAAATCGTTTATACAATTTAATTTTTTTTCTCATGTCCTAAAATGGCTTCCGTACATAACAGTTGCAAAGTGGCTTGAAAATTTACAACATGTGTTAAATTATCACCTCCTAAAAAAATTGATTGCAATTGCCACTTTTGTCCTATATACATTGTAGTTTTATATCTGCCTGCAAAATCTAGAGGCATGAATACTTGCGCAATCTACTGTATATGCAAAAGTGACATTTACGGATTGATGATAGTGAAATATAGCAGTTTTATATTTTTTGTAATGAATACTCACCATGACAAGCAATACATTTGCTGCAAGTGATATTTCTTGAGCAGTTCACTGTCTCTGCTTTCTCAATGCTACAGTGTAGTACAGTCCTCTTCGTTATTTCCTAAATGTTTCTATAGTCATTTGGCTTTTTTCCCTACTCAAATATCTGCAAAACAACACAACTTAACAATATAACAACATGTTTTTATGTCTTTATCAAACAAAATTATTTAAATATTAATTACCATGAAGCATTTGACAAGTAAAATATTTATTACTCACCAGGAACCGAAATCCAAGTGCTTGTTGATGAGTGAAGCTGTCTAATGCAATGCTCATTGAGGCTGCAATGTCTGGCTTTATTTGTTGTTCTAATCAATTAAGTGACTGCCCTTAACAATCATTTAAGTATTGGTAACTAATGTACTTGGCATTGAACCCTTTTGTCAAGTTTTGAATCTTTGGTGTGTGATTGAACCGTATGGTTCTTATGTTGAACCTTTAAGAACCATTCAGAACCTTTACGTGTACTATAGAACCTTCAGGTTCCATATAGAACCCCTAGGTTTCATATTGAACCTTTAAGAACCTTTTTTTTCTTAGAGTGTTCCAGACACTAAAACTGTGTGCTCAAAGTAATGATGCCTCCTGGCACCAAATATAATGCAAGTATCACATATAATAAAATGACACATTAAAAATATCATATAAAAACTAAACATTAAAAGTTTGTGTAAGACAATATAAAACAAATAAAGACAAGGGGTGGGGTGGGTGGGTGGATTAGGGCTTTATATCTTGTATTTCTGCACCTGATGGGCTAATTAGAACAGGCCGGGACCATGGCAATGAGATGATGGATGAAACAGCCATCCAACTTAGGCTCGACCGAGAATCGAACCCGACAATTCGAACCCGGGACCAGTGGTTGGACCCCCACCCAACAAAGAAAGAGACCAAGCATATACCAGTAGACAGTTACCAGCCAACCTGCTGGGCAACTTGCCCACCTCTAAAAATTGATGGCCACACTTCGCAAAATCAATAAACTCAGTGTCTGAACACCGATTTCATTTCTCCTGCCCATCTTGCTGTGGGTGGTCCCGAGTGAAAACAAGTCACAACAAGATAATAAACATCGGTCAAAGCTGACCCATAGGACATAACAGGTCTGACCTTTGCTCTTTAAATCACCGGTTTTGGGCGTTCAATCCCTTTGGCAATATACACATTGCTTTTAGAGAGCCCAAACTTGACATTTCATGGAAATTTTGAGAATAAGTTCAAGGCCTGAGCCATTTATTCACACTCAATATGGAGATGATGCGAGTATTCACCCTGCCAGCCGGTATTTTCCACGGTTTGCTGTATCTCTTAATTACATCTTTTTTAATTTGACTGCAAAGTTCATATAGCAATATATGGGTATTATAATTTATATTATTACGAGTACACAAAGAAATGGAACAAATACAAAGCAGTAAAATTTAAGTTGAAAGGATACAAGGAATGATATTATGACAAATAAAGGGCATTGTATCTCTAAGTTGTGAAGATATGATACTGCAGTTAGTGGCATAAAGAATATCCAAAGATTGCTATATTTTTAGTTATTTAATGTATGTGTTGCATCTCTTTACAAACATTTACATCAACGTACTTAGGATTATATTAATGAGTTTTTATGACCTGAAACCAAGACCACCATGTTATACCTCAGTGGCATGTGATATCGCTGCTTCTCCAGTGATACTCTCTCGTCTTTTGTATTCAGCCTTAACATAGTGGTGTAAGAGGTGAACCTTGTTGCATGCCAATATCAATTTACACCATGAGAACTGCTAGCCACAGCAAAGATGCTGGTGACAGCGATGCACTGCCATATATCACGTTGCAGCCTTTTTAGAACCTTTCTTACTTCAATAAAGAGCATTTGAGCAATTTGTCAGTTAGAAGGAAGGGAAATCTTTATTAATGTGACATGTGGCACAGTTACAGCAATATAACATCATATACAATAGTACAAAAAAGGGAAGTGTCATTCCTTGTGGCCCGTGAAGGTGGCCAAACCAACTAAATAAATGGCCAACAGAATCAGCGTGCTTCAAGCTTTTTGAAACCTTATTTTTTAAATATTCATTCGTATATGATTTAAAAAACGTATACAGTGTAAATGCATATGTAAATGGTTATGTTTCATTCAATGATTGTTTTATCACCAATCCATGCATGAAGTCCAATATTTGCCGAAAGTGGGTGTGGCCAAGTGTCAAATTTACGAGGTTTACATACCATGGAAGGAGGCATAAAAAGTATATTAATATAGTATTGTGCAATAATTAGAAATCAACAATACGACTTTATTCTGGTATTACGTAAAAGAAAAGCCTGCACTTCAATCTAAGTAAAGGTATTTAATATGTTTGAACCCAAGATAATGTCTACAACAAATCCACTTCTGCTTTTGGTCTGGCAATTTTCCACCTCTCCTTTAGAGTCCCTCTCAGCCAATGGATGACTTCTCACAATGACCATGCAATCATGTTCAGGACATCAATCTGTTTTATGGGTATTTTGCGTTTCACATAGCCCCTTGAGGAACCATGTTATGTGACAATGCAAACGATACTTCAGACACATAGCCCCAATGGTGACAATTCGGAGGCTATTGATGTCGTCAGTACCAGAGTTAGTGTTGCTTTATGACATCAATAAATACATCCCACAATAGAACAAGAAGCGAATGACATCTGAGACACACTATGTTGCATAAAGAATGCACAAAGAATGCAGCATAATAACCATAAATTAACGGAATGTGCAGTATCCTACTTATGTGATGTATAGCAGTGACAATGTCTAACTGAAAATCAGATAATATACTGTGGAACATCACAACTACGATTACTAATTTTCAAGATCAATTCAATTTAAGATTACCTTGGTAATGGAGTTACATGGTCATGATAATTTTCTTGATATGGTATCATTTTTCAACTAAACAATATGTGGGCCATTCTCTTGAGATAAATTGGTCAACTGCATTGCTGCACCAGTGCTATGAGTAATATATCTTACTACTTTGATAAAGGCAATTTGAAACCAAAAAAAAATCAACAATATTTGATTGCTTACGTATCATCAGGGGAATACACCATCCAGAATTTTTTTTCTTTGGAAAATCCTGATCACAGAAGCTTATTTAATCCACAGAATACATAAGATAACAAATGGTTAAAGAATGCCCTAAAAACTGTGTGATTAAAACAATTTTTTTGCAGCTACATTTATGTAAATAAATAAAGTATTATGCTTTGTTATGCTATGTAATGCTATGTTATGCTATGCAATGCAATGCAATTCAATGCAATGCAATGCAAAGCAATGCTATGCTATGCTATGCTATGCTATGCTATGCTATGCTATGCTATGTTATGCTATGTTATGTAAGTACCATTTGCCTTCTGACAACTGCAACATACTAAGCCCAATTCCTCTTGAATATTTAGATACTTTTAGCAATTCATAAGAATGCGTTGACGCAAAGTCCTTGTCCAGTGCACATAATTTGCTGCTCTATTCATCTGCTGGTGAGGTTTTTGATTATGCATAGAATTGCAAGCCAAGAGAGTTCTTCTGTATTGCTTGATTTTTGGCACTATTTGCCATTGGTCATATACCTTTTCCTACAAGATACATCACCCACATTCTTGGGCTAGTATTTCTTTCTACAATATATGGCACAGATGTCACAGAAATGAACAAAAATAATTGCAAAATTATATGTAGCCCACACCACTTCATCGGTCATGTTATTGTCTCACTGCTAAAAACATTGACTTTTGAACACAATTTTAATCTCGCGGTTGCCATTGGACTTGACCTTAAAACTGCCAGGAAAGCTAGCAACATTGTGGAATCAAACTCTCAATTGCACTGCACACAGCCTTCTAGCCAGTTCTATATCTGCCAGTATACTGATGTAAATATATGGACAGAATTCGTTTGGAAATCTGTTAGACAAAACAGTCATGATTAGATTTGTTAGGAAGATTTACCAATAGTTGAGCAGAACTTTTACAATTGTGTAAAGCTCTGTCTTTGGCAGTGGGGTTCGAGGTGTTCAACGAGGAGGCCCAGGATTGTTGCAAAGGTGCAAGGTGATAGTTCTACACCCTGAGGTACTCTCAAAATGAGGCAATGTGTTGTGAGAGATTTTCTTTAGAAACTGGGAGGGCAATTTGGGGACGGAAGCTCACCCAAAGGGAATTCTCAATGGCTGATGTGTCATTGAAAGTGAGTAGCGTTGCTCTGGGCTACTTGTCTGCCTATTCATCTTGTCAACTTTTGATGGTGCTTTCTTTTTCTTTTTTCCTTTACTCTTTCTATTCTTCTTTTTTAAAATTACTCTGCCTAATAATTATTGTTGTGGTGACATGAGTTTTTGTTATTGCAATGACTATTCACAGCCTAGAACAATTATATTGATAGGTATTCCATGAAAATATATTTATTAATAACAATCTTTCTTAAACATTTAAAATGTGTCTGGAATGAATCATCTCTCAGTTTCATTTGACTAATATGTCAGTCAATTTATCTTTGTCATCATTTGTCATAGTCATATAAATTTAAATGAGAAGTCACTATGATTACTCACATGCTTGATTTTGAACACAGTCAAATCTAAAATGCATTAGAATTAACAAAATGTTAGTTGGAAATTACTCAAAGAAAGTGCAGTCTTGCTTTGTTTATCTTTTAACATGTTTAACTCAACTAGTTTTCAATGAGACTTTCACTTTATATTTTCTTTTAGACATGTAAGTCTTGGAAAAATGATTGTAATTTAACTATCTCACGTATTTCTTTAAAAATGGTCTTCTTTTTACCACATAAGTTGGGGATTAGGGGCAATATTGTGGATTGATTGATTTTTACTTGGCATGGCTATATATGGTGTTAAGCCAAAGAAGGTCATGGTAACAATTCAACACGCCTTTATTAGAAGATAAATCCCCCATAGCTTACAGGTGATTATAATTCTAAGGTTCAAAAAATTCCTAATAGGACCTAAGTTTGTACTTACACTGAATTATTTCATTTTTAGATGTTGATGCATTACATCTCATTAATAAATAATATCAATTTAAAAGGTTTTTTGTATTGTACATAACTAATTCATGAAGATATATGGTACTTTTTGAGTAACAATAAAATGGCAGCCAATTCAAATACTTCTTGCTTTCATACTATTCAAATTGGAAATGAGAATAAATTATTTATTGCAGGTGATTTCCATGTATTTTGATGGTCAGGTAAGTCATAAATACAGAAGACAATTTTTTGATCACATTTTTATGGAAATTGTCAAGTTTAACTCTTTCCAAACCTGCACATGTGAAACCTTAAATTCGAAATAAAATTCCTTCCAAATGTCTTAAGCACATATTTTCCTCATTTGCTGCTGTTTGTGTTGATATCATAGATACTGTCAAGAAATATGATTATATTTGCCGAAAGCATAACATGGAAGGAGGCGTAATAAGTATAATGATATTGTATTGTGTCATAATTATAAACGATACAACTTTCCTCTGACATTAAGAACAAGAAAAGCATGCACTATAATCTAAATAAAGATATTGAATATTTTTGGTCCCCAGAGTATGTATCTACAACATATTCACTTCTGCTTTTGGTCTGGTAATTTTCCACCTCTCCCTTAGAGTACCTCTCAGCCATTGGATGACTTCTCACAATGGTGTTCGGGACATCAATGTGTTTTATGGATATTTTGCATTTCACATAGACCCTTCATGTTATGTGACAATGCAAATGACAATTCAGACACATAGCCCCAATGGTGACAATTCGGAGGCTATTGATGTCGTCAGTGCCAGAGTTAGTGTTGCTTTATGACATCAATAAATACACCCCACAATAGAACAAGAAATTCAAGAAAAAAATGACATCTGAGGCGCATAATGTTGCATAAAGAATGCAGCATAATAACCATAAATTAAAGGAATTGCAATATAGGATTTTTGATGTATAGAAGTGACATTGACTACCTGCAATTCAGTAGTAGTAAGTAGTAAAATTGTATTTAAAGTTGTTTAAAATCATGGTGTCACATTCAATGTACAATACAAAATATATGACCATAGCCGAAGCTTCTGTACGACCTATTAGGAATAATAATATACACTTTGGAAAGTATAAGTATAGAACTAATCTATAAAACAAATCTATTCTACAATATGGTATATATAATAAAAAAAATATTTTAATGCATAAGTTTTGACAAGATTAATCTGTCAAAGCAACAGTTATAAAAAATTTATATTTGTATTATTTTGAGAATTCAGCCAGCTAGTCACAGCGGATTTAAAGCTAATGAGTGATACGAAAACTATTTTTGCCATATGTCATTGTTTGGAAATGGGGGATATAAAAAGTGTTATTTGTCCTCAGATTGTAAAGATCTTCCCTATCTGAAAAAAAGTTCCTGTAAGTAAGTGGGGGCCGTTTTACCCTTTATTTTGTATATTTGTATAGCCACTGATTTTATGCATCTTTGGGTGATTGTTAATTTCTTAGCTTCTCGACATAGTTCTTCATGTTATATTTTGATTTTAAACGAATCATAGCGCTCATTTGTTCATCTTTTCGTAATCAGGTAATATACTCTGGAACCTCACAACTAAGATTGCTAATTTTCATGATCACATTGATTTAATATTACTGACGAGTGAACTATGAATTTGACTTTGAATTTTGAATTTATTCTCTTTGTGGGAAATCACATCAATTAAAAAATATATAGTACAATGGTGAGTACATAGATGATTAAACAATGGTCAAAATAAAACAAAATATCATATAAGAATAAAATAAGCCCACAGGACACACACAACGACTATGATAGTTAATGATAATATTCTACATATGGTATCATTTGTCAACTAAACAATATGTGGGCCATTATTTTAAGATAAATTGGTCAACTGCATTGCAGCACCAGTGCTATGAGTAATACATCTTATAATTTTCATAAAGGAAACTAGAGATCAAAAAAAGGTAACAAAATTTGATTGCTTATTACATGTCTTCAGGGAAAAACACTATCCAGAAATTTTTTTCTTAGGAAAATCCTGATCATAGTACCTTGTTTTCATAATCCATAGAATACACAAGTTAACAAATGGTTAAAGAATGCGCAAAACACTGTGTGATTAAAACAATTTTTTTGCAACTACATTTATGTAAATAAATAAAGTATTATGCTTTGTTATGCTATGTAATGCAATGCTATGCTATGCTATGCTATGCTATACTATACTATACTATACTATACTATACTATACTATACTATGCTATGTTATATTGTGTTATGTTATGTTATGTTAGTAAGTACCATTTGTCTTCTGACAACTGCAATAGACTAAGCCCGATTCCTCTTGAATATTTAGATACTTTTGGCAATTCATAAGAATGCATGTAAATTGACGCAAAGTACCCGTCAAATGCACATAATTTGCTGCTCTATTCATCTGCTGATGGGGTCTTTGAATATGCATAGAATTGCAAGCCAAGAGAGTTCTTCTGTATTGCATTGACATTGACTTTTTAACCCTATTTTAACCATGCCATGGACTTTACCTTGAAACTGCTTTTTCGAACCGGAAAGCTTGCAACATCGTGGTGTCTAACTCTCAATGGCACTGCTCATGACCTCGCCAGTTCTCTATCCGCCAGTATACTGATGGAAATATATGGGTAGTATTTGTTTGGAAATCTGTTCGACAAAACAGTCATGATGATATTGACTGGGATTTACAACAGAACACATTAGGCTTCACGAGACGTTGAACAAAACTTTCACAATCATGCAAAGCTCTATCTTTGGTAGTGCCTTCAGAAGCTATAGCAGAAATCTATTAGTAACATTCAATGGAATACATACAGGTACAATACATATTAATACATGCAAAGTTGTAATGCGATAGTTCTATGCCCTGAGGTACTCTCAAAATGAGGCAATGTGTTGTCAGAGATTTTCTTTAGAAACTGGGAGGGCAATTTGGGGAGGGAAGCTCACCCATAGGGAATTCTCAATGGCTGATGTGTCATTGAAAGTGAGTAGCGTTGCTCTGGGCTACTTGTCTGCCTATTCTTCATCTTGTCAACTTTAGATGGTGCTTTCTTTTTCTTTTTAGCTTTACCCTTTCTGTTCTTCTTTTTTTAAATAGCTTCTGTTGTGGTAACATGAGTTGTTATTGCAATGACTATTCGCAGCTTAGACCAATTATATTGATAGGTATTCCAATGAAAATATATTTATAAATAACGATCTGTCTGAGACATTAAAAATGGAATGACTAATCTCCTAGTGTCATTTTGACTAATATGTTAGTCTAAAATTTGTTAGAATAACCTTTGCTATGACCATCCTGCAACTCAAAGAGATTTCATTGAGACAGCTATTTATTTCACTTCATATTTTCTTTAAGACCTGTACATCTTAGAAGGTGAATCCCCCGACAGCTTACATTAACATAGACCAATTATATTAATATATATTTATAAATAATAATCCATCTTAGACATTTAAAATGTGTCTGGAGTAATCTAATATGTTAGTCAGCTTGGTAACCATTTGCCAAAGTCATATGAATTGACACGAGAAGTCACTCTATGATTACTGACATGCTTGATTTTGAAAAGCCCTGATTTGTTGGATAAAGCTGACTAAAAAATTATCATGCAGATTGTTAGTATTTATTGGGGGTCAGCCATTCAAGACACATTCAAATGCCTAAAATAGGTTAAAATGTATTGTAAGTCAAAATGACTGCAACAAAGTGGACCTTTGCTTTGATTAACCTTCAACTCAACAATATTTCAATGAGACAGCTATTTGTTTCACTTAATTTTCTCTTTAAGGCATGTAAATTTTGAAAAAATGACAGTAATTTAACTATCTCTCGTATTTCTATAAAACTGGCCTTCTTTTTACCACATAAGTTGGGGATTAGGGGCAGCAATATCATGGATTTATTGATTTGTACTTGGCATGGCTATATGGTGTTAAAGCTTAGAGTAAAATTTGAATGGTAAGATTAGGTAAAACATAAAATAGACAATGTGTGAAATGCAACTTTCAGAAAATATTAGAACCCAAACAATTTCACACTTTAGGGAGAACTCCTGTTTGTGAAAGTATGAAAAAATTAATCTTAATTGCGTAATGGCCACAGGAATCTGCCTCAAAGGATTGCACTGTACACATCCTGCTGAGATTTTATTTCCCCCTTTATTACCTTGCACAGACCTCCTGTTTACGGAATTCAGACAAAAGTATTTTTTAAGGATACGATGACCTAATTACACATAACAGCCCAATGTAATTAATAATTAACCACCCACTTCCTGAAGATTTTTTATAATATTTAATTCATATAAAACTACATGGCCAAATGTGCCACATGTGTTTTCCATGAGAAGGATAAACGCATGGAGAACGCATGGTTTTTAGCTAATTATAATGAGGCAAAAACCATGCGATTTCCATGCGTTTATCCAAACGCATGGAAAACGCACATAGCTCATTTGGCTATGTATAATAACATTCAAAACAGTCAAATGGAGTTTCACGGGTGGCTTATTTAACATTAGCTGCTTTTTTGTCTGTTAAGACACGGAAGTATAACTACACATTCAACACACTGAGGACAATCTGCTGTTGGAAACCAAACAGTCGAGCAATTTAAAACCCATCAGTGTGATACCTCAGTAGAGGGTCTACTGATAATAGGCTATATCAAACTAGAACCAGACATTAAAATATAAAATGATTACATCGCTGGATTATCCTGATTTACAAGTTTAAAAATTGAAAACTCCCGTTGGTTATTGAAAAACCAAAGTGTTAAATGGATTTTTGCAAAATCAAATTTGACTCTTTATAACCTTTTTTGGTCTTTTAAAATCCATTGGTTTTCTTAACCACCAAATGTTTCGCCAAATTGTTGGAGCGTTCATTTAATGTGTACTTTCTAATGCCATATATTTTATTGTGATGCTATTGTTTAATCCACAAAAGGAACTCATCTCATTCTTTGGTTTCCTTAACTAGATAATCTTTGTTCCATTGTATGAGCATCCCTTTCATACCATAATTATCAATAGGTCCTAAATGTCAACAAAGTAAGCCATGTTGGTCATCCATTGGAAGCATGAGTCATTAAAGGATTTTGCTATAAGATGAGTGTGTAATTCCCTACATGCCAGTGGAACAAACAGTGGATTTTTACGGAAGGTTCTCTATATTTCCACCAGGTGGCTATGATAGAATACTGCAATTCTATTCGCTGAAAAAGTTCCCGCCCGTGGCTATGATTGGCTGAAGCAAAGTGCATCCTAGCAGCAGTATTTTTAGTGCATTTTAATGTATATTTGACACCTTATCATTCAGTTGATTTTTGTATTTTTCTGAGAAAGTGATATTTATTGAATAAGTAAGTGATTATCTTCTATGTCTGAAAATGAGTAATAAGAAGAGACGAAGGACTTATGTCTTGCTTAACTCAGGGCTCTTCAGTGAAAAGACTCTATTGATATAGCTCGATGTTTAAGCCAATGACATTTTCCATGGAGACAAAAGCAGATCTGATAGAGGAAGAACTTGCCGCTGAAGTAATGATAAGATGATAAGACATGAAATCTGCACCAGGTAACAATTAATCGCCCATTTACCGCATACCCAGACAGCATTCCAAATCGGCCCAGCATCGTCTCTATGTTTACCACTGTCCTTACGACATCGTATTAACATTGCCGACTTCGCGCCAATGTTGAAACGATTTGGAATGCTATCTGGGTAGGAATTATCTTTGACAAATTTCTACAATCTTTTATACTTGCCTCAGAGAACTTACGATTTAGCTTGTAAAGGTTTCTTTAGCTGAGAATCGAACTCCAGTTGAAGTTGACAAAATTCTCAAACCCTAGGCCGTCAGTGTGAAGCTGGCAAAGGCATCAACCAAGGGACTACTCTTCAGCCAATTACCAAGTACCAACAGTATGCCATTCAGCAATTTTTTAATTAGGATATATCCACTGTGAAACGAGTAGAATACTTTCTGATATAATCTGTGGACTTCGTCTGCTTGGAATAAATACTTTTTAAAGTCTGCAACCATGCACTTCGGCGTAATTCAAACTTTCAGTTTCATTTCTCTATATTATATCATACTACGGCTTCACTACGGCAAAACCGGCTATGTGAGAGGGGGGCTTTAGTTGGATATTGTTTAACTAGATGGTATCTATTGAAAAAAGTGTTAAGGATTTAGAAGCTAGGCACAGAAAGCATCAACAACAATGTTTTATTATTAAGACCATAAGACCACCCTTGGTGCAATTTTTACTGGTTTTCATGGAGCTGTCGGTGACCTTAGTTGTGATGTGGTTACAATTGCTAGGACAATTGACAGATTGGATCCTAAGTTTGGTTGTCTCAAAGCTGAAGTGGTCTTAATGGTGAGGTGGTCTAACAGGCAAGTTTCACTGTAACATATTTCAGCATCCTCTTAATGCCAATATAATCATCACAACCTGTCACAATTCTCTGGCTAATTGCTAGCTTGAGTCTTCCTTAAGCCACTAATCAATACCTTATAATGCAAATTTGCATGATATCTCAATTTCCTTGCTCCGAATGTGGTGTTATTTTTCTTAAGAAAAAGAACATAGCTGCAAAAGGAAGAGCTTCACAACCTGCAAATTGTGGCACATCTTGAATGATAATTGAGAAACAGGGTCCAGAGAAAAAATGGCGTCGTGATGGATCCTTCATTTCAAAATGCTACCCCTTTCTTTTTAAGACCTAACATTTGAAAAACCATAAATGTAGAATTCCAGGAATACTGATACCAAGCTTGGAGATTCTGAGAAGAAATTTGTCCATTGCCCTAGGGGATTTTATTGCCAAAAACGAAGATGTATAGGCAAAGGACAGATCTGTTGCTTTTTTCCAGCACTCCTTTAAAGCACAATTTGCTGTGACAATGTGGTATTTTATCACAAGGACCACCTGCTTGAACCCAGAAGATAATTATTTTAAGTTTTTTTTTGTTTTGTTTTTTCAGATTGAGTACATCGATTCAAATGGATCTATGAAAAACCTGGAAATCGTTTCACCTTAGCTCTTTGTTACTTTGACTTATCTAATACACTTGCAGTTAATAGTAGTATGATGGATCATTCAACTAACAAGTTCGTCAGCCTTAGTCAATTGATAACACATGAGATGTATTCGTTTGGAATGGTTTTAAATATTGCTTTGGATTTTGGAACTATTGTAAAAAGGCGAGACTTTCGACGAGATAAGACGAGACAAGAGAAGAGAAGAGAAGAGAAGAGAAGAGAAGAGAAGAGAAGAGAAGAGAAGAGAAGAGAAGAGAAGAGAAGAGAAGAGAAGAGAAGAGAAGAGAAGAGAAGAGAAGAGAAGAGGTGAGGTGAGGTGAGGTGAGGCGAGGCGAGGCGAGGCGAGGCGAGGTGAGGTGAGATGACTAGATGACTACAACAGTCCGTTGTGGCTTCATGGTGTATGGGAATGAAATGCACAATGATACTGACTTCGCTAGTATAATTTATAACTATTACTACTATTCTAATGAAAATGATATTCAGGCCCATATGTGACCACATTGAAAAGGTCTCCTAACCTGTCATCCACATTTTACATTTGTATATTTGGTTTAGACAAGGGTACTCTGCGACATTTTGAAAATATGCATTATCGTGTGTGAACTGAAATGTTCTTGTCTGGTCGTATACAACTGCAAGCTAATTAAGCTTTAGATGAGTAGAATAGACTACAATGATCAAGCTGAGAGTGAATAATTTAAATATCCAACACAATTAGCTCACATTTTGTCTTGAGAAATACAAGACAGACAGTTAGACAGAGACAGACAACTGGACAGAAGGATAGACAAAATTATAGATAGAATGATAGTTGTGAATGGCAGTTGAATTTGAAAGACAAAGTGGATCAATATCACCAGTGATAAGATCATTTACGGTGAAGCAAGACTGAAAACTGATCTCTCATTAAAATCTGAGCATCAGAAGAGAGCTGCAGCAATCATAGACTTTTAGATATGATGATCGATAGTAAAAATGATGATACATATCTTTGTACTTGTTAAATTTACTATTATATTATAATTAAATTCTTATTTACATGTATTATATATTACAATTCAATTATGTACTCGGTACCTGGTGTGTACGAAATAGAAAATAATATATATAGAGAGGCAGACCAACAGAACAAGTACCACACATCCAAGCTGGACATTGGGTATATGAGAACATGGCTTGGACTCTCGTGAGCGGTGAGATCTTGCCTTGGAGGGTTGCACATTTAATCCTATAGATAACCCTGACCTCGAATGCAGACTACAGAGTGAAATTTTGAAGTGAAGGCAGTACAGCATATAATTTAACATCTTACAGTTTTGTCACGACATTTATTGCCTTGTGACAAAGCATTTAAATGTGCCACAAGGCCAAATATCCTTCAATGTTCTGTGATCCAATCAAAACTTTTAAATTGTACTTTAAATTACCAGATGTCACACACAGCTGTGAGACTAAATGTACTCAATATGCATAGAAATGTACAATATAGCCTATAGGCACTGACGGAATTGTTGCCATCAATTAAGCTGTAGGATTCTGGTACAGCATGTCACGCCTCTCACACAAGAATGAGTAATTGTTTTGCTGATCCTGCAAGTATACTATCAGTTGTGAATGACAGTTGAATTTCACAACCTTCTGTTCTATCCCACACTTTTAATATTGGTGAGGTGGAGCAGTACATGGCCAAATGTGCCATGTACATTTTCCATGCGTTTGGATAAATGCATGGTATTTAAGCGAAAACCATGCGTTTGCCATGCGTTTATCCTTCACACGTGGCACATTTGGCCATGTAGCATTTTATTCATCAAAAACGTTTAACATGAAATGTCACAGTTGGTGGATGCTATGGGTCTAGAGGTCAAGCCATTAACAAGTTCACATGCTAATAACGATGCTGCACGTTCAAGTCTCCACCATGGCATGGATGAATGAAGATGAGGATGAATATGAATACATGTCATGTCATAAGTTACATTTTACATACACATTTTGAATATCAGCAGTTGCGATATATGTCAATTACAAAATTTATATTTGCATTTGTCAATGCTGCGATTATAGCAGGTGCCTTTGTTTTAAATCATTCGCAACATTGTCTCTTCATTTTATCAAATACAGCTGTTACAGTATCTCAATTTCTACATGCCATAGAAGGCTGGTACTACTCACATGCAATCATGAGAGCATGTTGTTCCATGTGTAAACGGGTTAAGAACCACTCTGATTTGCAGATACCGCCACCACCAAGCCCTGGGTATTAACTTAATTTTATGCTCTTACCACACATCCATTATCCCACATTACCCATTCACCGACAGTTTTCATTACACAACCATCACTTTTCGTTGCATTATTGCGTCTGGATTACTACTGGGAATTTGCGATAGCGAAACCATCAAAAACAAGTACTTTTTGTTAACATGAGTTGAGTGATGAGGTGAGAGATAGGAAAAGTTCACACCATGCCACATATTTACCCGGTGAGTGGGGTCTTTCGCTTGCCCCAGCATAGACACTGAGTACAAAGTACTGTCAGATTAGTGTCTCATGCACACGATATGCAGCAGAGCTGTAGCTCATGAACGATGCCCCACTGCTACCAAGGCAGTAGAACTTCGGATTATGCCTAGGTGGCCAAACCAGTACTATATATCAAAACTGGCTAATCTTTCACAACAGGAAGTGAATGTCCCAGGTCAAAGGTCACCGTCAATGTGATGATAAGCTATACATTTTTTTCGGTGACTAAATGATTAATCAGGAAAAATATTTATTTAATATATTATTGAATTAATAAGTCACTATAGTGGCTTTACTATAATCTATTTAATCATACAACAAAAATGATTGTGCACTACATGTCAATTATCAAATTTATGAAATCTACAGGATAATAACAAATTAATAATCCCTTGTCACGTCATAATCCCAGCCAATATCCGTCCCTCATAAGGGCTTAGTATAACATTTGTCATCCCTTAATGACACATTGTCTTCTCGCTGACACACTGCATGCATAACAGATCAGAAATGTTCCACTAAATACTGCAACATGATAAATGAGTACATCACTGTCACCAGCATCTTTGCTGCGGATAGATGTTCTCAAGGTGTAAATTGATAATTGCATACTACAAGGTTTATCACTGACACCAGTATGTTTTTGCTAAGCATAAAAGACAAGAGTTTGTCAAGGGTGTTACTGAACAGGCTATAATGAAAGATGATGTGGAATGCTGTAAGGTTAATGATGACATTTAATACAATAGCCAAATATTTGATGACATCATTGATGACATCAGTGATGACATCAGATGTCATGTCATCAGTGAGGTACACATATTTGCTACAAAAGTGGTGTCATTTCATAGAATTATCTGCAGTTTAATAACGATGTCCAGCATTTGTTGCACATTTCGCAACTAAATAAAACATTTGATAAACAATGAACAACAGAAAAATGTTTGTATGGAATAAAGTGTTTCAAACATCACACAAAATCATCCGCACAATATGAAAATCCAACAAAGTTTCAGAGAACACTCCAACTCTTCCAAAAAGTCAGTTTCCATGAAAAGTCACCTTCTTAATGACTCACTTATTAAGATAATTTTAGAGTGCATATTGTTAGGAGCATAATTATAAGAATTGCCTGGTTGAATTAAATTTACCAAGATTTTATGAAAGATGGGAAAACGTTATATATATATATATATATAGTCTTTATTCATACACCATTGGTACAAAGTTTGAGTCATATAATCATATCACATTTAAAAATTTACAATCGAATAAATTAATTGAATCATTGTAAGCAGAGAGTATTTAAAAGTTCAATAGTCTCATTTCTAGTAAGAATTGAATCAAATAGTCCATCCCTCAAATTTGCCAATTCTGATATAGTATGGGAAGTCCTGCAATCATCCAACATTTTACTGCTGCTGTTATGTTATATCAAATCTTCACTACTGCACTTGCTTGCAAAGGCAATTATTATGAAACGATAATTGGGAGAGTTTCCTCAGCATAGACAAAGAGCAGGGAGCACAAGCCTGCAGTCCTGATCAGGCTGAAGTTGATCTGACCATGCTGGCTCCATGATCCGACATGGCCAATGTTGGCTCCAAGTCAAGCCGATATGGCATGATATCCGGGTATCATGGTAAGGCAGATCCCAGAATAACCAAGACAGATATTCCTCCTTGTATCATAGGGGTCAAAACACTACAGCCCTATAAATAATGGAATGCTAGTCAATGATAAATAGGTATAATACTCTGCATGAAATTGGGTATTTGTTATGCTTACCACTGCTGCTGACACTGATGACCAGGACAGCAGGTGAGGTCAGTTCCCAGTGGGATCTGCTGATAACCAACTTCTTGGGGAGGTAAAAAAGTCTTTGTTGCACAATGGTTTCGTCTGTCTCCACCCAGGCATAATTATATATAAATATTCTTTCTTAAATTGTTACTATACAGTTAAATTGCTAAAATTGATGATTAAATAAATATGAAATTCATGTCATACACATCATAAACTTAAAAGATAACAGCCTAGTCATAAAGTTAAAAAGTAAAATTAAATTAGCTTTAAAATAAAATTAAATTAGCTATTAAATTAAATTACATTACTATGAATAAAAACAATGAGTTTTATGCATGTTATTGATGTTTAAAACTGTCTTTAAATCTATTGGTGCGACACCAGGGTAATTTCAAATCTTTGGACACTCTAGTCATCCAGTCATTGTTCATATATGACACCAATAATGGGAAATGTAAACAGGCATGCCCGGGACCCTTGAACTTTCAGGGTCCCTGGAAATTGAAGTGACCTACTTTTACGAGATAGCTTCGCACGTACAATGTATTGCTTATTACCGAACAAATTAGTTCAATCTTCACCGCTCTAGATTGCTTGGTAAACAGCTTATAATATCCTAATTTGGGCAGTTTTGTATTACTTGAAGACTGAGCAACATTGAATCAATGACCACAGGTCAATTGTGGCTGGGTTAGTTGTGCAAAAATGTTGGTAAACTGCTAGAATCTGTACCCTTTGGCACAGTGGTTTAGTTAGCATTCTGATACTCTAAACACTGCATATAAGTATGTACATTGCATTTATTGTGTTATATATTATCTTAATAGAAATGCCGCATTAATAACATCAACTATACCCAGGTATGTGATTTAGCCAAAGGCTCTTCAAAATGTTGCCTATCACACACACAAAAATTTCCATGTCCAAAACCTTTTTCTCTTTTAATCATATAGCAAAGGTAAAAACCTATTTTTAATTATCATCCTATCACATTGACACAGAAGAAAAAGTTTTTAATTATGATTTTATCATATAAAAACTTTCCAAATAAAATTGTGTCGTTCTTTTACAAATATAGGAGTTACGCGTATGGCATAAAGATAAGATAAAATGTAAATGAGAAGGATTATTAAGAGAAATTGTAAAAAAAAGGAAAATATTACGTGAAAGCACAAATAAGAAATTATTAAATTGAATTTTTGGAACCCGACAGTCATTTCAGCAATTTATATAAGTTTATATTTATGTATATTTATACACAAACATAAAATGGCAAATAATTATACCAATGGTATCAATCACATTTATTCATATTTAATATATGACTTATTTCTTATTAAAATGAGGGTTTGGAACGGCATATATATATTATTATTTCAATGTCTGATTGTGAAGTCGAATGTAGAATTTTAATTGAATTGGCTTTATTTAAAATAAATTCACTCACTTTTAAGATCTGAATTTCTCCACTAACAGACAATTTTACTTAAATTAATGTTAAAACTATTTTTGTTATTATTTTTTTTTTTTTCTTGTTTAGTTTGAAATGGCATAAAACAAAAAGTTTAAGTTTTTTTAATTCGACAAAATATCTTACAGCACACACATAACCCTGCTGCAATCTTGTATTTAAGGCTGCTGACACATTGATTAAGCTGCAATTGGGAGCCTTAATTAATTGGTCGAACGGTTTGAATAGCTTGGTTAGTATAAATGAATCCTCCCTTAAATAGGCATTGCTGGCTTGTTCAACGAGTAATTTTCTCCTCTTGGTTAATTTAACTAATTCAGCACGCGACAAGCATGTGTGCAAGCTAAACAATTATACAGGATTGGAGCTTGTAATCATTAAAAGCAAATTCAAGCTCAGTATTGTCCACAAATGAAGCTGGGGCAAGCCTACACATGGGGTCTACACAGAGGGTGTAGACCCTCTCACCTCAACTGCCTTCAATTTAGTTGATTGCACTATATACACTTATTCATATCAGTTCAATTGCTAGTGTAAGATGTGAAATAGGAATTATTAAACCAAGACATCCAGATTGAAGTATATAATATTATAAGGTATGTTTTTTTTTCAGTTGTTGGAAAAATATGCAAAATATTAATATGAAGATTGAAATATTTCATCAATAATTTGAAAATATTATTTTTAAAGATCAGATGCATTATTTTTTGCTGTAATGGCATTAATCTAAATGCATTTAAACTATTCTGACAATATATATATTTATATTTTTTTACATTATCTAAAATATATTTAAAAGATTATTGAATTAGAGACCATGACTTTCGTATGATGAAATTCATTAGCTTTCGTTGTACCATCCGTGTTCCAAATGGTTGTAAAGTATCAGGTTTTCTCCATGACCTTGAAAAGCACTCTGTCGGTCCTTCAGAGATATCAGCTTACTTTTTCACCGACCAATTTGCATGACATGAAACGGAGGCAAGGCCTCAAACGTGTCAGCATGTAAAGCCCAGGTCTCACATAGCCGGTTTTGCCGTAGTATGACGTAACGGTTATGCAACAGCTTTTTTCGCCGGGTTGGCGACGGATTGTGGTGGTAAAAAGGGTTCTACTGATGACTCGACGGGTTCTACGGATGACTCGACGGGCTCTATGGGTGACTCGACGAGTTTTACGGGTGACCAGATGGCTTACGGCCAATTAGTGGACGAATTCCAGGAGAGACTCGGTGGCTTCCAGGGGTGACTCGACGGGTTCTACAAGTAACTTGACGGCTTCTACGAGTAACTCAACGGCTTCTATGAGTAACTCTACGTGTACGTCGCCTGGTCTAATTTTAAAATATAACGACGGGAAAGTCAGCGAGTTAAAACTTCTAGCCGTCGGCTTACCTGTACTACACGTCGATTCTCTCCTGGAATTTGACGTTTTTCCCGTACATTTACTAAATAGGGGCTGCATCTCTTGCTCTTGATCATTATAGAAATTGGCCTCCTGCCATGAAAATAATAAAAATAATGAAACTAAACTTCTGAACAAGAAAAACTACGACATTTCTGAAAAAAAAAATACGGCAGGTCCGAACGAAAAAATATTATTTACATTAAGCTGATCTGGGAACAGTAGAGTAATAAATATTTAAATAAAAGAGCAAGTTTATAAAGCCATAGGGATTGTCCAATCAAACTTTAGGGCATTTCATGCTATATACGGAATGGTATAAATATTTCTCTAAAAACCAGCAAAGCATCACTTGTCGTCTGAAGGACATCTCCACCATAAGCAGACCAGAGGATTATTTATTTAAGACCGTGGTAAGATGGATTATTATGGGTCTCCTGAAAAGCTGCTGGACTCCCACTTGACCACTTTGTATAGGCTGAGGCAAGGAAAAGAGCCCACCCAAGGGGTCATTGTGCAACATGGATGGGTCCTTACACTCAGTGTCAATGCTAAGTTTGCCATGGGTATGTCATGCAAGCATGGCATTCCCGGCTGCCAACTCCGAAACACCCGGGTTGGCCTCGAGTCCCAGAAGTGACTCGACAGGTATCGCCGGGTATCGCCGGGTATCACCGGGTATCGCCGGGTATCACCGGGTATCGCCGGGTAGCTGTCGGGTTGGAGCTGGGAAGGGCGTTGCGTAACCGTTACGTCATACTACGGGTTCACTACAGCAAAACCGGCTATGTGAGATGGGGGCTTAATGTGCATTATATGGCTAAACATGTGAAAACAAATCTACATGGAATGGTTGAGGTTGCTTTCCGAGGAATAAAACAGGATTTAATATTGAGAAAGGACAGGGTTTTTATATTATTTTATTATTTTTTGGAAAACCAGCATTTATTTCCTTCATCAAGGATATCTTGCATGGTTTTTGTTTGTTTATTTGAATTGGTTAAATTGTTTGGAGTTTGATTGATTTTATTAGTATGTATATATGCCAACATATAATTACAATGTTTCATACAATACATAATCGAGAAATTGATGAAACAATAGTCATATAAACATTGCACTATTTCCTAAAATGTTATTGTTATTCTGTTTTTTGTTATCAGTAGTTATTGTTAGTTCATGAATGTATCTTATCTGGGTATGGAGTGGCACCGTGCTCTCCAGAGGGCTGGGATAATTTATATGTTGTATTTCTGCAATGTTTGCCAATATAACCAATAAAATATCCACATCAAAATATCATATATAACATAAATCCCTAATAATAACTTTAAGAGCTCTGCATTGCTTGTAGTCAGTTTACATCCTAAAAGTAAACATAACATAGTATTATTGATTGTCTATTTACTCATCTATCCATATTAATTTTTTACAACTGTTTTAATAACAAGAGCTGTATATTACATAAATACTTTATTTCGCAAAATGTATATAGTTGAAGGATATCCAGGGTGATTATGTAGTTTAAGGTTTTAAGGTTATTTTCACAGAACACCTCAAACTGTGACATTGCATAAGTCTGCCTTCTTCTGTTATTACTCAATTTGCTTTTCAATGCAAGATTAGTGTTGCCGTTTGATTCAATAAACGCAACTTATTAATAAAAGAAGTCAAATTCATTAAAACATAAGGCATCAAATATACATTAAAATGCACAAGAAATACTGCTGCTTCAGCCAATCAGAATCTAGGGCAGGAAGCTGTGCAACCAATAGGATTGCAGCATTCTGCCAGTAGCCACCTAGCGGAAATATCAAGAAGCTTATGGAAAATCCACTATTGCTCATGATGTCAGAAATCATTCATAGCAGTGCACCTGATGGTACGTGATGACATCACAGATGACCTTGCTGCCATGATGCCATTGTAATGTCATCACTAATGCATTATGGGACATTGTTATAAGTAATTTGAGCTTATGATTGCTACAATATTATTACCGATAGCATGACCTTGCAAGCTATTACTACAAGGCTATGTATGAGCGAATTTTTACGCAGTTGTTTGGTGTGGATGAGAAGCTCAGTATGTCTCCATGAAATTACTTAATATAGGAATGCTGATCTATATATAAAGTCATATTTACAAAATAAGGGTGTATATATTTAATTCAATCTTTAGCTAAAGACACCAGCAAATCAGGCAACATGTTTTGGTATGACCGACAATATGTAAGTTCTTGAGGTCCAAACACAATGTGGGTGTAATCAATCACGTGACACTGTCATCTTGGTCAGGTGACATTCGTGAGCATGTCATGTGACACCATGTGACACCTGCCCCTTTCAAGGTGGCAACCAACATTGCATGCATGTAGAAAAGGTCGCCCAAAGAAACTTGGGGTCTCTATTTTATTCAACCTCCAAGAGTAGAAAAATTAACATAAGAATCCTGTTGTAAACCAAAGCTCCTGGACCCCTGAGCTATGCAGAATCAGTTCCATTTTATCCAGATCTTGAAATTAGATATATTATTTTCAAAGCAATTTCTGCATTATAAGAATATGCAAAATCGTGCATGAAATCTTTGTGATGAAACTGCACACGTTTGAAACTTCATGGTCACTGCATTATCATCTTGAAAACAAAATATAACCTATAACCACGGAAGCTATTCTACAAATTAATATTTCAGTGTGATATGGAATAATGTAAAACTCCTTCTTCCATAACTAATGACTTTATTATCTCCTTACGACGTTATGTAATGAAGAAATTGGAAAGATCATTTCGTGGGCCTGAATAATTTCCGGCTGACAGATACTGACGTTATCATGCTATTAGAAAAGCATGTAATGGGATCAATTCTAATCATCATTTAGGTATAATCAGAAAGGATTAATTTGCTTTAGGGTTTAAAAAATACACCGGAGATATCTCATCTACAATCCCAGTGTTAAATTGAAGAGATCCATGATTAAAACAGGGTTTCACTGCAATTATTTTCATATCAACTATTATCCCTACAAACACAAAAGATTTTCATCATATTGTACATGGCATATTGGGAAAATATTCCACTATTGAATATAACCATATGTTCTACAACGCAAAGAATCTTGTGAACATGAAATCAATGCATTATGATTCATATATATATATATATATATATATAGTTAAAAAATGATAATTTAAATGTTGTGCGGATATTTTGGTAATATTTATGGAAAATATTATCTCAAATATTGCTGAAATGTTTTGGGAGTTTATGTCATCACCTTGTGACACTAGGGCAGGAGCTTAGCTCAGAGGTAGCGCTCTGGGCTTCCAACCGCTGTGTGGGGTTCGATTCCCGGTCGAGCCTAAGTTGGATGGCGGTTTCATCCTTCATCTCATTGCCATGGTCTCTGCCTAGTCCTAATTAGCCCAACTGGTGCAGAAATACAGGACGTAAAGCCCTAATCACACACACACACACATATACACACACACACACACACCTTGTGACACTATGTTCCGCAATATTGAATGTTGTCAAGATGTTCTAGCAATCATTTTTGAAAATATTACTAGAAAATATGACTTGCAAGTTGCAAGAGTCCACACTTTAATATTATGATAACATTAGTCTAATGATGTTCCATGAATGTTACAACCTGCTCAAGGTTTCAGGGTACAGACCAATAAAACCTTTTACTAATAAGAGTTCTCGCTTCCCTTACTTGACATGAGTGCCTTATTGAGAATATGATATAACATATCTATATATGTACAATATCTATGAGAAGACTAACAGATTAATGTCAATCAAAAATTGTATATTTTACCTGCTTTTATATATATCTTGTCTTCGTGGTTATAATATAGTTTATTTATTTATTAAAATATATTTAAAATGGGTAGCACCATCAGTACAAAGTGTTTTTCAGGTGGCCCATTAATACAATAAAACAAAACAAAAATATATATACAGATGGAATATAAAATACATAAATTAACTAAAATAAGAAAATAGATATATAATCATAAAACATGTACAAATACATGGCCAAATGTGCTACGTGAGTTTTCCATGCGTTTATCCTTCTCATGGAAAATGCACGTTGCACATTTGGCAATGTAGGATAAGATAAAATTACATTAAAATATATTGCTTTAGCTTCCTTTAAAAACATTGAAATCATAAATATATTTTTAAAAATGATGGTAAACTATTCCATGCATTAGTACTAGTGTACTTAAAAGACTTTTTAGCAAACTGACTAGAGACACTCGGAATATAAACATTCATAGGAGGACTTCTTGTGTTAATATCATTAATATCACAATTCATAACAACGTCATTAACAAGGTAAAATAAATTCTGATCACATAATCAATAAATTGTCAAATGAAATGCACTTTTGACCTATTGTAGCTGTTGATTGTTTTTTTTTTGTTTTATTTGGGGGGGGGGGGGGGTTCCTTATATACATCGAAAATTGTAGGCCATTATGCGTCCATAATAATCTACTTCACACAAACCAATCATGGCATTATTTATACCAAAATTTTATTGGATTGATACATTTCCATTTATCGGAAACAAATGAAATGTGAGATCCACATCATATGATGGCATTAATCCATTCATCATGGAGTACCTCAAGGAAATTATGTGACACCAGCACATGAAACAATAGAGTGATTTATGTCAACGGAAACCAATGAAAAATGGTTATTTAGTTAACACACAATACGAAAACGCACAACACCACAAATGAAGTTTAATTACACTTGCAGTCTGCTCATACCTGTAGAAGAGCATAACACACAATACTCTTACTCTATTGCTGAAATTAATTTTACAATTTCATGATCATTACTGGGACATTTAATTCATGATCATGACATGCTATGCTCACCTTGTAAGTGCCACCAACTCTATTTCAACAGTTCAACCGGTTGCCACCTTGAAACGGGCAGGTGTCACATGACATGCTCACGAATGTCACCTGACCAAGACGACAGTGTCCAGTGATTGATTACAACCACGTGGTGTTTTGGACCTTAAGAACTTATATATTATTGGTCATACCAAAACAGTTTGCTTGATTTGAGCCTATATCACGAAAATAAGCAATGTTCCAAAACAAACTGTTTCAACTATGCACACCCATGCACCTATAAGTAGTGTAATGGGTTGGCCACAACAACCACATGATGAGTGTATTTCTCATTCTATGCAGTGGTGTTAACAATACCCAATCACTTCAAGAAACAGCCTGGGGTTGTTTTTGTTTTTTTTAACCTCATTCTTTAATAGGATTTATTCCTAAGACAAATGATTCTACTCTGAATCTTTTTCTTTGTCTGTTATCCCTGGGCCGTTGTTTTGCTCTTAATATATACTTTCTCTATCAAACAGACTGCACTAATCCAAACTGTTTTGTATGTGGTACAGGGTAGGCCATCAGCAAACATGCAAGTGTTCAAAACAATTAATGTAAATATAGGTAAAAATTTGGTACAGTCCTGCTTGTTGCAATCCTTATACTATGATGTTCCTTCCATACGCAGCCAATATTCATATGTTATAATACCAAATGGCTCATAGGTGGCATGCATGTCAGCGGCTTTTGGCCTTATGTAAATTGTAAGTTTATGGTCGAATAAATTCTGTCTGTCTGTCTGTCTGTCTAGCTGTCTGTCTGGCTGTCTAGCTGTCTGTCTGGCTGTCTAGCTGTCAGTTAGTCAGTCAGTCAGTCAGTCAGTCAGTCTGAATGAATGAATGAATGTATCACCCCAAAGACATGCATTGGCTGGTCATGAGGATGACATCCAACCCTGAAACACTGCAGCTTCATCTAGAATAAACAAATAAATGATAAATACTTAAGACTATAAGATGAATTCAGTTTCTGCAGGTGAATAGGTATTCTTTGTATTGTGCAATATCCAGGTCTTCTTATGATTTTCATTTTCTTTTAAGTTATTCCGTTTCAATTAAGTGTTGTTTTTGTCTTCTAACTTTCGCGGTAATTTAATGATCCCTTGTAGGACCACCAATCATATAATATATATCATGTATTTCCAAAGGAATTACATCTCTCTTATGACACTGTCTTTTTATGTATACGTATGGTGAATAAACAATTGAACTTGTACCAGATAAACTTAAGTTGGCCCACCTTTTAATCAACATGGCCATGGGAGGTCGGTCATTCTAGAAACATGCAGTCAGAAAATCTGAATTTGGTTAAATAAAAAAATAAAAGGAGTTCATCTAGATGTCTAAAACATAGCTTGTTGTGGTCGGATATCAGGGACAGTATTATCAGAGAAACATTTTGGAACTTTAGGTAATCCTATAGCAGAAACGGCCATTTTTAATCATACTAAGTACAAGCCCACATTCCAAGCGATAACATTCACACGAAGTTAGCAGATCTATGGAAGTTCACATCACTATTGTAATCATCACTCTGTTTTCAGCCAAATGCCTCAAACTGTAAGTAGGCTGTTGAAAATGGAAGGTGATATTTATGATGAAGAAAACTTTCGCAAATTGGGGTCAGGAATTCCCCCTATTAGGGGGTCGCCATTCTGCTAGAACAATTCGCAATTTATTGCCAGGCGAAAATGGGGTGCTGAGTGCTGAGTGCTGAGTGCTGACAGAGAAGTGTTGTATAGAGTAGAGGAACATGCTGCTTTGCAATTTCCGGATGAAAGTATCATCAGTACCCCCAGTACCCCATAACAGTACTGTTAAGGGGTACTGTTATGGGGTACTGGTATCATTAATGTGCATTACCTGAAGTATAGCTAAGAATATTCCATGGTTAAAGTTGCACTGTCTGTCAAATTTGCAATTTTCTAAGATGCTATCAAACAGTTGAAAATTACTTTTATTAATCAAGGCACACTAAATTTGGAATTAATGATTTTATAAGACATTAATTATTTAAAAACGAATTGTACTTTGAGAGAAATCCAGACCAAAACATTGGAAACACAATGGAAATGACATCATCACCATTGTTCAGTATTGTGATGTCATCACTGGGTTTGTTTACATATTGAGTTTTTGATGGCATGAAAAACTCATATTTATATTATTTATTGTAAATTAAAACTAAATTGTTGTGCAAAAGTGGGTATGTAATGGTTAAAAATATCATGAGACAAGAAGGCAGTATTGATTTAGGGCCTATATCATTATTTTAATGTGCAAATTTGACAGACAGTGCACCTTTAAACATTCATGCAATGAAAAGAAGGTTGAAATAAAAGTCATGTTGTAGTGACAAAATATTCAGAATTCCCTTCCCATACCTTTATTGTTGTGTTCAAAAATATTTCATGAAAATAATAATTTAATAAAATATTTGTAGATAAAGGCCACTGATACACCTACCATTATGTTCGTCAATAGCAGAAATGCATTCTAAACCTTTTACATTTAATTCATCAAATGAATAATTGCCAGTCAAATTGGCATACTCTTTCAATCAAAATTACCTGCGTGAATGATTCCTAAAATAGCCAGTGAAATTCTGATATCCTTGATTAACGAAAAAGAATGTCATGAATTGTAGAATATAAAATTTTGACTTGACTCCAATTTCAGACAGATTTAATTCTATAGTTTTGCGCATTGCTTTAAAAAACACAAGCACTGACAATTTAGTTTTAGTTTTAGACATCCTTTTTACTTGTGATTTGTAGATGTCAGTTATCGCAGTTAAGTATTTAAGTAGGTGCATGTGTAAAACAGTTGCGGAGTCAAAATTAACTTAAGGCTAACTTAAATCTCTCGGCAAGCCTCAGACAGCATAGCTTATCGTGTGTACCTTTTTTCATAATACCATCACATAAAAAAAACTTGTTTATCTCCGAACACAGTACGTTTCAAAGTAAAAATCACCAAGGCAAATACCTCACAATTAAGACCATGCACCAATATTTTTTTTATTTTTTTTTCAAAACTGTATTCCTAGATCAGGGGCGGATCCAGAAAATACTTCACGGAAGGGGGGGGGGGGGGGGGTTGACAAATTAAAATGTATTGCGGTGGCTGAATATTTTAATATTTTAAAATTATAATGTACTAGGCCAGGGGGGGGGGGGGGGGTTGCAACCCCCAAACCCCGCCCCCCCCCCCTAAATCCGCCACTGCTAGATGCTATTGTTACCTTGCTATTCAGGCCACCTCACCAGTAAATATTTCCCTGACAGTGAGTGGTCTTACTGGCGAACTTCTGTGAAATGTAGTTTCCACCTCTACATGAGCCTACTTTATGTAATGCAATTATTCGCAGTTCACAAACCTGTTTTTCGGTACTTTATGGTCCCAAAATTCAGTTAACGCAAAATGGATTTCCTTCATAAATCCCACTTCAATGCAATTTTGATGATGATAAATGCATGACATTTTACTCGCAGCGTTTCATATCTGGTAGGAGTTAAGCAATGCATTTTATCACACCATTCATAATACTTTATGAGGCTCAATCTTTTTTCATCTACTTAAAACTGAAGGAAGGCGCATCTGGGCAGGGCAGCCCATCTCCCTCAGCCATTGAAACATAAATTAAAGGGATAATTTAAAGCTTGCCCCAGGCTGCTTGGTACATGTTCTCTGTGTCTATCAATAAAGATACTCATAAACAAGATATTTACTAGTTTGGCTTTTGAACAAAATTTAATGAATATTTTTCTTGCATATGAAATAGGTTTCATTGTTAATCCATTTCATATGTAAAGCTAATTTTTCAATGATAACAAATTTAGTTGTGATTTTGCATCGTGCAGTATATCTGTTATCAAATAATAAATAATAAGAAAATACTCTTGACAGGATTTACACCTTTTTGTTTATTAATTATCAGGGCAAGATGAATAAATGGTTTATAGTCTGGATTTTATTTATTTTTTCATGCAAATATAAAAGTAATTTTTCTATTTTTCAACATTATAATATCAAAATGACCTATTCAGGTATCTGCATCTAAAAATACGATATTACTAACATTTCTGACAGATGAATAATCGTGTGTATGAAAAATTCTTTGATGCGTTATTGAAGTATTTCACTCGTCACTGAGCAATGCTTTAGCTTGAGTTTGCAATAGATTTGATTTCCCACTACTGCAAGGTATTGCATATCAACAGGGTGCATTGGGTAGATAAGAAACACAATGTATGATGACGTGAGCTCTTAAGCCATGTTCATGGCTAAACACTCCCCAGGGAGCTAAAGAAACTCAGGGATTGGCCTACTGTACATTTGCTTTCTTCGCAATGTTATAAGACTTTTTCCAACAAAAACATCGTATTTTCAATTTGTTTTCGCCCAAGACCAATATTATGATATGATGATTAAACCACCAAAGAATGCATCAGTTGCAGTCACCCATGATTGTGATGATATTAGATATGAAACGAGGATATATACAGTGGAGGCCAAAAATACCCAATCACATCCGAAAATTCAGATTTTTGCTGATGAAATCATATTTCTCAGTCTGAAACATTTTTTTGCACTTGCAAATATTAATATAAAGAAGTGAAAATTACACCAACTTTACTTTAAAACGTATGCGCGTAATCTTACAAGCATTAATGAACAAATAATGAAATTTACGAATCAAGCACATTTAGTCAAAGATTGTGTCCCAGTACTCATGAATTTTAACATCAGTGCAATTTTGTTCATTTACAAATACAGTTGACATTTTCAAAGTTTATTATTGTCTTTTTAAGTACCAACAGACATGCATAGTGTTTTCTACAGTTGGCAAACCATTAAACTTATGACAAGCAATTATTAAAACCCTGACTTTGAAAAAGCTAGAACAAATTTTACTTTTCTATGGGTGATTGTGTATATTTGACTATATTTGTAATATTTAACAATGTTAACAAAGCAAGAACATGCAGTACAATTGCTAGCTTTTTAACTAATCTAGCTTCTAAATATATCCCTTTGAGTCCATAATGGCCCTATTGCAATTTCAAATGCATGTCAACCAAATAGTATACGCCCTTATTAACCTTGAAGGTCCAGGGTCTGCAATTTGATTTATCAACAGTGAGTACGCCCAAGAAAAACGTGTCCATATAACTAATCAACTGTTTGAGAACACTAGTTCAGATGCTGTAATACATGCCACTTGTGATTACATAAAAACTGGTATAGAGCCAATATTTAAAAAGATATATTTCAGATCTGTGACAAACTATTTTCCAACTAATTCATGGTATGATGAAGAGTGCAAACCAGCTGGGAAGACAGCCAATGAATATGCTGTAAAACATGACCTTGATATCACTACTAATAACCAACAATACAAATTAATAAAAAATATCAAAGTATCATACAGCGAAAGAAAAGACTACACCTACAGTCTCTTAGAGATAAATTACACCAACTTAACTTCACCAATCAAACAGAGTGTTTGACATTATGGAATAAACTCACTAATAGTAATAATGATAAAACAATACAGTCTGCCAGACATAGACACATTTCATAGCTATTATATAAATCAGATTAACCCCCAGTTTGCACATACTTGATCAAGAACACATGGCAGAAATTGATGACTACATACATAAAATTAAAACCATCCCAGATAACAACAAAATTGACACTCTCCATGCAAATATTTGTGACAGCAACATCACAGAAGCTGAGGTAGCTCTACATCTTAAAAAGCTGAGGAATAATAAAGCAGCAGGTATTGATGGCATTACTGGTGAATTTTATAAATGTGTTGCAGATGAAATAATTGCTCCTTTCTGTGCAATCTTCAATTACATATTTGATAAAGGTGATTATCCATCCCAGCGGGTAGAGGGGCTAATTAATGCATTGCAAAAAAAGGGAGATCACTCAAATCCTGACAATTATAGGAAAATTACTATTACAGTTGCCATGGCAAAAATATTTGACTCCATCCTTAACGCCAGGCTATAGTTTAAAAATGATGCCATGTCCTAATTATTGTCATTTTCCTTAGATGATACTTTTCAATTCGGTTTTACTCCCTCTCGAGGAACAACAGACTGTCTGTATTTGTGTTAGACACAATCATCAGACATCATTAATAAAACAAAACCTATATATCTATGTTTTGTAGACTTTACAAAAGCCTTTGACTATATAAAGAGAAATGCACTATTTTACAAACTCCACAAACAAAAATTGAGCAAGAAGATGCTGGAAATCATAATGAGTATGTTTGACAAGGCCCACACTTTAGTCTTTGTCCCTCCATTGAAAGTATATTTAGTGTACTGCAAGGTGGCATTTTAAGCCCAAAACTATTGAACGAATTCATGTCTGACCTACCAAAACATCTTAGTGAATGACATAGTTCTCATATCTAACTCAGCTGCAGGCCTGCAAAAACAGTATTGATTCACTACACAAGTTATGTGCTAAATGGCATCTTATATTGAACACATCTAAAACTAAAGTGATGAAAATTGGTATGAAAAGCTCTGTTAGTTTCACATATAACACTCAGAATATAGAAAATGTAGACACATATAAATACCAAGGCCACATCATCACAAATGACTAGAAATGCATCCACCACAAGGTGATAAGTCACCTAATAACAAAAGCCCAAAAGGCACTCTTTGCTCTACGAAATAAACTTAAGCCAGCATAGGGTCATATACCCCCATTGCTTGCCAACCTAACTTAGGACCTATAAAAGATTTAAAACCAGCTACTGCATTGAACAATACCTACTATTAGACCTGCCTAAAAAAACATCCAGTAATATAGCAAGATTCAGAGTTAGCTCCAACAATCCTAAAACTGAAACTGGCAGACACGAATCCCCAAAAATCCCTTTGCATGAGAGAATATGTGATAATTGTGATAGTGGTGAAATAGAAGATGAATCTCACCGTTTACTGACATGTAACAAAAAGGAAATACCAAGGCTGGAATTACTTAATATAGCTAATTTTCATGACCTAGACAAATTACAACAAATTTCAAGCCCTATTGTCATGTAAGAATCTGGAAGTACTAAAGGCATTAGGCAATTTTTTTAATAAAATTATGTAATAACGTTTCAGCTAGAAGTTTTGGTGCCTTACTCTGGAAAAAGGAACCCTTTCACATCCAATAAACCATCTCGCAATCTCAGAGGTCCGCGCAATGTTGCTCTGAAGACCCCACCTACTGACCTAACCCATGGACACCCTCTTTCACCATTTCACCAGCCCTGGTGATCATCGTGCCATGTTGATTTGCATTGACTTTTATTCTAATTTGTTTTGTAAATGTGACAGCATTAACCACTTGCAGTATTGACCTGTACAGTATTATGCAAGAGGCCAATTGAAGCGTTTTAATATTATATTCTTATATCATCCATTAATTAGTTGCTAACTAAGAAAAACTGGAACCGATTTCCGTATATCAAGTAAATATTTGGAAATACTAGTAGATCATAGATTGTATGCACTAGAGTAGATATAGATGTTATGTATGTTTGTTTTGTAATGTTATATGACACATGTATCAATTCCTGATATCAAGTTTGTCAATAAAACTATATATTTTTTTTTCTTTTTCCTCTTTTTTTTTGTTTACCCAATATTTATCTATTTTTATTTATTTCTAATTTATTAACTTTTTTTTTTCTTATTCTGTTTTCCACATCTGCTATGTGTGTAGTCAAACGCATATAATTTATTTGTTATTAATGTGAATTTCTGGGGTTTTTTTTTCATTTACAAAATTGATAAAGGCAAATACACCTGTTATGTTATCAGCCTGCCATAGTATTTTTGTATATCATAAATGAGATGTTTTTATTTGTTTTCATGGTCAATAAAGTTGTTATGATTATTATTAATGTTATCATTTACCCATTTCAAAAGTTAAACAAGTAATGTACAAATAGAACATAAATTACAATACTTAAAATGAACCCCATCGAATACTTCTATATTACGTCCATTTCAATAATAGTGGATTTTCTGTGGTTCCCTACATTTCCACTAGGTGGCTACGACAGAATACTGCTATTGGCTGAAACATTTCCCACACTTGATTTTGATTAGCTGAAGCAAAGTGCATCCTAGCAGCATCTTAATTTATATTTGACATCTTATCGTTCAGATGATTTCTGTTATTACCCTTAGAAAATGATATTATTGGAATCAGTTAGATATGGCCTACAATGTCTGAGAAGCAAAATGAGTAATAAAAGGGGAAGAAAGACTTATGTCTTGCTGAAATCTGGGCTGCTCATGGAAATGACTCAATTGCTATGAAAAGAGTGTTAATTGTAGGTGGACTGCATTGTATTACCTGGGGTATTCCAGCTATTCAAAAACTGCTGATTTGTTCTCTAACCAAGTGATAAAACACTAACTTTTTTGCAGAAATTCCAGATTTTTTCCCATTGTTTTTACGCAAAGTGTGGTAACGCTTCATCATTGTGGAAAATTTTCTCACACTTCCAAGTCTTGGATGCCCAAGGGGGGCTTACAGCTGTTTTAGTCTGGTTAAATCAAGTTATCAAAGAGTTAAACATTTTATGATCAAGTTCTGTCTCTAATTCGCTACAATTACCCAAACAACATCTTTCATCTACGTGTACATTTAAAAGATGTATCGTCAAGGTTTTTTATACTGCAGGGGTATATTGGATAACAAGCACCTGTAGAGAAGGCTGTTCCTACTTATCACAATAAATTGCACAGCAAAATATATCTTACTAAATGGTTTTTCAAAACAACGAACTTCTATATAAATCAACAAATGAAAATGTTTTCAATATTTACTTTCAATTGCTGGAAATAATGTTATATTTAGAAATTATATTGTATTAATCAATAAAGGATTTAATTTTTACACTTGTTTATATTAATCTGACCATATTAATTTTTATTTTTTTATTTATTCTTCTTTATTTTATGTGTAATTTACATATGTATGATTGATGTATATAGGTATCTGCAAATCTTGAGATTTTTTTCTTTATTGGCATCAGCCTTCCATATATTGTATATTTCTTTTAGGTCTGTTTTCAAAAGTAGTGACTTGTAATTGTTTATTTGGTTTTTAGTTATGACAATACATCAATCATTCCACCAAGGATTTACTGATGGCATGATATACCTACAGTTGCATACTTTACAATAATTAAGCGCGCTAAATTACAAAAATACAATAATTTATTAATAAACTACTATCTCATTTCAATAATTCAAACAATCGGGAATTTTGTTACAATTGCATTGGCTAATCCAGATGAGTTGGGCGAAGAGGATAACATGCAGTTACATGGGAAAATGTTGCATCATGAGTGATCTAGTGGCACTGAATCAAATAGAGTCTTTTCACTGAGCAGCCCTGAATTCAGCTGGACATAAGTCTTTCCTCTCCTCTTATTACTCATTTTGCTTTTCAGACATAGTAGATCATAGCTAACTGATTCCATAAATATTATTTTCTCAGGGAAGTAACAGAAATCAATTGAATGGTAAGATGTCAAATATACATTAAACTTCACTTTGCTTCAGCCAATCACAATCAAAGGCGTGAACTTTTTCAGCCAATAGAATTGCAGTATTCCGCCGTAGCCACCCGGTGGAAAGCTGGTGAACCTTCCATAAAAATCCACTATTGGGAAGGAACTGGGGTATGAGGGGCAGCCATTAGTTGCATTTGTAAAAGAGCAGCAGGTGAGGGAGCGTGATGAACGAAAAGAACATAGAGAACTTGAAAAAGTGAGACTTCAGAAACCGGTGGAAATTGAGCAAGTAAAAACACAGAAAGAGGTGAAACAACTTGAGTTTTGGGCCAGTTGTAGAACTCACTACATGACCAAACCACTCCATTATGACAGTACCCGAGTTTCTTATAGGCAAAATCGGGTTTAAATCAACAATTTCGAGCAGTGCAATATGAGAAGTTCAATTAGCACCTACTTCCTAGCCAGTCCCTGCTTCCCTACAATTGCAGCAATAAACCAGCGAGGTCTTAATTGCACTGAGCAATTAAAGTGTCACATTGCCTATACGCCCTAGCCCTAGTTAAACATATAATTAGTAAACTATTTAGACCATTGATTTAAGAAATCTTCTCTTAAAAATACAAGAGAAATATTATATATATATATATCGTTTTATTGACAAGCCTGATATCAGGAATTGATACATGTGTCATACAACATTACAAAACAAACAAATATACAACATAACAAAAACAGGTCTAGTGTCTACATCTACTATATATACAATCTATAATCTACCAGTATTTCTACATATTTACTTGATAAACGCAAGTCGGTTCCAGTTTTGTTTACATATATATACATACATGAATATAAAAATGAGAGTTAATACTGTACAGGTCAATACTTCAAGTGGGTAATACTGTAATGATTTCAAAACAAATTTGAATAAAAAGTCAGTTTAAAATGGCAAAAGAAGGTGTCCATGGGTTGGGTCAGTGGGTGGGGTCTTCAGAGCAGCATTGCGCTGACCTCTGAAAAGGCGAAAGGGGGTGTCCATGGGCTGGGTCAATGAGTGGGATCTTCAGAGCAACATTGCGCTGACCTCTGAGATTGTCATAATGGGGTGTTTGAATTGAAAGGTTCCCTGTCTTGTGGAAGGGGGGCACCAATACTGAATTAACATTATGAAAAAACTCTATTTAGAAAGTTGCCTAATGCCTTTGGCACTTCTGGATTCTTACATGACAATAGGGCTTGGAATTGTTGAGATTTTTCTAGGTCATGAAAATTAGGTATACTATCTGTTGCTATATTAAGTAATTCTAGCCTTGGTATTTCATTTTTATTACATGTCAATAAGCAGTGAGATTCATCTTCTATTTCACCAGTCACAATATTCACATATTCTCTCATGCAAAGGAATTTTTGGGGATTCATGTCTACCAGTTTCAATTCTAAGATTGTGGGAGCTAACTCTGAATCTTGCTATATTACTGTATGTTTTTTTGGGCAGATTTAATAGTAGGTATGGCTCAATGCAGTAGCTGGTTTTAAATGTTTTATAGGTCCTAAGTTTAGGTTGGGCGTTTGTGTCATTTATTTCATGAAGAATTCTATCCTTTTCATTGTCATAAAGTACTAGTTTTATCTTATTTGTCAGTACGCTGGGTTCTAGAGCTTGCCAATTAATTATGTTTGCTTCAGAGATGATATGCTTTACTTTAGTATACCAGTTTCTCTGACCATTTGTGTGTAGTTTTTCTTGTATTTTCAAGCACTTATTTAATATTTCACTATTAGGCATTGTCTGAAGTCTTGCCCAGTAGTTTAGCAAGTTTTTGTCTGATGTGAAGTGTAAATCGTCCTGTTTCTGCATACACAGCTAAGGAAGGGGTTTGTTTTCGTACATTTAATACATTCTTCAGGTAACCTAATTGCACTTTCTTTCTCTATTTCAGAAATAGGGGAATTTTGTGACCATACTACACTATTATATTCTAGAATGGGAAGTATATAACTGTCAAACATTTTTATGGCAAGCAAAGGGGGTATATGACCCAATGCTGGTTTAAGTTTACTTCGTAGAGCAAAGAGAGCCTTTTGGGCTTGGGTTATTAAGTGACTTGTCACCTTGTGATGTATGCGTTTATGGTTATTTGTGATGATGTGGCCTAGGTATTTATATGTGTCTACATTTTCTATACTCTGAGTGTTATATATGAAATGAATAGAGCTTTTCGTACCAATTTTCATCACTTTAGTTTTTAATATATTCTCTTTAAGATGCCATTTAGCACAGAATTTGTGCAGTGAATCGATACTGTTTTGTAGGCCTGCAGCTGAGTTAGATATGAGAACTATGTCATCTGCATAGAGGAGGTGAGTGAAATGTGTGCCGTCGATTTCTATTCCATTGTTTATACTTAGATGGTTTGGTAGGTCAGACATAAATTCATTAAATAGCTTTGGGCTTAAAATACCACCTTGCAGTACCCCAAATATACTTTCAATGGGAGGACTAATTTCTCCCAGCTGGTGGACTTTAGCTTGGGCTTTGTCAAACATACTCATGATGATTTTCAGCATTTCCTGGCTCATTTTTTGTTTGTGGAGTTTGTAATATAGCGCATTTCTGTTTATATAGTCAAAGGCTTTTGTGAAGTCTACGAAACATAGATATACAGGCATTTTTTTAAATTGTTCGTGTCTGATGATTGTGTCAAACACAAATACACAGTCAGTTGTTCCTCGAGAGGGAGTAAAACCGAATTGAAAAGGATCATCTAAGGACATGGCATCATTTTTAAAATATAGCCTGGCATTAAGAATGGAGTCAAATATTTTTGCCATGGCAACTGTAATAGTAATTTTCCTATAATTGTCAGGATTTGAGTGATCTCCCTTTTTGTGCAGTGCATTAATTAGTCCCTCTGCCCACTGAGATGGATAATCACCTTTATCAAATATGAAATTGAAGATTGCACAAAATGGAACAATAAGTTCATTTTCAACACATTTATAGAATTCACCAGTAATGCCATCAATACCTGCTGCTTTATTATTCTTCAACTTTTTAAGATGTAGGGCTACCTCAGATTCTGTGATGTAGCTGTCACAAATATTTGCAGGGAGAGTGTCAATTATGTTGTTATCTGGGATGGTTTTAATTTTATGTATGTATTCATCAATTTCTGCCATGTGTTCTTGATCAAAATATGTGCATACTGGGGGATTAATCTGATTTTTAAAATAGCTATAGAATGTGTCTATATCTGGCAGATTCTGTGTTGTTTTATCATTATTACTATTCGTGAGTTTATTCCATAATTTCCAACACTCTGTTTGATTGGTGGAGTGCAGTTGGTGTAATTTATCTCTATTTGACTGTAGGTGTAGTCTTTTCTTTCGCTGTATGATTCTTTTATAATTTTTATGCAGTAATTTGTAATGTTGGTTACAAGTAGTGATATTAATGTCATGTTTTACAGCATATTCATCAGCTGTTTTCCTAGCTTTTTTGCACTCTTCATCATACCATGAATTAGTTGGAAAGTTGTTTGTCACAGATTTGAAATATTTCTTTTTAAATATTGGGTCTATACCAGTTTTTATGTACTCATAAGTGGCATGTATTACAGCATCTGAACTAGTGTTCTCAGACAGTTGATTAGTTAAATGGAAAAGTTTTTCTTGGGCATATTCACTGTTGAGAGCATCCTTGTAGTCTGTTACTCTAAAATTGTCAAAAGCATACCTATAGCGTTTATTATGATTAGAGTTTTTACTTTGCTTGCTGTTGGTATTAATACTACCAAGCATTGAATCTGTCGCGATTGAGAAGGTCAAAGGTGTGTGATCAGATTCCACCAATTTTGCACAAATTTTTAATTCATTTAATAGTTCTGTAAGTCTCTCTGTAGTGAGTAGGTAGTCCACCATACTTTTACCAAGGGGAGCATGACATGTGAAGTCATCTGTGTTATTGGGATTATAAAACCCATTCATAATTCTCATGTTACTATTTTGACATAGTTGAATGAGGTCCTTACCGAAACTATTATGAGCCTTATCCCTTGTCTGTCTTACTTTAGATAGCCAGGTGGAGTTAAGTGAATATCCTAAATCTGAGTTTGTATTGTTTAACATTATTAAGTCATTGGTATCTTTACCATGTACATTTGGGGCTACATCAATTAGACCACCTGTGCGACTATTGAAGTCGCCACAAAGAGCAACGAGTGGGGTGCATTGGAGGAACTTTCCAATATCATCTTGTAGGGCTTGGAAAATGTCATTACTGTTACTACTGTTACTATTCAGATAAACTTTTGAGCCAGCCGGTGGAATATATGTACCTCCAATAATTATTGCAGGGAGTGGATGTTTTTGTTTAATATGTAGCCAAATAACATTTTCATTGACCTTTTCTATTTTGATTAGATGTTTTATGCTATTTTTAATTAGGACAGCTATGCCACCTGCTGGTCTCCTTGCTCGAGGATGTTTATATTTACGTTGACAGTGGAAGTATTGATAATTAGGGAGAGGGGGATTATAAGTATCAAGTTTCATTGTCTCAAAGAGAAATATCACTTCGTAACCAGAGAGAAATTTACTTACACTATCTAATTCAAATTTACTGCCTATCCCTTGGATATTCCAGAAAAGTATGTTTATATTACCACGAGACATTTCACATAACTGTTTATTTACATGAGGTGTCTTTAGTTTATTAGGTAGATAGCTTATATTTAGTATGTCCTTTCTCCTTATATTATTGCTACTACTAAGGCTTTTCTGACTTGATATGGTTGAGTGAGCCAAGACATTTTTAGTTGAGTCTACAAAATCCTTAGCAATGGCATTATTAATTAAGTCTAAAACATCATTATCAATGGCATTTTTAGTTAAGTCTACAAAATCGTTTTCAATGGCATTATTAGTTAAGTCTACAAAATTTTTATCAATGGCATTTTTAGTTAAGTCTACAAAATCATTATCAATGGCATTATAAGTTAAGTCTACAGAATCATTATCAGTTAATTCTATGTTTATATTTACCATATGTCGTCCATACTTATTGTTTGTGTTAGAAATGCCCATTTGTGCCCCCCCCCCCCCACCAGGAACAGGGGTGTTGAAGCAGATGTCTTTACATGACTGGGTGGCTGGAACCAACTCATCGAAACCTTTGTATGGAGTCAAGATAGGGTTTCTTAACGATTGAGGCGATACGTCGGCCAAGCATCATCTTTGAGGCATATGACAGATGGATATTATCTTGAAGTTTCGAGTTGTTGTTGTCAAGGTAACTTATCATGCGCTCATTTAAGGCCAAATGTTGCATAAGTGCGTTTACCCTTTGAATGGACTGGCGTCTCTGCAGGTTGCCGACGATAGTGTGTCCGACCAGGATTATCCGGGACCAAGGGTAAACGCGTTGTAGTTCACGAACCACTCTTTCATATTTTGAGTTAATCTGGTTGGGGGACATTGCATTTGCCGCTTCAATATCGCCCGCCATGAGGACAATATGGCTTGGGTCTGGACCGTGTGGGATGTGACGTATGCGAGTGCCAATGTACTCCAATGTACCACCGGGGTAGAAAACAGATTTTGCCGAGAGTTCATTTTCACTGAGAAAACTGGCCATCTGACGCACATTAGAATTTCCAATGATTAGCACGGTTGAATTTGTTGAAACGGGTACCGGCAGGCACCGAGCACCTGATGAGTTGTGTGATGAGCTGTTTGAGGTAGTATTCTGATTATTCAATGAAGGGGCTTTGTTAGTACTGTTTGCGGTTATGGGGAATGCTGGTTTGCTTTTAGGGGCTGGAGACTGACTGGTCCAGGCCTTTCTTTTTTCCATGGGAGCAGTAGTTGGTACGAGGAGTGAGGACTAATTCAACTTCAGTCTTTCTCTTAGCTCTTCAAGAAGGTTTCCCATCATATTCAAACCCATCAAGTTGGAACCGCATCCCCAATAACTGTCTGTTTCAATGTTGTGGATCAATCTCTTATTCCCCGTTTTGACAAACGACACTGCTTCACCTTAGTATTGAGAATTTCAGCCATAATGGAGGACTTAGCCTCATGCCATTGTTCACACTTTCGGATTGTTTTGCTGATTTCTTTGGCTTGAGCAGGTGTCCTCGCATGAAGTATTTTGTGGGCAACATCAGTGCGGGCATGGTACATGGCCATCCGATACTGATAGGCATGCTCCGCACTTCCAAAGTTCATGCCATTGTATGTCAACTTAGTGGGATAGAAATTGGAAAGCACCGAGAGGTTTCCATTTGACCGGAAAAGGGCAGCTTCCCTCTCTGTGGTGGAGCTTCCTATCACAAGAGTCTGTGTACTTTTGTTAGAGGGACGTTTTGGGTTTGTATCTACTGAGAGTTCTATGCTGGGCATTGGTGTGGAGGTCAATAGATCAGACATGTCGCTCCGATGTATTGTGTGATCAGTCATGGGGAGAAGAGATGGAGATGCAAGTAATGACTGGGACAGGGCAGATCGCATCAATGTGCCATGATGAGATTGGGGTGTAGCAGCAAACTCATCCTGGGACTGAGTTGATATCAGCAAAGAGTCATTTCCTTGTGTAATTGGCTGTGTGTCAAGAACATAGTTTTGCAAGGATTTATCGATAAATGAAAGTTGACTCTCGGTGATGGTGGAACCAACATCAATAGAATGTTGATCAGGATATACAAAGGCATCATGATGTTGTTTTCGAGCATTGCGTAAGGGCTGAATTCTCGTGCGTTTTGGAGCCTCAGTAGTCTGGGCAGGAGAAAACAATGCTGAGACCAGTGAAAATGCTGCTTGAAAGGCCATTTTAGCTCAGCTGCTGCAGAGTCCGTTTTCTGGTCCTGCAACAGGGAGGGTAACAGAGTAGACACTGGTACGATATAGTGGTAATAATAATGGCTCATCAAGTGGAAATAATAATGAACAATAGTCTAGACCAATATATTGATAAAGCCTAACTATAGTATAGAGCCTTACTATAGTATGTTACAAATATGCCACTTTATTGAGAAACAATGATGGGAAATCCCCTACAAAAGGGGAATCCCCAGGAAAAGCTTAATGCAAAAATTACGGAGTATCTAAATTGTGAAGGAGTAATTTAGATGATTAATCTCACTCTTAGTTCAGCACAATTTTAGTTGCACAAGTTAGTTGCACAAGTTAGTTGTGGTTAGTTTAACTTTTAAACTTAGTTTTGGTGATCAGCAAGTCAAAGTATAGCCCTTAGTTGACGTAATTTGCGCCAAAATCCGTGGGCGATAATACAGTGAATGAGGCGCAAAAATGTAAACAAGTTTACCGGCGTGCTTTTAAACGGTCAGTTTAAGCAATCAACATAACATTTTGACTCGGAAATTTAGGTTATCATTGAGCAATAAGATCTAAACACTGTGTGTGTACGGTCGTTATCAATAAAAGTTACAATAGTAAGTAGAAAACTTATCTTTTGGTGGAGCAACTCTGGAACACCTCCTCTCAGTCCGACCGTCCATATATTACTTTGATTCATATTTTTCTAGTTTATGCAAATATAGATTCATATTTTTTTAGTTTATGCAATTTTTTTTTAATTAACTGCTTGTTAAACTAGAATTGTGTAAACTCAGCACATGAACATCTTAATTCCATACACCAGCCTGTACAATATAAGAGAAATATAATGGAAATGGGGAGCTGGCTATGGACAGTGATGGTGATTTATAAACAGTCTGTTGAAATCAGTTCGAGGCCAAATTTAACAAGTTTTAAAACTAAATGGAGTTTATTACTACTGCCAACAATCACATCATTGATATAGGACAAATCGCAAGATATTTGTAGCTGCAATATCTTCAGAGGCATAGCATTAAGCTCTAGCATTAGTAAACTCTTTGACATTCTCATTCTGAAGAGATACTCTGACTATTTCACAATTTCAGACCTACAGTTTCGTACAAAACAGCACATACTACTAGTCTCTGCACTTTGATGTTGATATTAAAAGCTTACATTGTCCTGGAGACCAGTAGAATTAACCAACAGTTGTCAAGATCAACCAGCCCTGTACCCAATACTTCCACAAACAGCTGATCTAAAAACTCAAGTTTATAGTAAAGAAAGTTTGACACATTCATTAAAACTTTTACATGTCTTTAATGTTCTTTTGTTTACACCTAGTGTGTACCTGGTTTGAAGCCAATTAAGAAGACACAAATGTTCCATGTCATGTCCTGTTTCAACAGGGGTCCGCCCTTTGCGTGTTGCCATAGGAACGTAATGACCTCCAAGGCAGACCTGACTTCCGGTACTTTCTTGAGGACTAATGCCACTTTCCTATGTATGATTTAAATGCTATTCAGTAGAACCTTGCCATTTTAAACCATTCTTGATCCAAAAAATGTATGATGTAAAGTAATGTTAACATTCAAATTTCTAATGGTACACGTGATCGAGAGGGCGGGGGCCTATCTCAGAGGTAATGCTCTGGGCTTCCAACTGCTGGGTCCCAGGTTCAATTCCTGGTCGAGCCTAAGTTGGATGGCTGTTTCATCCTTCATCTCATTGCCATGGTCTCTGCCTGTCCTAATTAGCCCAACTGGTGCAGAAATACAGGACTAATAAAGCCCTAATCACCCACCCACCCGTATACGTGATCAATGTGATTTTAGCAGTGATGCGAAGTTTCCATGTAAAATATGGTTGCCTCTAGAATGCTGTCACTACCAATAGACTAATAAGTGACCTATTCCTGGCTGTAGCTATAACTGGCTAAAGGCCAGCTGCTTCTGTCTACTCCTATCTTATAGTCAGATTACACCTGCCACCATCAATTAGAAAATATATTGAAAAAAAATCTTATAACAAGAAATGACAAAATCTGAGGCACTCTTAACTTATGCACCAGATGGTACATCAGATCCGGCTTTGAGAAGCCAGCTATAGCCAGACAGTTCCGTTCAGTGGCAGGTACCATCAGTTAAATTTGACAGGCCTTTTTTAATGCAATGGCTTTCTTTATCATAGACAAGTGGCAGTTGCAAAAGATACTGCTTCATAAGAGTAATGCAGACATTTATAAACTGATCTCAGAACTGAAGAGGGACCTCACTTCTGTTATCTACATTTTGGAGAGAACTAAAGAATAAAGCCCATCGTCAACAGAGTAAAATAAACATTGTATGATACACAGATCAAAAAAGTTAACAAGCATATTGGCAATAAATGGGAAATCTTTTATTTTTGAACAGGAGCCCTCTGAGCAATGAGCTTTAAGTGAGCAAATAAAAATGATTATGATTTCTTGGGTTATTTAAATATTTGCAAAACAACACCTATTTGATCAAGATCAGGACTTGAGATAGACTGTGAAAAGGAAACTTATAAACCTGGGCAACTTCACTCATCTGTCTTTCTGAAAGATAAGAGTGACGTTCATCATTATAGCTAATATGCCAATAATCCATTATATATAGGCCTACTAACCAAGCCTATATACATTATACATGTAGTAATTGTACAAGTGGTATTTACTTTTATGCTGCTATCAGTGTGCCTTGCATTGGTGGCTGACTGCATTAAGTTTTAAAATTCACATACAAAAACACAGCAAAAAAGTAATTGAAGAAATACTAGGCCTACCTGGTGAATGCTACATGATGTATACATCACACACAAGGTGGAGCTACGTACCACATCACAAACAACGCCACCTTGTGTACTGATCATTCACTCCATGACATGATAAAACTTTTATCTAAGTATTTTCTACAGCTGCAGATAATATTTTTAGGCAGTTTACAGACAAACATACAGAAATTTATAGCACAAACACACATAGAATTTCTTTAAATAAGTGTTCTACTTTCCAGGCAACCCATAGATAAATTGCAAAGGGGCCTGTTGCTTTTGAGAAGGAAGGGAGTCAGCATTCTCGGAAGTGTTTTAAAGTGGACAGGGGGGAGGGGGGATTTGTATCTCCTAATATTTTTATTGCAACCTATACAGCGGGGATGGGCACATTTTACAACACCCTTCTCCCCCTCCCCACCCCCAACCCCACATTTCATGTGCAGTGATTCAGTTGTGATATCATAATTTTTAAGATTAGGCCAGACACACGTCAAACTTAAGCCTAGACCTGATTTTGAATGCAATGAATGATGCTACGGGTGCAACCAGCTAGTATAGAGTATTAGTGTATATCCCAAACTTTGCTGTGTTCCTCATAGGAAACTTATAAAGAACCACCCATGTGGTATTTATTGTGATCCATCATCCCTAATTATAATAAATTGTGATCCCAGTGTGCTATCCCTAATTTGCATAAAAAACAATAGAACGTTTCAATTGCCGTGCTTCTTTCTTTACGTCACAACTTCAAAGAAAACAATGTTTGAGCCGACCTTTGATCTCCAATTTGCTGATTTAAACGAATTTAGCTTGGAAAATGGTTAGTATTTGATTTAATATCAATTAATGAGTGTCATTTAAGTGACACCACAATATTATGTAGTAGATATCAAACAAAAATGTTGCTACATTGTTTAGTTTCAATGTGTTTACAATGTAACAATCTTGACCTGTGTACTTAGAGTTGACAATTTAAACAATCATGTAATATTTGAACTGTTACATTTAGTTGATCACAAAAATGTTGATCACTGATTGAGTTCATGACCTCTGAAAATGCTACATTGTACCATGAATGTTATTATTATGATATGTTGTCTGGTCTCATTAAAATTAGATCATAAACAAATAAATGATGATAGGTAGGCTTGGTTAAGGCACTTGCATGATAAAATTTCCAGGAAAAGAAAATTAATAAATCAAAATAGAATGAAATGTACCCAAAAGTTTCATCTTCATTCATATAAGATGTGCATAAAAAGGATTTTGGGTTAATGGATGGGGTTTTTTGCCACTTTTGGTCTATCCTTTCTCTTATTTTTGTTATTCTGTTAATATATATTTTTTCAGATGATTGGATGTACAAATATATTTTGGATAATGACCTCTTGGATATTGACATTGAAAATCAGGTTTCCCACAACACTGTCAACAGCACTGAAGAATTGCTAGTATATATGTCAACTCTAATCGTAGCATAGTTACTACTAAAAAAACCAACCAAATATTTTCTCTATTTTTTAAATGGCTTGGCAATAGAAACAGCTGTTTGGAAGGAGATGATCTGGATAAAAACAAAATAAAACTTATAAGTCCCGAAAAAATAGACACAGAATTTGGAGCATGGCTCATCGACCTCAAAAAGAATGATGGCAGTCCCTATGAGCCAGGAACAGTTGTGTCCTAATATGGATCAGTGAAAAGAAAATTAGAGCAAATAGGTTATGGGGTAGACATTGGTATTGATGCAAGGTTTTGGCTGTCAAGAAAGGTCCTTTCGTCAAAGAAAAAGGAGCTAAAGAAAGAGGGTTTGGGGAACCTGCCAAAGAAAGCAAAGGCATTACAAAAGAAAGACGAAAAGCTATGGGAAAGTGGCCAATTTGGCCTCAAAACAGGCGAACAATTACAAAATGATGTATGGTATTCTGTCACAAAGGGGTTTGGGTTTCGGGGGGTCCAAGAAAGTAAGCAGCTTCAATGGGGGGATATAACTTTGAAATTAAATGACAGCTCAGAATGGATGGAATTTAATGATAGGCTAACAATGGCATCAATCTACACCAGCGATCCTTTGCACCAAAAATATTTGAAATTTGCTCCAAGAAATGTCCAGTCAATGCCTACAAGCTATTTCGAGACAAGCGTCCACAAAGCATGCTCTATTATGATGCCCCATTCTTTGTTTCACCAATTAAAAATCCAACAGACCCTAATACATGGTACTAAAACATGCATGGGAGTGAATAAACTAGCAGGTCTAATGAAAACAATGGCTGTCAATGCAGGGGTAACAGGTGGGTGGGTGGGTGATTAGGGCTTTACGTCCTGTATTTCTGCACCAGTTGGGCTAATAAGGACAGGCAGAGACCATGGCAATCAGACGAAGGATGAAACAGCATCCAACTTAGGCTCGACCTGGAATTGAACCCGGGACCCAGCGGTTGGAAGCCCAGAGCGCTACCTCTGAGCTAGGCCCCCGCCCTAGGGTTAACAGGTAGATTTACCAACCATAGTGTGCGTAAAACAATGTGCTCCAACTTGCTCCACTCAGGGGTACATCCAAATGAGGTTGCTCAACTGTCAGACATAAAAACACTCAATCTCTGAATGCATATGCATCCGCCCGCCTTGACAAGCAGAAGTAAATGTCCCATATTTTGCAAAGAAATGAGCCCAACTCAGAAATAAATGTCCCAAGGCCACTGACCCAATTAAGTGGATCTTGAACGAATAGTAGCAGGAAAAGTTCAGCCAGTGCATGTGCGTCAACAAGTATCATCGCCCACTACACTGAATTGTCAAATCAGCATCAGGGCATATTCGGGGGAATTCTGCCTAATTGCTCAGTTGCATTCAATGGCAATGTTACGTTCAATGTCAACAATTGAGCATGTAATGAACAGTTGAAAAAATGAACAATTAAAGATGGACAATAATTAAGAAAAGTTTAAATATAAATGTTTAAGAGGTGAAAAAAATTACAGCCTTTTAAAATTATCCTAAATGTGTCTACTCTGTATATATTTATTAGTATATTTATTTTTGATTTTGTCATGTTTATGAATAAAATAATTATAATAATGACAACTGACAAGGCATTTGTGCATTTGATTTTGCTGAGATATCATCAAATTAGACAAAAACAAGAAAACAGTAATATATTATGAAGTGATGAGCTTATTAGTCCCAAGTTATATTTATAAATAACATCGCTAGACAGCACAGTTCCAGCCTGTAGACAGGTTGAGTCTGTGAAACAGAAAGTGACGTCACAATATGTGTATGATAGATATCAACCTGTGTTGTCTCGTTCCCATTGACAACACCCACCCACTTGATAGGCTCTGCCCACAGACGAGCATTTAACTACAACATTTTGATTTTCTCTCTTTTTATCATTGACATCAACACAATCATCAATAGAAATATATTTGAGCAACTATGATTACAGTTTATTTGTTATGCCACCACAAAAAGCCATCTAAGTCTTGAAACGGATGACACACTGTAAAACGCTCCCAACTGGTTTGTTTAAATTAAGTTAGCTCTGATTGGCTGTTAGGCTCCACATGAATATTAAAGATTTGTGATCCTCATAGCTAAGAATTGCTGCGCCAACAATGAAAACAAACAATTCGGTCAATTTCTGTCATTGTTTCAAACACCAATTACCAATTTTTTTTTTTTTAAGTATTGAATAGCGTGGGATATAAATCAAACCCAACCAGTGTGGTGGATCAGACGTCTTGCTTGTGGAGGAACTCACTCGTGACTTCGTCACTGAGCTTTCCCAGAAGTGTCCTATACTTTTTTTGCATCTTTTGAGGAAATGCTAAACTGTGCATATAAAAGCAGCGTGTAAATTGATCTTCTTCAAATCCATCACAATCCCAGGGACGCCGCGATATGGTTGCGACACCTTCAACTAAAATGCGGGTAAGTTAATTTAACTTTATTAAGTTATGTGTAGTTCATTTTACATAGGCCTAGGTTTCGTAGCTCGTGCGAGTTAATTAAAAGATATTCTTAGAGCTATATATATATATATATATATATATATATATATATATATATATATATATATATATATATATATATATATATATATATATATGTGTGTGTGTGTGTGTGTGACGAAGTAGATTACATTAGTTGAATACTATTTCGTTGTAACAAATTTATGACGTTGGATTAATTTTACCTAGACATTCTAATTGATTGAATTGCATAGTAACTGGTTGGCCCTGGTTGCACAAGGTAAAAATTACCTCTGTGCGGCAACCTATTGATTTTGAACAAAAACTGATATATGCATAGTTTTTTTTATCTCCTGTCCTTTTTAAGTAGTCAATCAACTGGTGGTCATTTCTTATGTAATGTTTATCAGGGGCGGATCCAGAAGTTTTGGTTGCATTGCAGTTTTGTAGCGTAATGCATTGATCTGATTGGTTGATAGATGATAATTCATTTTCATGAGCCTTTTATATCTCATGCCATCGAGCAATGTTCAGCAAACTAGACCCAAAATACTAAGGAAGTTGGGGGATATATATAAGACCCAAGTAGATATGTGGTATATTTTGATATTCCCTCACTCAAGCTTTAGAATTGACTTATGGCTAACGCCTGGCCTATCTGTCCACTTGGGGAATATCAAAATATACCACATAACCATTGGGTCTTACTACAGTATCACCTGGTAACCATTAAGACTGCAATTCAAAGAGGAATTTAATGATATCTGACTGTCATTTTTTCTATCTCTAACTGTTGTTGAGAAAACTGAAAAAAGGTATTACTGGCAACGATGGTGATATGCCTGAAGTGAGGTCCGTTATGATGGATACGGCTCTCTCATTGCTGCAGAAGAACAATTAAAAAGGTTTTGTTGACTAGCTGAACAATACGCTATATGCAGAATGAGCATAAGGTATAATTTATAAATATAATATTTATGTGACACAGGCAATAATGTATGCATTTCCTAACAATGTATGCATTGCATAACAAGGGCCTACAGTCAAACGATATGTATATACGTTTCACCATTCATATATGCAATACATTGTAGAATGAAATTACCCCATAATACTTTTGTTTATGCCTGAGGCTTTTAATAAACGCCAGTCACTTTTATGTCCTATTGCTTGAGCTGTGCTTATGCGCACCACTTTTATAGTGCTTTGACCATTCTCAAGCAGCTGCATTATTAAACACTTTATCAATACGGTGACCGTTTTTTTAAATATTGAAAACTAATATTCGAAGTGTGTTAGATAAGCAGACGAAATTTCATACATTAATATGGCCCAGTTGTGCCTTTTGATTGTCACATGTCTAATTGGCTATGTTTTACAAAATTTGAAAAATGCAGAACTCTGCACCTACACGCCTAAAACTTTGTCAGAATGTCTAAAATAGTGAAGCATACGTTCTAGTGAAAAATAGAGATTGATATTATTGATATTAAACATGACCTACATGTACATCTTATGTAATATTATATTCATTATCACCTCCTACAGTAGAATTGGTATTGATATTGATTTTATTTGCCCCTTAAAAAATAGTTAAAGTATAAAATAACCCTGACCCAGCCATAACCCTAACCCTAGCCATAAGGATGACATGTAAATATGTCAGATGGCAGCTGTATCTTACATAACAAACCAATGTTTAATATACAAGATTAGAGGTTTTAAATGATCAAGGCCAACGTTTTTGTAATTTGAAAAACATGAAATTTCAAGGTTGGGCGATCTTTTAAACCGAGCAGTCTGGAATATCATGCCCATTAGAAAGGGCTAAAAATAAGCTTTCAGAATATCCTTGTTTCATCTGTAACCTAATTAAGACTGGAGCTAGAACCGATTGATGTTAAGCAGCTTTTTATGACCTTGGCCGATAAACCCCCCTGACCTAATTTCATATGCGTTTGTAGGACTAGTATAGAGTGATTACCCATGTCCGTTTGAGTCTAATGAAAGCTTAATTAATTAATAAATAAGATCTCACTTTCATGAGGAAGGCTGATCTTGAATATGACCTTGATATATAGGTCAAAGGTCAAAATTGACAACTAGGGCCATCATATTTAAACCATGAATAAATCTTGATGAAGAGATTTGCCAGTGGCGCCAAACCGATCTTGAGCATTACGTCATGGGTTGCCTCAGTTCTGTCTTGAATGCCTCATTTGATGTTGCATTTGATGTTGTCTGGCAGTTTGTTCTAGTCCTGCTGTCTCTGCTCGGGACCCTTGAATCTTCAGGGTCCCTGGAAACTCCTGTGAACTACATTTGCAGTATTGCTATGCACATGCAACCTATTGCTGACCAAACAAATTACTTTCACGTTCACCTCCCTAGATTGCTTTGAAAAGAGTGTATAATATCCTAATTTAGACAGTTTTATATTCTTTAAATGATAATAAACAAAATTGAATCAAGAATCATAGGTCAAAAGTGGCTGGGTTAGTTGTGTGGTATACCTGGTGAGGTGCTCTAAGATGAGATTCTGCAGACACTCGCGCTGCTCGCCCACTAATTAAAGTCAATATTTGTAGATGGTGCACGCAGTCAACTTGTACACAGATGGTCCTGGGTATGATTCATAAAGGCATCAATGGAAGCGCTAATTGCTGTTGCTATTGATGATCTTCTTAAACAATTGAATATCACTATCTTGATTGCAGCTTTTTTGTGAATCATTTTGGGAAAAAATCAGTCTGGCTGCCCATGAGCGTGTTTCAAACATTGGCCATTGTAGCTGTTGATGAATTGTGATGACTGTTCCGAGTTCGCTGCTATAGTTTGATGTCTCAAATTGTACATCAGGAAACATGTCGACCCTGGTACTGTGCCTTCTGGAACACCTGATCGCACAGGTTTTGTCTCATTGTCACTTCCACCAAGACAAACTCTTTGGTCCTATGTGTGAACCATGCATGTATCCAGTTTAGTATTTTGCCATAAATACTGTAGTGATTCATCTGTCTGGAGTCTCTGATGTGCGACAGTGTCAAGTTTTACATGCCCCCTTCCCCATGTTGTTATAAGAGAATATTTTTAAATGGTTAGCGCTCGGAATCTGTAGAACTGCCAGAGATTTGTTGTACAAATTTATATTTAATTACCAGGTCTATAAAGAGCCATATGAAGATCTGAATGATAGCTAATTGGGGTCAATAATTACCATGCCTCTTTTTTTTTACCTAAAATCTGAATCCTGATGAAGAAATAATCCGATTACTTTTGAAATTTACTGCTGGGCTAGTCCTTCCTCAGTAAACCTAAAGCAGTAACCTTTCTTTTTTTTCATGATTTTACAAAATACATGTTTTTACTAATGTAACACATTTTTTTACTTTGCAACGAAAACAAAAATGCAGGTGATGAAGATGATTTTGGCATTATTAGACCCTCCTTGATAAAGCAGCTGCGATCCATCTTGGACCAGTATCCTGATGATGGACAAATCTTGAAGGTAATTCAAAGAAAATCTTCTTTGAAAATATGATTAGAAAATTATTTGGCAAGTTATCAATGAAAGTTTATAGGCAATGCATTGTTCTTATTGTCTGAGTAATAGTTTGAAAAGTTTGATTGAGTCTGATACTAATGAATTATTTTACTAAAACCATTGTTTGTTATTTGGGCAGGAACTTATTCAAAATGTGGAAGATGCTAAAGCCACTAAGGTTTGCTTCTTGTATGATGAAACACAATATGGGACCGATCCAGATCAACTGGCGCATCCTGAACTCAGTTTACACCAGGTGAGTGCTCAATCAGTATATTAATACTGATAGTGCAGATGATCACATTTGTAATTATTTTTATTATGGATCGAGTACTGTTCATAAATCAATCCTTTTCTACAGGGTCCAGCGCTTTATGCATTTAATGATGCTGTATTTGCTGCAAATGACTGGAAAGGCATACGAATGCTGCAAGACAGTGTCAAAGTCGAAGATCCTTTGACAGTTGGGAGGTTTGGCCTTGGATTCAAGTCTGTCTTTCACTTGACAGGTAAATTATATGATTATTAACAAAATAAACTACCCTACTAAGAATTTTATACTGGGAATAATAATGCCTGGACAGGTAATGACCAAAGATTGTATCTGGTGAAAAGTTTGATGAAGTCCTGGGTTGGCTGGATGTTTCTTGCCAGAATACATGCAGTGCCAACAGGTGGTTTTCTAGTATTCCAGGCAGAGCTGGTCCTAGGGCAACACAGGCAAGGCAGTTGCTTTGGGCCCCTTGCCTAAATAGGCCCTGCACATCGATAATATTAGGCCACGCTCAAAACTGAAGAGTAAACAAAAAATAAAAAATCTCTTCTCTTTCTAAAGGAAGGATATTTACGAGGCAAATGGGGTTGCTTTGGACCCCACAAGTGCTAAGACCGGCCCTGATTCCAGGCAATGATTATGACTAATTATAGCACCTTTCCTAGTCAAGTTTTCATCTGGCGCCATGCTAGGCAGTAGGATTCTGTCTGGTCAGGTGCTTAGCGCTGGAGTTTATTGTGGCGCCTGATTTGACATCTCATGTGCTTTTATAAATTATCACATACAAACCCAGGTTGCAGTACAGGTATGATGTGTCTGTGTGAAGAACCTTTATTTTAAAGATTTAGCGGTCACAATTCCTACAGTATGGCTGAGCTGTTGGTCTCCTAATGGTGCCTTTTGTCATGGTATCAAGAATATTTAGGATATGAGTAGTATATAATTGTGTCGCCAATGCGTTAACATTGTATTTATTTTGGGTCAGTCATTTGCCTTCTTCAGGTTTCTGGGGACGCTCGGCCTTTAACATGGCAGTCAATGGGCCCCTCTCGGGCTTTTGGGGCTGTTTTGCCCATCTCAGAATATCTAGGATATTTAGCTCCATCCATGACATTCATGTAATCATATTGTATGCCTTGTTGGTAGGGTTCGAACAGGGTAAACTTGGACAAGATTTAACTCCTAGTGCAATAAAAAAGATGTAAATTACTGAAGGGAATACAAATCTTTACTAATGCAGTATTCTGGCTTAGTACCAATATGGCATAAGTAGCTTGTATTGCCCTAGTATTATTTGTTGTATAGTACAGTTCCTTATAATTATCCCACATTCAATAATGTTCCTCCACCTCTGAATGTCTATTTAGCATAGGGAAACTACATTTGCACTTCACTGCTGCTGTAAAGAATGTGTAAGATCAGTGCTTTAATCTGGATCTTCCATAATTCATAGAACTGCAAGATCTGTACTTTCTTTTCAGATTTTCCTAGTGTGCTCAGTGACAGTTGGCTGGGGTTCATTGATCCCCATGAGAAATATTTCCATTTTCGAGGAGATCGGACAACTGGGACAAGATATAGGCTCAGTGATGAGCATTATCATTTCACCCATCAGTTTGAACCATTTCAAGATGTGTTCGGTTATGATAAAGAAACCTTTAAGGAAGGATGCTACAAAGGCACCATATTCCGCTTCCCCCTTCGTCAAAAGGAATCAGCTTTGTCAGATACATTGTACACACCACAGAAGATGTCTGATCTTTTTGCTTCATTTCATCGAGATGCGCATCTCATCTTGCTCTTCCTGAAGAATGTTGAAAGTGTGGAATTGTGTGTGAGACGAGAGGGATCACCAATAGAGACAGTTTACAAGGTTCAGATACAAGACATCTGTAAACATGACGTCCGAGCATCAAGGCAGGCATTCTTGGCCAAGTTATCAGCCACATCTTGGTTGGAAGAGCCAGCAAAAGCAATCTTTCCTATTCATGTAGAAACACTTAAATATGAACATGGTGAGATAGCACATAGGGAAGCCTTTACTTGGTTGATAAGTGAGTACTTTGCTGGCGGAGATGCCATTACAGAGGAAATGAAAGATCTGTGCTGTGACCAGAAAAGTAGAAATGTTCTGCATGTGATGCAGGCAATTGTCACCTATTCAACGCAACAACTGAAGAAGATTACACCGCAGTTAACAAGGGATTATGTAATTGCTTTCATCAGTACCCATGGTAAAAAACTGTCTGAAGAGATGAAGACCACTTTGACAGCTGAAGAGAAGAGAGCTTTGTGTGAGTTCCTTGGGAAGGCTGATGATTGTTTGCTGCCTGCCCAGATCAAGCTATTATCATCCTTACCACTGTTTGAGACAATCCCTGGAAAGAATAGGATCACAGACTTCACTGCTGTCAATGATATATCAAACGCTGCACCCCTTTCACTACCGATAGAGAATGTTGAGACACCACTGCTTGACCTCAGGAGAGATTGCTACAAAAACCTGGCTAAGACCCTTGGTGTGAAGGTTTTATCCCATGCAGAATTTATCACAGATGTGGTATTCTTGCAACTCAAAGAATGTCCGGAAGCAAATAAAATAGAACAGACCATGGATTATGTCATGAACAACTTTCAGAATCTTCAACAAGAAAAAGTTGACTTTGTTGCCCATGTGAAGGGGTTTCCATTCCTGCTTAATGAAAGTGGAAAACATGTGTCAGTGCTTGAACTTTTTGACCCGGACGATGAATTTTTGACATCATTCTTTTATGCTGAAGACAAATTTCCAAGAGGCAACTTTGCAGAAGGCCAACATCTTTCATTCCTTCAACAGGTCGGTTTGAAACAAAAGTCCGACATTCAACCAAGAGATGTTGTGTCATCAGCCTTGAAAGTACAAAGTTTAAGAGATTGTAATGCCAAGACAATTTCCAACATGAAGAAGTCTAGCATACTAGTTGAATATATCCATGGAGATTTAAATGTTCTGGCAGCTTCTGTTGAAGACAAACAAGTAAAAGACTGGTTAACTGACATCTGCTGGATGCCATGTTTGAAGAACAAACCTGATATTTTCCCAGATGGTCTTGATTTCTATGATGGACAGTCATTTTTAGATCCCGGAAGTTTGTTGCCATTTGAAGCAGTACCTCTGGCAAGCCTTGTAGCACCGGTTTGTAAAAGTCCTTATGGTGGACCTGTTCTGAAGGCTCTTGGCTTCTCTGTAATAGCCTGTGTTACACAGGTCTTGCAGCAGATGAAGATGATTACAGACGCTTACCAAGCAAGAGAAAAGGCTGTGTTTTTGCATCTTGTGAAGTTAATTTATGCACACTTGGAGAAAGAAGAAGTTTTGTATGTTCAGAAGGCACTGTCTGATCTCAAAGTGAGCAAATGGGTGTGGAATGGAGATGGTTTCAGTGCTTTTGACAAGGTTATATCTTGCCAAACACCAATGGATTTCAGACCATACTTGTTCTCTCTGCCAGAAGAACTGAAGATGTTTGAAACTATGTTCAACAAACTTGGCATGAATAACAATTGTTGCACGAAAACTTTAGTTGCTGTGTTGCAAGACATCAAAGAAAGACATACAACCTCTGGAGAAAGTGTTGCAGTGCGAGCACGAGACCTTCAAATGTCAATCAACGTCTTGAATTTACTCAAGGATCAAGTGGATCCAGATGATGAGAGTGTTCGACAACAGATTGTTATACCTGTCAGAGTAAGTGTTGAATATATTTTCATATTTCCTGAATAAGAATATTACCTGTCTTGTAGTAATTATTTGGCCTAACAAGGTTATTTTTCATACTTGAATGGACTAGAATGAGTCGTAAATTTAACCTGATTGACAGTTTACTGTGATCACCTGATTAGCCATGAGGGGCAGAAAGAAGAAGATGTTTACTCAAAAACGACAGGTGGCAGCACAATACAGATATGCTAATATAGTAGCGAAACACTAACGTATCGCATTCCTGTGTGCAATTCAGCTGATGGTTTCTTGCTGTACAGTCCATGAGGTGTTATTTAGACTTCTCTCTATGAACAGAAATTAGTGAGGCCTTTAGGATTATTGAACATTGAGAAAATTAAAGACATTGATATTGCTAATATTGTTATTCAACATTGATAACAAAAATCTAATGACTTATGTTTAATTTAATTTTCAGAGAGAAGATGAAACAGCCTTGTGTTTGATGCCAATTGAGGAATGTACCTACTGTGATATGGACTGGCTGCAACAAGGTATTCAATACTTTCCTTGTGATGAAACAGCAGATGTCATTTTAATTCATCCTTGTGTTCCGCTTAACACAGCTGAGGCTCTCAATGTTCCAACACTGATGAATCGCTTATTGCAAGCGGATGAGTTACCTATAACTGGATTTGGACAGGGTGAAACACTTACAAACAGAATTAGGTCATTGTTAGAAGATTACACTGACGGATATTCCATTATAAAAGAATTAGTCCAAAATGCTGATGATGCAGGTGCAACAGTTGTAAAATTTATGTATGATGAAAGAAGCAATATTGGTTATGAAAAACTTCTGTTGAATGAAGGGATGAAGGAATGTCAGGGGCCAGCATTTTGGGCATACAATAATGCAATGTTTTCAGAGAAGGACTTTGAAAATTTAATAAAACTTGGTGGTGCCACAAAAGAAAAGGAGAGTGACAAGATCGGGAAATTTGGCTTAGGGTTCAATGCAGTCTACAATGTCACTGATGTTCCGAGTTTCATCAGGTACCTCGTCATATTTGATCCCCAGATGAAGCATCTTGGCAGAGCCATCAGGGACAGATCCAAGCCTGGGTTAAAGATAGACCTGAAGAAAAACAGGACTTTGGTCAGAAATTTGCATGATCAGGTCCATCCGTACAAGAATATCTTTGACTGTACCATTGATTCAAATGATTCAAAAGAATATGCAGGAACTTTGTTTCGATTGCCTCTGAGAACTACACGGCAAGCCAGTAGCAGTGAGATATCCAAACAATCTTATGACAAGCATGAGATGATGAAGTTGCTGTCCCTATTCATGAAAGGATCAGATTCTCTGCTGCTTTTCACTCAGCATGTCAGTCGAATTGAACTGCATCACATGCCCTCGACAGGTAGTGAGCCTGTTATGTTGTTTGGAGTAGAGAAAGAGAAAAAGAACACAATAACTCCCCTCGTGATTGACCCAGGTGTTAAGTATGATGTTCTGAAAAAATGCAACCAGCATTTTAGAGATGTGGGACACGATCATGAGCCAAAGGTGAATGATGTAATGGAAACCTCAATGGTGGTACAAATGAAAACAACTGTTACCGAGAATGGCTGCGAATTTTATTCCGATGTAGCCGGGAGCAGCATAAAGTATTGGATGATCAGTTATGTTTTTAACATGACATGTAACTCTGAAGCGCCAGAAAGGGTATTTACCTCTGGCTACTGTCCCTACGGTGCTGTTGCCCTTCCCCTGAAATGTTGTGGTGATGATTTCATTCCAGATCCTTTGAACAAACAAGGCAACTTGGGTGCATTATTCTGCCACCTGCCATTGCCTATTAATACAAACTTACCTGTTCCCATCAATGGATCATTTGCTATTCGGTCAAACCGCAGGCAGTTGCATGAGATGACTACTGATGATAAGAATTCTTGGAAGGCAGACTGGAATAACTTCTTATTTAAGAATGCCATTTGTCCTGCTTACACTTTGTTGTTGCAAGACCTGCTTCGTGTCAACAATGCAACTAGGGTTGAGTATGTCGACCTCTGGCCAGCTCTGCATTCAGCGCATACCAAACTGCTTCCTCTTGTCAAAGCATTTTATGTGGACAAGTTCAAGATGTTAGTTATGGTGCTTGATGGTCAAAAACATGTGACTCTATCAGAGGCTGCTATTTTTCAGAAGTCTTTATCAGCCAATTTGAAACACAAAAATCTTGCTGTTCAGGTATTTAAACAGTCTGGTTCTAAGTTCAGTGTTATCAATTTTGCTCAAGAAATTTTTGAGACTATGTGCAAATTGAACTTTAGTGCTGTTAAACCTCAACTGTTTGATGATGCAAGATTTCTACTTGAGATTTTCTTTCCTTGTGTGTCTCAAATAGACCATGCACTGAGGAATGAAGTACTTGTATGGGCACTGAAATTAGAAGATGAAGAAATCATGGCCACTGTTAGACAAACAGCCTGCATTCCAGTGAGTCCAAGTGGAAACATTCTTAAAAAACCATCAGAGTTAATTCATCCTAACAGTATAGCTACACAACTATTTGACAGCTCTGAGGGAAAATTTGTTCATCTCAAAGACTTGGTGCACATCGTAAGGTTCTTCCAGCAATTGGGGATGAAAAGTGATTTTCTTTCATGGGAAGACCTTATTGAAAGAGGACATTCCATTGAACAACTTTTCATGGAGAATCCAAAAGCTGCACATGACAGGGCCATGGCCATTTTGAGGTACCTGGATGAGAAACTGAAAAAAGAAACTTATACGGAGATCAGGAATACACCAGAAATGGACAATGACCTAAAGCAGGCATCCAGAAGTTTGAGCCAAATGAAGATTTTGCCACTTGCTGTTCCACCGTTAGGTAATCTCTTAAAATGGGCAAACGAAGACCTCCCAGGTAATTCACTGCTGTCTGCTGTTGAAGCTTATTTATCATCAGAGGTTTCTCTTCTGTCTTCATGTTGTTTTCTGGTCGATGCAACTCTGATATCAAACAATGTCCGAAAATTCTTAGAGTTACGTGGGAAACTAGTTGTTGTAGACCAGGTTCTCAAGCAGTTTGAATCAGTTCTTTGTTTGGAACCATTTGATCTCTGGAAAGATAAACCACATTGCTACAGGAATCTGCAAACGCACATAGAAAAGATCTATACCTTCCTGAATAACGAATGCAAGAAAGACAAAGCCAGCAAAAAATGCAGCAAGATTTATGATTTGTTTGGTCGAAGAGCATGCATACTTATTGATGGCAGGTTTGTGAAACCTTGTGACTTGGCATTTAATGATGAACAAGATGATGTTTCCTCCTCCTTGTATTCACTGCCACGTAGTTACCAACAGTGGAAGATCATACTGGAAGTTCTTGGAGTTAGAGAAAAATTTGAACATGCCGACTATGTTGTTCGGTTGGCGAAGTTACAAGCCTGTAATGCTGAACATGCAGTTAGTAATAAGGAACATTTGAGCTGCATGAAACTTTTAAGGGGACTGCAACATTGCATGGAAAGAACTGAACAATCTTTTCAAGAAGTGGTGAAGGATTGTGGTGACATCTATGCTCCAAATGCAGCTGGAATCTTGATGCAATCATCTAAACTTTGTTTCAATGACTGCCCATGGGTTGATGTGCAACTAGACAAGCGTTTTACTCACTCTGACATATCTTATCCTATGGCAAAAGTGCTAGGTATGAACACTCTTAGGCAGGAAAGGATGAATGATCATGCACCTCATATTCCATTTGGAAAAACTGCAAAAATCACCACTACACTGAAGAGAATTGTTGAATACTACCCTTTTGATCATGAAATATTGAAAGAATTGATCCAAAATGCAGATGATGCCACTGCAACAAAAATCCATTTTGTACTTGATCACAGGACTCATGGTACTGACAGGTTGTTTGATGAGAGCTGGAAGCCTCTACAAGGTCCTGTGTTATGCGTGTACAACAACAGACCATTTACTTCTCGTGATCTAAAAGGCATACAAGATTTAGGAGAAGGGAGCAAAAAAAAAGACCCTTGTAAAACTGGAAAATACGGCATAGGTTTCAGTTCAGTATACCATTTGACAGATGTGCCATCAATCATGACTAACAATGGACATGTGCTATGTGTCTTGGATCCTCATTGCTGTTATGTTTCAAGAGCATCAGTAAGGGCTCCTGGCATGAAATATGGAAACCTTGAGTCTTTGCGATCTGTTTTTCCTGATGTTTTCACTGGATACTTGGAAAATGAGTTTAATCTCGACAACAGCACAATGTTTAGGTTTCCATTGAGAACTACAGACATGGCTTCGAAATCTGAAATATCAAACAAGCCTGTCTCGGCAACACAAGTTCAAGAAATGATGGATAAATTGAGAGGTGAAGCATTACAGATGTTGTTATTCCTCAATGACTTGAAAGATCTTGAAGTTTCTGTTATCAATAAATTTTCAGACAAGCTGTCTCTGCAATATGCAGTCCAGGCTCGTCTCAGTGAGGATGACGAAATGAAACGTCAAGTCTTCCATGAAAAATGTAAAAAAATTGGCAAACAATTGAAATCTCATAAAATTGCCATTGAAGATATAAAGCAAGAAAAGGTCGAATACACAGTTCTCATGGAAGACAACAAAGGGCGAAAGGAAACATGGCGGGTAGCTCAGGTTATTGGGTTCTCTAACCCAAATTGCGTACCTGATGGAATTAGGAAAGCCTACAAAAAAGGTGAGCTTGCCCTCTTACCTAAAGGGGGTGTTGCCTCTCTATTGGATGTGATTTTAAATCAGACGCATGGACCCAGTAAGTATAACCTTGGCAAAGCATACTGCAGTCTTCCTATGCCCATCGAAACGAAACTGCCGGTTCACATAAATGGACAATATGCCTTGAGTGCTGAAAACAGAAGAAATATTTGGTTACCTTCAGGGGCAGATACTCAGACCAAGTTGGACTGGAACAATTTGTTATGTAAAGAAGTTATAGCGACAGCATATGTTGATATGCTCAAACGTATTCGGGAAGATGTTGTTGGACTCTCTCAGCTCCGTGAAAGCTTGCTTTCCAGAGGAAGTATCGAAGAAGCATTGATTTTCTATGAGCATTTTTTACCAGAATACCATGAGGAATCAGAGGATTGGAAAGGTTTTGTGAGTGCAGTGTATTCTCTCATAGCATCAACAAACGCACAAATATTTCCATGCATCAGAGAATGTAACCCCGTCAATCAAACCAACATACCAACTAGGTCAATCAAATGGCTTTCTCTTTGCAAGGGTTTGAGCTGCAAGGCCTTGTTTTGCGCAAGGGGAGTAGATACTGGTTTGAAAGAAATCTTACAAAGGTGTCAGTTCAATATCATTGATATAGACACGGGCCTGATGGAGACCATCAAAAAAGCTGGAATCGATATGGATCGTGTATCACCAGAGAATGTCATGGCTTTTTTTCAAATCATACAGTACAGTGAAGCCATTGTGTGACCTTGGGTCAACTTTACCAAGCCCTCTTGTAGAAACAAATATACGAAGCTTGGAATCCTTGATTAAGATTATAAAGTACTGTAAGAAATCAGCAAGCTGCATAAGGAATTTTGAAGGTACACCACTGCTCTTGACCACTGATAACAAACTGCGTGTGTTTGATTCAGAAAGACCAGTGTACATGGCATGTGGCAGAATGTCCATTGCAAACTCAGGTTACGATCAATTTGTGCATGAATGCATTGAATTTGAATTGCGTACTTTAGACCAAAATGAGTACATTCAGAAAATGGTTACTATTGAAGCCGCCTCAAACTTCCTGCCAAGGTCATTGACTAAAACAAACCATGTTAATGAATCACTGCCTTTGATACACAATGACATTCAGTATGTCTTAGAAGTTTGGGACTTTGTATCCAGTCAGGCTGTTGGAAAGTGCAAAACAAGGGAGACAGGTTACAACAATAAGGAGATGGAAAGTGTTGAGGAATATGAGAGGAGATTGGCCTGTGTAATCAAATCTTTGATTAAACCTTTGGACAATGTGTATATTTTGCCAGTAAAGCTGTCTGGGGAAGTCAGTCTCTTCAGAGTGAGTAGAGCTGGTGAAATTGTGGACAGAATGGGCTCAGATCCCTGGTCTTTCAAACTCCTGCATGCTCTAGATAAACTAGGTATTCCAAAGTTAGCTGAAAACTTAATTGCGAGTTTGAATGTTGTCAGGAAACTCTTGGCTGGATTTGATCAACCAGTTAAGATTCTGTCTGCAGTGTTCAAGGTTTATGATGTATGCAAAGCTGCTCCAGGCCTCACTAAAGAAGAAATGAGAAAATTCTTAGAATATTTTGAAGAAAACATGTCGTCACTGCAAAATAATGGCCACACTGATGTTGTCAAACAGCTGAGAACTCTTCCTTACTACGAAACTATTTTTGGTGATTATATCTCCTTGACTAATTGTGCTGTGTACATTTTGCCTGCAGGCGTACTGAAACGTGAGATGGATGTGTGGCAAAGTAAAAGTGGAAATGTATTCCTGCGAAGTCAAGAGAAACTGAAGTCACTGTTCAGTTTCATGGACTGTGTCAGTCTTGGTGTAGTTGAACTGTACTGTAAGTTCATTTTACAACACTTTGATTACTTGACAAGGGATGCACAGGTGGCTCATCTGAAACATTTGTTTGATACATACCTGAATAATGGTGCTCGTCACAATGTTCTGTCGATGGCAGAGAGAAATTAGGTTCTTTCCTACCTGAAAAACCTCAGTGTCATTGCAGACGAGAAAGGAGAACTATATCCAGCATCCTACTTCTATGACCCTGACATTCTCCTATTTTGCATCATGATGGAGAAAGGCAGATTGGCTCCTGTAGCCATGCTCCTTCCACAGCCGGAATGGTTATCAATGTTGAGAAGAATTGGTCTCACTCAACATGTCACTCCTGAAATGTGTGTTCAGTTTGCCCAAAAAATTTCCTATGAAAGTCAAAGCATTCGCAGAGAAGTTGCTTGCCAGCAGTCGGACGTATTAGTGCAGCATCTGTTGTCTTTAGAGTCTGAGAATAAGGATGAAATTCTCCAAGAGGCCAGCACAATCCCTTTCATTGCTACTGAACGTGTATCCGGGGAGCTTGCTGAGCTCTATCCCCAGTATGGTGAAATCAGTGACAATGTATATGAATTACCATTCATAAGCTTCAAAGGAAGCTATTCCCATGTGCATGCTGATCTCATCTGGACATGTGCTAGTGTACTTCCACGTTGGGCAGATCCATATGCAAAACCTGATGGTGATAAGCTTGCCCAATTGCTAGGGGTGGATGAAACACCTCCAATTGATCTTGTTGCTCACAATTTCAACACAATCTGTTCATCGTGCTGTGAAAGACAAAATGTGAACAAGGTTGTCATGAAGAAGGTGTGCAAGAAGTCCTATAAATTCATGCAGGATTATGGCTTAGATGACGGGGAGCTGAGAAGTGCCTTGCAAGATTTGATGGATGCTCCTTGCATTGCAGTTGGAGGGACAGAAAATTTTGCCAAACCATGCCAAACAACAATTGACATGTTAGACACGGATGAAATCCGACCTTACTTCTTTAAGATTCCTTATGATTATGGGGATTACAAGCCTCTTTTTGTGGCCCTTGGTGCCTCTGAGTCACCCACATTTGATCAGTATGCTAAGGTGCTGGATGCATTGCACAGAGAAACTGCAGAAGAGCAACTGAACCCCAATGACTTGCAGCTGGTGTGCAAAGCCTTGAAAGGTCTGTTCGCATCATTGGAAAAAGAAGCAGGAAATCCTGTCAGGCCAAAAGTTGATTCTTTATCACTTTTAGGAGAAAATTCCTGTCTGTATGAGTCCAAACAGCTGATCTTCAATGATGCACCAGGGCTCTATAACAGGGTCAAATCCAACAAGATACAGTTTCTGGCTAATCTAAAAGAATGCGGTCTGAAGGAGGATCCCGAGGAACTGCTATCTCGGTTGCCATCACAATACAGACCAAGAATGTTGAGTACTAGTATCAAGGAGGCATGGGTAGATGATAGCAGAAAGAGTCTCGTTTCAACTGAACTCACTAATAAATTGCAAAAACAACTTCATGAGGATGCATTTCAGTCCATCATTATACGACTGGCCCAGCATCAAGCACACAAAACGGGTCAGAAGCTGAGTAAACAGACCTTGTCTAGTGCCCTTGACAATATGTACAACATGAAGATCCATGCAGTTGAAGATATCCACACACATCTGTTACACAAGAGCAACCATGTCAAAGGAAGTCGTTTGCAAAAGAAATGCTGTGTTGAGAAAAGTGTCGATCCACTTGGAACAGAATCACATCATGTGTATTTGAAGGATGATGCTGAATTTGGCAACGATATACTCATTCCTTTTGTCGAAGCCTTAAATGAGGTGCTTAATGGCATATTGAAAGATTCCGCAATGTTCTTGCTGCCAATTTTGAGCAGTAATGCGGATGTAGATGCCAATGCCTGTCTTGACCAGCTTGGTGTCCTCCCATATTCCTCTGTGGCTCGAGGTCCTCTTTTGCCGAATGCTGGTACTATCATTCCTGATAAGCTCCATCATCAGCTTGTAGAGGCTGAAAAACCTCATTTAAAAGTTGGGAATTATTTTGCAGTCAAAGCTGAAGGGGACCAGTATATCTATGATAAAGTGTGTGATGTTCTTGAAAATGGAATGTGCCGCCTTAGCACTGGAAAAGACTATGACGAGGAGATAAAGTTCCAGTCTATGAAAATATTTACTAGTATCCGTAAATGCTAGGTTCATCAGATATTTTGGACGATTTGGTATTGTAGTTAGTAATTTAAAACTGTATGCATCACAAAAGCATCCAAAATACATGTATGTCCTTACAGTAGTAATTATGGACTACTGAAAGAAGAATAATGTACTTATGTCTATTTTAGTATACTGCCTCAATTATGACTATATTATGCTGCACAATGCTTGTTATTTGATATATAATGGTCAAATTGTATTGATTGATGTTGCATGGTTGAAATTTAAATGTATTATAGAAAATCTTTATGTGTGTACCTATAGTTTAGTAGGATATGATTGCATTGCAATTTGTTCAAAACTGATTATATTGAACATCTATCATGAGACTCAACTGACTGACTTTTGGATGATGTGACTGACTTAATGTTTCACTGTGACATATGTGCATACCTTTGCTCATAAATATACTCCTCTGTTAACTTTTATGTTTGCTTATATGACATTCAAGATTAATACTTTGTAATACAAGGAATGTTAGTTTAACAATCTGAGATAGCAGTTAATGACACATCTATGGCACTTAAATTGATAATTGTTCATTGACCATAAGCCTTGTCTATATCGTTTGTGTTGAAATATTGTTTGTAACAAGTGTTCGGAGATTAATTGCGTCTAGATGATACGATTGACTCGATGGTCATAGTTTTATGATTCAAAGTAGCATACCCCCCATGGCTTTGTTGAACTAGTAAGCAAGACAAGAACAGACAAACTGTACTTAATGTGTGGCATATTTGTGAAGACTATCTGAGATTGCAAGTTTTGCATTTTTATTCTGAGATTGACATTTGTTGCTTAGTAACAATTAATTTATGTTTAGGTTTATCATGTGATTAAGTGAAGCTTATTAATTGCATCACGTTATATGTAATTAACCTATCCAATCATGCATAATTAACATACATCCAAGATTGCTAATTTAGCATACCACAGTGATGAGGGGGTTAATATATTTGCTTATTCTAAGATTGATTATTTGTCATTCATTCATAAACCTGTCAAGGCTTTCAGCCATATTTGAAGAAAAATGTTATTTATATCATGTAATGTTTGACTAATAAATTATTGTTAATTGCATCATGACTATGTTGATAATGATAGCAGATAAATTGTAAATGTGTTTTAGGCCTGTATGTATACGTTATCTATTGGTAACATAACCCTATTTCATATCCAATAGTAATTCATTATCATACCACAATGACGTGTAGACAGTCTGAGATTGCCGTTTTATAAAAAAAAACTATGAACAACTTTAGTTTGATGTAAATCATTAACATCGCATTTAAATCATAATTGTATAAAAATGAAATTTCTGATGTGACATCTGTGTAATAAAACTAAAAGCATTCTATCAGCTGCTATCACTGTCCTTTGTCAACACTCGGAAGATTTATATATTTTAGAATGCATCAATCACTTAATTGATGTTGACCACAGTAGAACTTAAGGACTTGACTGATGCTGACCATGGTCAAACTTAAAGACTTAACTGATATTGACCATGGTCAAACTTAAGGACTTAACTGATGTTGAGCATGGTCAAACTTGAGGACTTAACTGATGTTGACCATGGTCAAACTTGAGGACTTAACTGATGTTGACCATGGTCAAACTTAGACTTAACTGATGTTGACCATGGTCAAACTTAAGGACTTAACTGATGTTGACCATGGTCAAACTTAAGGACTTAACTGATGGTTCATCCATAAACTTGTTTGACAGTGGGCAATTATTGCAACTTCAGAATTTACAATGACATCATTAATTATCTGCATGAGTAGTGACAAGGTTTATGGGCAATCTGGCCTTGCCTTGTCCCTATGTCCCATGGCACATCTGGTACATGATCTGAAAGAAATTCTTCACCAAACAATAAAATGAGCAATATCCAGTTCGTCGTGCTGCCTACAAAATGCTTCTGCAATACATTGTTTTTAGTGTCCCAGCTCCTTGGAAATTCAGCTGAGATGAAGCTTGTGGGAGATAATTCGTTGTAATCAATACACTTACCAGCACATGTATGGGTACAATTTTATTTTGATACACTAAAATATAATTTTACAGAACAATTTATCGAAATATCACATATTAAAATATGTACATTTGGGAGTGGCCCTCTAAGGCAGAAATTCTGCCGCTATCAAGGGCCACACCCTAGTTAATAAACAAATTTTCAATAATTCAAACCATGATAATTTTAAGACTTTTTAGTAATGACATTGCAGATGTATATAGGTACAGTCACTAATGTAATGTCAATGTTAATGAAAATGATGAGTTGGGAGAGGGATGGTGAATCATTGATGATGCTGGTGCACCTTCGCACTATGGATGCTGAGATATAGGAAACACCAAAACTTTGTCCATTTAAATGAAATTCACATGCTGTCGGAGCTTAGTATTTTCTAGATTTGAAAGTACAGAGCCTCAGTGATCCCCAAACCCAAGAACTTAAGGACGGAGGTATATGTATTCAGGAGGTTTATTTAAGCATGACAAAGATTAAAATGAATTCCACATATAAGAGGAAAAGAATAAAAGAAGAATCCCAAAGGGAACTGATAGAAACAAAAAGATAACTTTAAGGAGGGGCAAAGGGGAATCCCAGAGGGAACAAGATAGAACACACCAAAAAATAAAAATTAAGAAAAGTGAAAAGAAGAGCATAGTCGAGAAAATAAATTTTCTTAAATAAGCTACATGAACACAAGTACTAAATAAGATACCATTCGAACTGTTGAAGACATCCTGATAAAGTATAAGGGAAAATTATAATTAGTGTCAGCAGAAAAATATAAGTACAACAATAATAGATAACAAATTTTTGTAAAAAAATTGTTTGTATGGGAGACAGCAAGGCATTTTCTGTACATGTCACATGACACCCTCACCAAGTGACCAATCTGACCAATAACAGTCCTCTAAATCAAAACACTCTCAGTTTTCCATCACCCTAATGATATTCACAACACACTCAGGTTCGTCATCTAATTTTAACACTTTACCTAAAAAAAGTTCCTCTTGTCTGCAACTTCATCGGCAATCCAGATGGATAATCCAACAGCAGTTATTGTGGGTCATTTATTTGTAACTCGACTCAAACGTTGGATCAGTACCAGCCATACTGCACCACGAACAGAGAGAGCACATGTTTGCCCACGACTATCTGACTTGCAGCTGATTGGAATTTCCGGACTGCAAACTTCTGAATAACATGGCAATGATTTTATATTCCAGGCATCAAAATTTGATATTGTTTAATAGGCTGTGGGTCAAATTCAGTCACAGAACAGCCCATTGTCATGTGGTCCGTGGATGGGATCCACCCTGCTCCAACAAGACGCCATCCTCAGCAAAAGTCCAGCATAGAAAAGTACTGCCACTCCATGAAAACAGCACTTCACAGAGCAGTACATCGAATGATTCACTTCTCATCAGGTTTTTTCTGCAACATTTTCTCAGCAACGTAATCCTACAGGAACTTATTATTTGTGTCATGACAACACAACGGCTCACCACTGACAGTTGCTGCAGAAAAATATATATACCACTATAATAGATAAACATATAAAAATGTTAGTGTACAGCTAGTCCACTCTATGTTTGCATCCCTGCCTTTTTACTGCAGACACTTGATGATTACATTAATATGAGCGATGCTCCGCCGCCGCAGACGGCGAGCGCAGCTCACTTTCCGTAGACGATAGGCTACACAGTGGACAAGCCAACCGGAACTGGTTAAAAAATTGATTTCACTTATTATCGCTGTTCAAAAATACATGTAATCCTATGGAAGATCAACTTCTTATAGTTTTTTTTGCCAAATGGTCCAGAACGAGACTACGTCATCATGTCATAACAACGTCGTCGGTTCAAAAGTTGCGATGTCCATAATTTCGTAACGAATGCACATCCAGCTTGAAACTTGGAGAAAACTTGTTTCTCTAACTGTAAAAATTCTAACTGTGACTAGAAATAGCGTTTATTTAGAAGGGGAACTCACCAGATATGAATAACAAATCATCTTGAATCGATCACGCTCGCGCCAAGGACATTGTTGCGATGACGTTTTATCACACCAGGGGGCAGTTGTAAGCAATTATCTGACTTCTTTTGCCTCTAAAATTGTTATCTATTGTCTGATTTTGAAAAATTTAAAAACCTACATGAAGTCTAATTAATAGTTGAGAATAACTAATGGGCCAATATTTCTGTTGGATGCAAAATTCCCCGCCAGAAATATTCAGGGCATACTAAATTTGTGTGTTAACTAATGATTTTATCAGACATTATTACTAAAAATAAATCTTACATAAATTCCAGACTAAAACATTGGAAACACACTGGTGTGATGGCATGAAAAACTAATACTTAAATTATTTATTGTAAATTAAGACTAAATTGTTGTGCAGAAGTGGGCATTTGTAATGGTAAAAAATATCATAAGGCAAGAAGGCAGCATTTGTATATATATAAATACTTGAATGTGCTAAATCTGGAGACACAGTAACTTTAAGTCATAAATATACATATAATATAGCTTCGCTCACTCCTGGCATTGACAGCTACATATTACTTTAATGGCTTGATATTGTAAATCTTTTTACTGGTCTATATAAGTCATTTCTAGTGAAAATATGAAATAATATATAATATATTTAGGTATTTATGATGGATGTTTACGTCATTAATGATTACATTGATCACAGAATTGAAGAGACACTGGTTGCTTAAGTAAACATTTTCATTTGTTTGTTGCTATGGATACCAATAAAACATATGTCACTTGAAAGAAAGGTTATGTGAATTTTATTATGTGTATTATTAGTAGTATACCACTCACATCATTTTTGTAGAAAAAAAAAATCAAAAACGAAGAATTAGATTTTTTCTTAAAATTGAAATTCCTTGCCAAATATGGGTATGTGAGTTTTCAAAATTTTGATTTCTCTTAATTTTCCACAGAAAGACCTTACTGAGGAAAACTGTACCAACTTTGGTGAAAATATGGCAAAAACCCACTGACTGATGGCAAATATCAAGTTATTGATTATAAATTTCTAAATATGGACATTGTCACGTTTGACCTAATATGGTGATGTTAGGCGACTGATCTGAACATGACACCCCACAAAAATGGAAAGTTCATGTTCTAAGCTTTCAAATGAGTACACTATTGTTTATATAACAGTCGGGGGCACAAAAACTGGAATTTAGGGAGGTGGCTACTGGACTGATTCATGAAGCTGGCTTTCCATATGTCTGTTTTTTCTGTCCGTATATCCGTCATCCGTACGTCCGTATACGGACAGGATACGCATCCCTTTGATTTTAATTAATGCCTTTCCATGAATACGTTTTTTCATCCATTGTCCGTCATCCGCAGTCCGTATTTTGGCGATACGGATAGGGGAGCGATTTTTGCGGATAACGGATGGCCTCCCAGGGGCAAAATCACCCGAGCACGTCCAATTACGTCCCCAGGGGCCTGCAGCACCAACGCACAGCATAGGCCTATTTTAATTTAAAAACAAAAGGCACAGCTGATTAAAATAACTAACATGTTTTAAATTCACGTGTAGGCCTATATATTTAAGCTTAAAGTAAACTCGAAAGATTGGAACCATTGCAAAACATTCATTGTTGCATAATTAGAGAGGCATGCCTCTACATTATCACAAAAAAGAAAAGAAAAAACGTAATGTAGGCTTAATTAATTTTATGGGCACAATCAGTGAAAATTCATTATATATATAGATTTTATTGACATGTAAAATATCATAAGTGATACATATGTCATTCAGTTAAAAGATAACATGAAAGAGACATTAATGTAAATACAGAAAGCAATAAAATTTCAATAATCAAGGTTCCAGCCACCAAGTTAACTATTAATACGTGTTTAAAATCCACATACACAATAGAAAAAATACAAGCCGCTAAAAACATTTCACTCTTAAAGTCCAAAACATGACAAGCACATCATAACTAATAAACTAATAAACTAAATTAATAACTGTGTGGATACAGGAGATGGTTTTCTCTACACATCGGCTTGAAGGAGAAACTTTCCTAAACTATTTAATAACTCAGGTTCCTTGTTTGTCATTATTGCTGTAAACTTAGTTATATCATCTAGAGACAAGAAGTTGTTAATAAATTTAGTTGCATTTTAAAAAAGGTTAACACGGTGTTGCTCATTACCAGGACAGACAATCAAACAGTGAATTTCGTCTTCTACAAAGTTCATTATCATCGTAATTAGGTATAGGCCACAAGTAGGCCACAAGTAGGCCTAAATGTATAGTGCCAATACACTGAACCTGACCCAATCCTTGTTACGGGTTAATAGTCACTATGGACCTAGGGCTACTAGATGTTGGCCTACGTTGAACATGTCACTATATAATAAATGAAAAAACAAAACAACAACCAAATAATAAAAAATATAGGCCACTATATATAGCATATAAAAAAAACAAAACAAAAAAGCACTGAGGGTCTGATGCAAATTGAATTGCCCTGAAACTGAGATACCTGCAAGTGACATCAAGCTGATGATGTCATACTGCTGCAGCTGATGATGACGTCATACTGCTGCAGCTGATGATGACATCATACTGCAGCACTGATGATGAAGTCATACTGTTTCTCATCATACGCTCTGCCAAAATGCCTCTTTCAAGAGTTGACAGAGAAATTAATTAATTTGATTTCCGAAAACCCTGTCCTTTGCGATGCACGCAGAAAAGACTACAAGGATGCCGTGAAAAATCAGAATGTCTGGGAGTCCATCTCCCAGGTTATGGGGATGAGACATATGAAAGGTTTGTACATTTCATTGAATGCATACGATAGCAGACGAAAATCCTTAAGTCAAAGAATGAATCTATAATTTACAAATGTTCGGATATCTTCAAAGTAAACCTGTAGAAAGATAGGCCTACAATGATAGATACTTCCCACTAGTAGGGGTCTATGTACATGGGTCTCAAAAATGGGTTCCTTGCAAGCATTTTAAGAGAAAACCTTATGTCCTATGTCACTTTTTAGCTAAATAAGTAATAACTAATAAATCAAAAGTGTCGCTTGTCAGTATTTAAGTAGATATTCAGGACTCTCATGTCTGTCAATATTTAAGAGCTTCAGTGTCACTTTGTCCCTTGTTAAGACGGGCAATGCCGCAAGTGGTCGAATTTTACCCATGCATGTAGATCTACTATTCCGAGGGCCCGCAACTCGCAGGGGCGGATCCAGAGGGGGGCAATGGTTGCGTGCCCCCCCCCCTTTTGTGAAAAAAAAGGAGAAAAGGTAAAAAAAAGGGGACCAGCAGATCAATTATCTCCGCCCCCCCCCCTTTAACCAATTACTGCATCCGCCCCTGGCGAGTATGAGGGCCCGCCAGTCCGAGGGCCTGCAAAAACACGTCTTGAGCGATGGTATTACCAGGTAATAATTGTGGGGTGTTAGGGTTAGCTGGGCATATGGCAATTGGGAAGACGTGAATTGCAATTGACCTGTCAGTACCTAGTGGATTGCTTCTTCTTTTTATGCCATCTATCTATGTATTTAAATGAAAAGGAGTGAGACTTTAATAAAATGTATCTATCTATCTATCTATCTATCTATCTAACTACCTAACTATCTATCTATCTAATAAGTCTGTTAGTCCAGCTAATCAGTTCAATCAGTCAGTTCAGTTAAGACAGTCTGTCTGTCGGTCAGCACAACAGAACATGACAGCTGAAATAGTCAGTCATTTGTCATCAGTATTTTCCCTCAATAAAGTAGGTCATTGTGTTGCTTTAAATAAATTCTAGATGATAAGACAGGTTTAAATGAACTATTTAGAAAAAAACCCCATTGTTCTATCATGTATAGAAGCCAAGTAATTGCATGTTGAAGTTTTGCACTCCTCCAACATCTTCAGGTGAGTTAAAGATGAACGTCTTTAGTTAAAGACAGTCAGGTGAGAAGGCCAAGGCAAAAAAGGAGCAGTCTGAATATAGGCCAAGGCCAAAGGTCTAGGCCAAGACAAAAAGCGTTTCTCACAGACCTGAGACATGGAGCTGATACAGTTAAGAGTCTACTTTAAAATCTATTGATTAGAGTTAGCCCAATAACTTCAAAACAAGCAATTATTATTTGATTATGGTTGTTTTCTGATTTATTTTATTTGAACTAGTAAATAAGTGTGTGATACTAATAATATTATGCCTAAGCAATGCTGAAACATCTGTGATTACACAGAGGTTGTCTTCCATGCAACTCATAGTTAATTATAACAACATTCCTGGTGTTGCAATGAACAAGGTCAAGTTGACACTTTTGATACTATATCAATTACCCTCAATTGCTATTAGCACTACAATTGCAAGTACATTGTTCATTGCAATGCCCAGCATTCTACTGCATACGTAAATGTTATTATAACATGCAAAATTGTTTTCGGCTGCACCGACTTGTTAAATTTATGATATAGGCCTAAAATACCAAATAATTATGCTCTAGAAACCTTGATGAAATGAATAACTGTAAAAGCCATGACTGACATAGGCCTAGTGATACTAAGTAAAAGATTAGGTTATTTAGACCTAGACCCTATAAAATATTGAGCATAAATTAGGCCTATATTTTTTTAACGCCTAGATAGGCCTACCTAGTAGTAATTAGTAGTACCTACCTCAAGGTAAGGGCAAGTTGCTCCTTTGGAGATATTGTTTCTCTTGACCTGCAGCTTTACTCGAGTCGACTACTGATGCTCAATAGGATTTCATTGTAGGCTATTTTGTTAACACGAAAGTAGGAAATAAACATCTCATCATCCAGTTCCAGTTCTCTGAAGAGATGGTAGAAAGTTCCGTACTTCCGACGAGCTTTAAATATGTCCTTGACCCAACATCTGTGGCGCCGGCGATCTTTGTCTCGGCGTTTCATTGCAATTAATAAGATGGGTAATAAATTGCCATCTGGGCTGTCCATTTTCAACAGGATTGTGCTTTTGTAAATAAACAAAAGAACGGACTACGTATGACGTATATATGGAAAGGTATAAAATGGACAACGGACAACGGATGACGGACAACGGATGGTAAAAAACGGACAATGGATGACGGACATACGGACCGCAAAACGTGTATATATATATGGAAAGCCAGCTTAAGACAACTAACCAAGGTGACTGGTCTTGGTGTTGGAGAAAGTGGTCTGGGAGAGGTGCTAGCATATGGGGAATTCCTAGTGGTGGGTGTAGTCTGCTCACCCTCACTAGAGGGCATCACTGGACTAACAACCATGGAAGGAGACTCGGCAGTAGGCGCATGTGAAATTCAAGACATGACCGATTCTGCAGATTTCTCAAAGTGTGGTTTTGAGAATGCAAAATAGCATAGTATAACATCATAGCTTTTTGTGCAGATAATTGCTCTACAACAAATGTATTCAGAAACATAGTTTCCCACACTTTTTAAAAATTTATCAAACATAAATGATGGGCATATTTTGAAAGTTTATCAATAAAAATGTTGAAGTACTGATAGTTCATATAACTCTATTGGGTGCAAATTCAATAAAAACAACACCTACCTGTCCAGTCCCACTTTGAGGTGGTTCAGTTCTGAATGTCATGTAAATATTTCTCCCAGCTTCATAAGACATCCTGATGTCATCCGCAATCATCACATCTGAAACATGTTCAAATTTAACTTGTGCAGGCCACCATTCAGGAGCGGCAACTTTCTGGCCATTTTTTTGTAAATTACTCTCTTTGATGCCAGACCTACAATAGAAAAAACGACAAAAATGTTATGACTTATTTCTCATTGACTTACACTTAGAAATGAAAGAGGAAATCATGGTTTTGATCAACTGCGACCATTTAATACATTTTACCCTTTAACTGATAAGATTATCCATGATAGGAATCCGAATAACAGTATTTGATTACTAACCTTTACTTTGTGAAACTCAAATCATCTCCAGCAGTAGTGGTCTCATGACATCTCTACTGCAATTATTGGCAGGTTGTTATGCTGGAAAAATTGGCCTCATTTCCATTGTTGATATGTCTGCCGCTGACTGTAAAGCTGGCTTTCCATATGTCTGTTTTTTTTGTCCGTATATCCGTCATCCGCATGTCCGTATATGGACAGGATACGCATCCCTTTGATTTTAATTAATGACTTTCCATAAATACGTTTTTGCCTCCGTTGTCTGTCATCCGCAGTCCGTATTTTGGCGATACGGATAGGGGGGCGATTTTTGCGGATAACGGATGGCCTGGCAAGGGCAAATTACCCAAATAAATTGCATTTAACAAGTGCAATATATCCCTCTTTCATTGACGAGATTCTCAAAAATATTGCAATCGTAGTCAAGTGGTTAGCTCTGTCATTAATTAACCCTCACCTTTTATGAATTAATTGTAATGAATTATCAAAGAATTTCAAGGAAACAAAAAGACATGTTTACAATAAATAAATGGGTAAATTAATAAACGAATAGGCCTAAATAAAATAGGTTTTCATTTGAATATATGTAGTGTAATACACACTTGACTGCAGTTAAGTGATAAAGTACTGATATTCTAGAAAATAAATCTTGTGAAATATTTTTCTTTTTTTTTCCAATAGTTTTCAATAAGAAAAAAAGTGAGATTACGTACTTAATTTTCATTTAAACTTTTCGGTCATGATTTGCATTTAAATTAGGCCTATCTACCTATCTTTCTACCTATCTACCTATCTATCTACCTATCTATCTACCAACCTATCTACCTATCTATCTATCCATCGATATATCTACCTATCGATCTATCTGACTATCTACCTACTTATCTAGCTGTCTATCTATATATCTATCTATCTAGCTATCTATCTATATATCTATATATCTATCTATCTATTTATCTAGCTATCTATCTAGCTATATATCTAGCTATCTATGCAAATATTTAGCCGAACAGGTAAGTACCTAAATTTTAGTAGAATCTCGCAATTAATTATTTATTTAATATTTTTATTTTTACATACACGAACAAGGCTAATTGCATAGTACTATATTACAATTCCAAGGGCTGAGAACTAATGCTGATTGGCGCAGGAAGTTTTTAAGGCAGTAACTTGCCCTTATATGAACCCTTATCATCCAGGCAATAATTGCAATTAACTGGCAACTTTGAACAAAATATATTGACATGTCAATTACAATTCAGTTAGACACTAGGAGACTTTTTAGAGACAGCTAATTCCAATAAATTAGCTTATTTTGAAAGGTCTAGAGTGGCCTACACTACTAAACGCACGTACATATGGAAAGGTATAATACGGACAACGGATGACGGACAACGGATGGGTAAAAAACGGACAACGGATGACGGACAAACGGACCGCAAAACGTTTATATGGAAAGCCAGCTTAAGTCAGACAAGTCGGATTTGAGAATGTTTTTTAAGTTAACATCCTTGCTGTTGATTTCGTCTGTTATAAGATCCTTCATTGAGTTCCAACCCATAGTTTGAATTGTATCACTACCTGGTAAACAGTATTTAGCATTGACCAGTGTACCTAGAGTCTGCAACTTCATCAGGGTTTTCTCAAGTTTTCTCAAGTTTTTTTAAGCATGTATTGATAATGGCAGAGTTGCTATTTTCTTTCTCCTGAGACATGGTTATAGAGTGTCCTTGTATGCTAAGATCAAAGAATGTCCAGGGGTGAGCGTCCTCTGTAAGTTGTGAGCTGTGTTTGTGAAGTGACATAGCAGGGGTCTAGCAAGGACCCACTAGACATTTCCGGGATTATGTCATTGGTCACTTCAGGACATGTGACTTGTGCAAGAGCATCCCACTGGACAACAACATTTATGAAGTTGCTACTGCGCATGTCAGTGGAGTACAGGTGACCTGACATACACCAGTATCGTCACTAACTTCACTTTATTCTGCAGTCATGTCCATCAACACCAAAACAAGAAAACTACACATGGTCCTGCATCAAAACCAGAAAATGACAGATTTGCTTTTCTGAAGAAAAACAGTGACAACTCATCAAACCTAATGTAAGACTCATGATTTTTACATATCAGGAAATTGGCAAATTTGTAAAGTATATATTGTAACATGTCTATGATCATACTATACTCTGGCTGGTAAAATAGGGTCAATCCATATGAATTCACAGAAATTCAGACAAACTTCCCAGGTCACCATCTCAAAAAATTCTGCAAAAAATACCATTTGTAGGACTATATAATTAATGGAAAAATCCAAAATTTAGGTCTCTAGTGTCTATGGTTTAGAAGATACAGCAATTTGAAATTTTATAAATTTTTTGTGGGAAAGCACAACGGCATGTGTTTCCCAGTTCAGACGTCCATATCTCTCTTATTTTTCATAATGTAGGCATGAAATTTTGTACCTAGAGTAAAGAAGTTGTATATGAACCCTTATCATCCAGGCAATAATTGCAATTAACTGGCAACTTTGAACAAAATATATTGACATGTCAATTACAATTCAGTTAGACACTAGGAGACTTTTTAGAGACAGCTAATTCCAATAAATTAGCTTATTTTGAAAGGTCTAGAGTGGCCTACACTACTAAACGCACGTACATATGGAAAGGTATAATACGGACAACGGATGACGGACAACGGATGGGTAAAAAACGGACAACGGATGACGGACAAACGGACCGCAAAACGTTTATATGGAAAGCCAGCTTAAGTCAGACAAGTCGGATTTGAGAATGTTTTTTAAGTTAACATCCTTGCTGTTGATTTCGTCTGTTATAAGATCCTTCATTGAGTTCCAACCCATAGTTTGAATTGTATCACTACCTGGTAAACAGTATTTAGCATTGACCAGTGTACCTAGAGTCTGCAACTTCATCAGGGTTTTCTCAAGTTTTCTCAAGTTTTTTTAAGCATGTATTGATAATGGCAGAGTTGCTATTTTCTTTCTCCTGAGACATGGTTATAGAGTGTCCTTGTATGCTAAGATCAAAGAATGTCCAGGGGTGAGCGTCCTCTGTAAGTTGTGAGCTGTGTTTGTGAAGTGACATAGCAGGGGTCTAGCAAGGACCCACTAGACATTTCCGGGATTATGTCATTGGTCACTTCAGGACATGTGACTTGTGCAAGAGCATCCCACTGGACAACAACATTTATGAAGTTGCTACTGCGCATGTCAGTGGAGTACAGGTGACCTGACATACACCAGTATCGTCACTAACTTCACTTTATTCTGCAGTCATGTCCATCAACACCAAAACAAGAAAACTACACATGGTCCTGCATCAAAACCAGAAAATGACAGATTTGCTTTTCTGAAGAAAAACAGTGACAACTCATCAAACCTAATGTAAGACTCATGATTTTTACATATCAGGAAATTGGCAAATTTGTAAAGTATATATTGTAACATGTCTATGATCATACTATACTCTGGCTGGTAAAATAGGGTCAATCCATATGAATTCACAGAAATTCAGACAAACTTCCCAGGTCACCATCTCAAAAAATTCTGCAAAAAATACCATTTGTAGGACTATATAATTAATGGAAAAATCCAAAATTTAGGTCTCTAGTGTCTATGGTTTAGAAGATACAGCAATTTGAAATTTTATAAATTTTTTGTGGGAAAGCACAACGGCATGTGTTTCCCAGTTCAGACGTCCATATCTCTCTTATTTTTCATAATGTAGGCATGAAATTTTGTACCTAGAGTAAAGAAGTTGTATTGAAACCATGTATTCTGTTACATCAGGGCTATTGGTGATATTTTTCAAACTTTAATGCTCTGAAAAAAGGGTGAAAATGGGAAATGTTGCCAAAAGAGACTTTCTTTTTTGCAGGGCTGTGTGGAATCTATGCAAGAATAAGAGCTCATATTTATTTTCTTGCTTCTTATGGTCCACCTGCACATATATAAATGGCCAAAACCACCTTATTTGCAAAAATATGGAAGCCAGAGTAGTTTTAAAAAGACAAATAATATATGATTGTGAAAAAAACCCTTTATTCTAATGTAATTTTGACCGACAAGAGAGTTCAACATCACTTCCATATTTTTTTCCCAATATCACACACATCTAGTGGTCTTCTGGTAAAAATATCAGTGGTCATATGTTATCTGATGATAATTACATAAATGAAACAAATGGATATAGTCATGTTTTGTCTTCTGATGATAACATAACACACGCGCAAGTTCATGTATTGTTTTGTCTAATATCTATTGCTGTGACATATGGTAGGGTCCGGGAATTTATCAAAAGGTTACCATGGTTATGGCAACAAACTGTGACGTCACAGTAAACATTTTGTAAAAGTCCATCCATTAAGACTCCAGTTAATGGCATTGCAAGTCCAAGTTGCTTAACTTCAAGCAAGTAGCATAAAGTCAGAGTGACTTGACAATGTTGACAAGGCTTTCAACTGAGTCCTTTCTCAGCATAAGATAAGACAAGTTCTTCCAATTCCAATATGTGTAGAGTTCCAAAGTTCCAAATGTTGTTCTAGGATAAACTGATATTTTTATTGATGCACAGGGTTATGTATTAAACAGACAATTCATGAAGTTTCCCCCCAGCAGGGCTGAGAGGGAATTATCAACCAATCACACTGCATGGGGTGATACCTCCCCCAGACAGGGCTGCTACCAGCATCTCTCCCCAAATTCTGCCAGGGATTAGGGCAGCTAAGACAATGGAGAAGAAATGGGTCCCCTGCAGTGCACTGCATTGTGCTTAGGCTATTTATAGCTCAAGTCACAATGGGCCTTTGTGCACAGTGTCAACTTTGGCTTGGTCAGCAGTTTTGGAGGGAAAGTTAGCTCCTCCCAAATTCAGGACTCAGTAGTGAGGCATCCTAACAGGGCAATGCATTCACACAATACTAGCAATATTTAATGAATCAATAATTAGAAATAAACATTCAATCAATTGATAATTAGAAATAAACATTCAATCAATTAATAATTAGAAATAAACATTCAATCAAATAATGATTGGAAACAAACATTCAATCAATTAATAATACAATCAATCAGTTCCTTGCAGCAGGCTAATCTAATATAAAGCTAAGCATGAGTAACCAGAAATTGCTGACACATGTGAGCAGAGCAGTGACTAGCACAATGAAATGATAAGAATACACAACAAACTGCATTTAAGTCACACATGAGCAGAGGCCTACATAGTGCAGGTGCATTGAAGTGCAACAATATTGCACCTGACATGTGCTTGTATAATATAAACATTAAACAACAAGCAAAGTGTATAAGGCTAAGCAATTGCTAGAGCAGACAAAAATGCTCAAGGCAAGTGTAATGAAGAGTGTACATAATAGTTGTATCTGACATGTATATACATCCTCTGCTCAAGGCAAGTGTAATGAAGAGTGCACACAATCAATGTACCTAACATAATTCTACTAACATGTATGTACATCCTTTGCCTAGGGCAAGTGTAATGAGGAGTGTACCTAATAATTGTGCCTGACCTGTGTGTACATCCTTTGCTTAAGGCAAGTGTAACGAGGAGTACACAATCAATGTACCTAACATGATTCTACTGACATGTATGTACATCCTTTGCCTAGGGCAAGTGTAGCGAGGAGTGTACAGCTTGGTCATGTCATACTGTAATATGACAGCTAATAAGTGGCTGCAAGGGGCTGCACTTTACAATATGTTATCTGATGATAATTACATAAATGAAACAAATGGATGTAGTCATGTTTTGTCTTATGATGATGACATAACACACACGCAAGTTCATGTATTGTTTTGTCTAATATCTATTGATGTGACATATGGTAGGGTCCGGGAATTTATCAAAAGGTTACCATGGTTATGGCAACAAACTGTGACGTCACAGTAAACATTTGAACAACTTTCTTATCAGAGTGTGAAAAAAAAACAACCAAGAGATAATGTTTTAACAATTTAAAATATCTTTGTCTTATTTTTTGTCTTTTATAGCTGTTTTTAGAATGGAATTTTGTTAATGTTAATATTGCATGTATGTACAATGCCACCGCCCCCCCCCCCCCCCATAGCGGCCGTTTAAATTTAAAGGTACACATATGTGTAATGCATCATTAGAAAGGGATTTTGAACCTTAACAAGTTAGGATAGTTTCCCATTAAAATTCTGACATTCATTATCATAAATTAATAAGAAACAAAATTTTGTTTATCACATTTTGATTTTAATTTATCCATCCAAACATTTTAACAGGTACTAAATTACAAAAATAAATAAATTATTGAATAAAATAGCTTCAGTAAATATATCAGTAGCTATCAGTTACTTTAGGCACAATTGAACTCTCTCCCTGAGTGTCATCTACTTGTTTATAATGAAATGCTTTTATGAGCAAGTTGATTACTGTCAAGATTCAGATTCAGATTCATTTATTTAGCATTAAAAAAACATACAAATACAGTGAGGTATTTTTATTTTTAATAACACAATGAGCAGGGTGACCCGTCTAAGATGATCATGTCATCGCTGCCAAGGGGCCACCCACAAACCAACACTAACTGTAGACAATTACAATAATGAATGTCAGTGCCTGGAGTCCTTGCTCACAATGAAGTATATGGAGTACCATTACATACAATTATAGTTTTTTTCAGTAACTAACAAGAATAATTATTCATATAGATCACCTAATGTCAAGTTACAACACACAAATAGTCAGTGCATGATACATGTAAATAACTGAGGTGAATTAATTAGTGTGAGTAAATTGCAAACGTCTGAAAAAATAGCTACTGTGCCTAACATTTTAATATTTGGAAAGGTAAGACATTTTGTACTGGGTAAAATCAATGAATGATAGTTGTTCTTTGCAGAAGGCGTGTTTGAGAATATAAACCAGTTGTATGAAGGGATGACTTGCTGCTCCATCTGGCAGTTTCTCATTGTCCAGAAATAGTTGGATCTGTCTCTCCACTTCACCACAGTCAGTTTTCTTCAGTGCCCTTTGACATGTAGTGAAGTAAATGAAAGGCAGACTGAACAAAAGTAGGTGGTCAGTGTAGGGAAATACATAGGTGTCACAATTACCCTCTAAGAATGTAATTCTAATGTTGTGATTGTTATACCTCATAATACAGTCATATTCTATCTCCGCATGCGGTGGTTTGTAGTGGACAGTGTAATAGGTTTCTGAATTATCATCTGAAGACAGATGATCATCCAAATGAACACTAAGTTGTTTTTGCAGCAGAGTCAGAAGACTTTCATCTTTAGGAGCCATGACTTGCAACAATTTCAACAACTTGATATATCTAGCTTTTGAAATTTTCTTTTGTGCAACATAGGCCTCAATGATAGCGAATATTTCCTGCCAGAATTTGCTATCATCATTACCAAAATGATTGGGATGATGTTCTGAAGTTCTATCTTGGCATCTTTCAACATTTAAAAGCATTTTGTATATTTCAAAATGACTCCAAAGAGCCTGCACAGCCCGTACCAGATGCAGGTTGACCACAGCATCCATGCTTAGTTCCAAGAGCACAGTTTTTGCATCTACGAAGGTCAAGTCTTCACCCGACCAATGTGCCTGAATGGGCCGTTGGAACTGTGGCATCCGCCATGTTCGCTGGGCACCCAGCAAAAGTTTAATCAGTGCTGATTCATCAGCGAATGCGAACATTTCTGTGTAAAATGTGGACCATTCGGGTGTAACATCCTTCAGCAAATTATGTATTGGGAGTAAGTACTGAGGTAGAGATCTTAAAGACAAACAGTTTGTGAAATGTCTGAAATACTGCAAAGTAGTTTCCATTTTATGTGCAGTCCAGTCTTTGGACTTGTGATTATCACAGAATGTGAAGAATGCATTCATGATCATGTATGATGATAAGTCCTTGTCAGCAATGTTTTCTGGAATGGATGCAGTACCAATTAAGTATTTCATGGTGTACTTGATTACCATATAGACCTGACGTTGATAAAAGCTCATTGACCGAGCGATTATAATTTCGTGCATTGAGTATGATGCCCTCCAAGTTATTCCATCTTCTTTGCAGGTTTTTGGTGCAACTGGTACGAACATAAGTGGAGTGTTCAACAAGGTTTCTTTGACTTCATGAGACAAAGAAGATTGTTGTATTACTTCCATCATTTCCTCTTTGTAGTAATTCTTTGAACTCAATATTGCAGCAACTATATCTGCTTTTGTCGCATGTTTGCTAGTACCACCATCTCGAAGACTCCAACGAACAAAAGCAGGCCCTTTTCTTTCCCACCCGGGCAACAAGGGTGATTCAGGCATGTCTTTGACTGTATATTTCACAACTTCAAAACAACATAGGTATTTAGCAGCCTTACCATCTTCATCAGTCCCATGGACGAACAGATTTGGTGAGTTTTCATAACCTTTCACTGCTATTACTCTGCCATATCCATGGTGTATTGGGTCTTTCATGAATTCCAGATGTAGGATACTCGTAGTGTTACCAACTATAATACCTGGATGGGTAATCATGAGGTCCATGTCATTGCTCACTATGTTAGTAATGGCATCTGCCTTATCAAACACGGAAATGTATGGCGTCCTTAATGAAGATGTCCTGCTGCCTGATGCAAGGACAAAATGTGTTCCCCTCTTTTGGTTTAGTCCTTTGCCGCCGTTTTTCATGAATCGGTACACGTCCCTGATCCATCTTCCCAGAAACAATGTCCTGTCTTTCTTGTAAATTGAATCCACAACATGGGAAGGGAATAACAGATTAACTAGGAAACTGCCACTCTCGCCTGTCATTTTGTTTTTCAAGCAAGTCAAGATGACCTACAAAGTATTTAAAAACTATGTTCTTCATGGCCAGTCATGCATTACTGTAAACTTAGCATATAATATATTGTCTTTTTTACATGTGGAAAAACAATAAATAGCTTGCTGATGATTTAGTTTGCAGAATGTTGTGATGGGACTGTGCCTGACAATATAATTAATTATATAAATAAAATGTACAGGGACAATTCATATTTTCTTATATCTGTCTTATATGGTTTGAGAAAAAATGCATGCCTAAGACAGAGGCAGACAGACAGGCAGACAGACAGACAGCTAGGCAAGCAGACAGACAGACAGGCAGACAGACAGACAAGCAGACAGCTAGGCAAGCAGACAGACAGGCAGACAGCGGGACAGGCAGCTAGACAGACAAACAGACAGTCAGACAGCAATACATAGACAGTCTGAGAGATGGACAGTCAGCCAGACAGCTAGACAGAGAGACTAACAAAAATATTGAAAAAATAAAGGAGTACAGAAATTTGGGTAAATTATTGATGTGTAAATCTGGAATCTTGTAAACAATGAAAATGTTTAGCATTGTTCATGTGACTACACATTTAAAACATTGCCGATATATAAAATGTGCGTATCACAGGCTGTTTGTAACTTTCTCACGAAAAGACAGTTCAATGAGGGAAATAATGCTCATACCTGAGATGAATCAATTTAAACAGCATATGTTGTGATCCGTCAAACAGAGTGAGACCTATATGATAATTGCACCTTTAAACTGATGTACCAGGTAAAACAAATCACTATCGAGCCATTAAAGTATCAATGTAATCATCAAGTATTGGCAGTAAAAAGGCAGGGCTGCAAACATAGTGGACTAGCTATACGGAAACATTTTTTTGTTTATCTATTATAGTGTACGTATATTTTTGCTGCTGACGCTAATTATAATTTTCCCTTATACTTTATCAGGATGTATTGAACAGTTTCAATGGTATCTTATTTAGTACTTGTGTTCATGTAATACAACAAGCAAATGTAACATGATATGAACTATCCATGGAATGAAACGACTAACAGTACTGCCTTTTTCACAAGCCAAGTGAACATAGAATGTCGCAGTTATGGATTCACTCGACCAAGAAAAATATATGAAAGACACTGAAGAGATCTTACTAGAGCATGAAGTTCCAGTGGCGTAGCTAGGGTTAGCAGAGTGGGGGGGGGGGCCACGTTTTGGGGGGGGGGGGCCACAATGTTTTTTTGGGGGGCCCACCTCACCCTATGTCTTTCTAGCCCCTTTAGGTTTTTCTAGCCAATCTGGGGGGGGGGGGGGGGCACATTGGAGGGGGGGGGCCACAACCTCCCATGCCCCCCCCCCTGGATCCGCCCCTGGATATCAGTGAGGCGCTGTCTTGTGGATTCAGGGGAGCATGGATCCCAGTGGGTGAGCAAGCAATTTGACAGTGTAGAAAGGTTGATATTAATCATAAGATAACAATAGGCAAAGCCCCTGTACCGAATAAGAAGACGCAACATCGTATCGGACAAATTTTAAAGAACTACTTTGTTCGCCGCTTAGTTAAATTTAACGTGCGTAGTGATTGACCTATTTACGTCGCCTATCTCGCAATGCTTTGATATCCACTAAGTAGGATGTCCTTGTGATGACAGGAAGTTATTGATAGTTGAGTTATCTAATCCACCTTTGTAATGATCCTATTCATTACTATGAGCTACTATGGCGCTCGGCCCGGTTTTGGTGCCATGGTAGCCATTTTCTGCTCACCAATGCTGAAGAGTCAGCTTCCGCTTGCAGGCCCTATTTTTCTTCAATTACTCGGCAACTTCGAGGCCAAGTGTCATTGTGCATTGCAGATCATTCTTTGTCTGTTCTGTCTAGTATTACCACTGTTAGAAATATTTTATATAATCTGGTTTTGTTATATAGCTGATGCGAAAAAAGTTCAAACATTTGAAACTAGACCTGACGGTGCTCATGTCGTGGGGGAAAATGGAGCTAAGCAGTTGTCATCTCCAGCATGGATTTACTGTCACTTATGTTATTGTAATTTTTATTAGGCTTCACCTATTACCATAGGTGAAGACTTTTGTTTTTGTATTAGTTATTATTCCCGGAAAAATTTCTTCGTAGCATCGCAAAAAAATTCATGGCAGGAGCCTTCTATGACCTTGTTACATTGACCCAGTTTTAGTGACCTTGACCTATTTTTCAAGGTCACAGAGCCACTTGAATTTGACATTTGCAAAATTTCAAATTCAAATAATTCAAGTAATGATGATGCTATGGTCAAATGCTTTCATATCTTAGGTTATACATTATTTCTCAAGACGTCTGACCCACTTTTTTAAAAGTAGGTCAAGTTTTAGGTCAACCGATTCTCAACTTTAGTGTTTAATTTGTTTCTACGGTTTTGAGAAAACCAGGAGACATAGAGCTACAGTTTTGGCACTAAAAGTTGTGTAATAGGTATATCCAGGTCTGAAAGGAATATTTTGGCAATTGTCAGACTGGCTTTTCTATTATGGAATTTTAAATATTATAAAATCACCAAAAATGGGTGACATGTGGTATTTCACCATGAAATATTGGTTTTAGGTTATAACATGCTATAGTAAACTACCCCAAACATATACCCAAAACCCCTATATCAACTGTCAAATTTGACCTTGGAGGTCATTTTCAAGGTCATTTGGACCGTTGAAGTAGAAAAAACAGCATATTTTCAAAAAATCACAAAAATATCCTAGAACTAACCTTTTGGCCTGAATATTTTCTCTCTACAGGGCATTAACCTGCCCTTTATGGATATTTAATCGATTATACCACAGCATGATTTGTCAATTTTTGAGAAAATGGTAAATAAAGAAAACCGATTCACAGATACAAAAACAACTAAAATGTCAAATTTCAAGGGGAAATATTCTTTCTAGCCAAATGCCAAGCATTGGTGACCCCCCACAATTCACATATGAGCTTTCAGAATCTGTTGTCAATTTTGACCTATGAAGTATTTGTCAAGGTCAAAATTAAGGTCAAACATTTTCTGAAAATTGATATTTTGAATTACAAATTTTTTTAAGATAGTAGAAATGTTTTGATTTGACTCATCTTTCAGGAAGATATTGCCCTAGTATCCAACAAGCATCCTGAGCAAAATTATGTCTCAAGGTTAACCGGTCAAGGTCACAGAAAATAATTAGTATCGCTACTTTGGTCTTTTTACCTTTCTGACCGAAACTAGTATCCGAACTTCAATTGGCTTTTACTCCGGTTCTAATTGAGCTACAGCACAAACAAAGAGATATTTAGAAAGCTCATTTTACCCTCTTTTAAATGACATGTAGAGCGACACTGTAGACCGATCGGTTAAAAAGATCGCCCGACCCTGAAATTTTCGAGTCAATAAAAATGCCAAAAAAATTAGCTGAAAATTTGCGTTATAATTTTTTTCCCCAAGAAAAAATGCTTGCATTTTGACTTTAAACTATGTGAGGCTTAACCCATTTGTAATGGAAAATTCTTGCAAAATGTTAGGTCAAAAGGTCAAACGGTCAAGGTCAAAGACCTTGAAAACTAGTTTAAAAACAAAATTCTGTAACTCCAGTCCTAATCAACCTTTTTTAATGGGGAAAACTTTTTTGGAAAGCACATTCCATGTCCTTTCATTTGTATATAGCATGATATTGTGAAATTTATGGTTAAAGCATCATTCAACCATGAATTATAGGTGTATACCATTTTTTCTTATACTGATTGATGCTGTTAAAATGACATAAAATGGTATTTAGTCAAGGGGAAAATAGTCCTTATTTCTTTGACTTAATTTCTCCTTAACAAGTTATACTTTTTGCAATCAGGATGCACAGTCTTGCTTGCAGGTGAAGCCTCGAAACTGTTCAGCAGTTTCAGTTTTCTAGTTTAACTAATTTTTTTAAGTCTACCACTGAGTGTCTGTCCCCTGCCACTGGTTGCAAGAATAAAATTTGAAAGATAATTTTTTTTTTTTAATATTAAGAATTAGGACTAGGGTGGCATTAAATATGTCTGAAGGGTCATCCAACTTAAAGCAAATTTTACATTTAATAAACTTGAAATATTGTATGATAATTGCTATGAGTTAAATACAAATCTGAATCAGGATATAATTAGTTGAGAGGTCAAGAACTGGGCCACTGGGTATGAAAAATTATGCAATGCAAAAAGCGTTGCATCAAAAATGGCGGGAAATGCCACTTGGATCCCATTGGATCCCAACATGTCAGGTACCCTGAACTGGACAAGTTTGTTAAGTTTATTAGCTCTCACTAATTGGAAAAACTCACCATGTGACACTTTGTTTAGAGCATGTCACCAAGTGTGCCCAATTAAATTGTGTTTAATGCAATTAAGACCTACCAGTTTTGACATCCATCTGCAATAATTGCATTTAGCTACACAAATGTTCTTTTTGCTGAGCATATACATTACTCCTCGAAGATGCTACTGAATTTGCTTAGTCAATGTGTTTCTAGTTTTTTTAATCCATGCCTTTCTGCCTGACAGTGATGACAGTTGTGCTTGTCCCAGTTATTAAAGACAAAGCTGGTGGGATAAGTTGCAAGAACAATTATAGATCGATTGCTAGCATTACCAGTAAGATCATGAAGAAAATCATTCTCAATAGAATAGAGGATCTCCTTGATATATACTCATCCAAACCAATTATCTCCTTGATATATACTCATCCAAACCAATTATCTCCTTGATATATACTCATCCAAACCAATTATCTCCTTGATATATACTCATCCAAGCCAATTATCTCCTTGATATATACTCATCCAAACCAATTATCTCCTTGATATATACTCATCCAAACCAATTATCTCCTTGATATATACTCATCCAAACCAATTATCTCCTTGATATATACTCATCCAAACCAATTATCTCCTTGATATATACTCATCCAAACCAATTATCTCCTTGATATATACTCATCCAAACCAATTATCTCCTTGATATATACTCATCCAAACCAATTTTCTTATAAATCTAAGCAAGGCACAGATCAGTGTCCTTAAGGAAATTATTGATTATTACCACAATAATTACAGAACTCTGAATGGAACTGTGTTTGTATCCTATCGGGATGCTAGCAAGGCTTTCGACAGATGATAAACCTTTTGATAAACTAAGGAGAAGAGGTGTACCAATGTATGTTACAAGATTGCTCATTTACTGGTATAGATGTCAGAGATTTTGTGTTCGATGGGGGAGTACTTATTCAGAGTTGTTTTCTGTTACAAATGGAGTTCGACAAGGTCAATGTTTACTTTGATGACCTGAGTGAGGCATTAAATAAGATTTATTGTGGATGTGCTTTTAATAATACTATTGTAAATCATTTGATGTATGCCGATGATCTGGTGGTTTTTTCCCCCTCTATTCATGGATTGCAGGCTCTAGTTAATATGTGTGAAAACTTTGCTGAGATTCATGATGCTATTTTCAATTCTCATAAGAGTGTTTCTATGATATTCCGTCCAAAAGGTGAAACTTCTTACTTGTATGACTCTGTTTACCTGAATAACGAGTGTATAAAAGTTGTGTCAAGTACAAAATATTTGGGCCATTATCTTGCCAGCGATTTATCAGATGATCTTGACATTAAGCAACAATGTAGACAGTTATATGCTCAGGGAAATTCCCTCATAAAGAAGTTTTATATGTGTTCTGTTGGTGTCAAATTAATTCTATTTCAGAGCTACTGCTCACCAATGTATACTGCGCACCTATGATGGAGTTATAGCAAATTCAGTATTAGGAAGCTGCAGATTGCTTATCATGCCGTTTTCAGATTCTGCTAGTTTTTTCCAAATATGATAGTAACAGTTTAATCTGTACAGTTTTCATACTAGAAGCTGCTCTGCAGTCATTAGAAAGTATGTCTATAAATTCATGTTTAGACTTGCCACATCACCAAATGATATTATCAAAAATATTGCTCTGACTAGTCTAGCTTTTATATCCAGGATTAGAAATCACTGGATTCAACTGTTATATGTTGGTGCTAGCCTGTAAAATATAATGATATGATTGTATTGTATATGGACCGCTTTTGTGTCTGGAATAAAGTTTATAATAATAAAAAGAAATAATAAAAAATGCATTGAGCTTTGAGTGATCGTCTCATTATATCTTGACACTGAGGGTTTCTACTCAGCAGCTCTCAGTAGTTCATATATTTGCCACCAGTGTCGCTGTAGTAGGCTGCATTCAAGGCTAAGACTCATAACTACAGTTCTCCTTGGCTGGGGCCTGCCTAAGCGTAAACCCGATAGGCAGGTAGGCTCTACCTACCCCGCATGGTTGATTGGCTTAGCACTGAATTTTCTGATTGGCTGTCCTATTTTTAGACTGGGGAACACATTCCGGTCCACGCATTTCCAATGTTAAAGCGTAGGATGCACACGCACGCTACCGGGAGGAATTCCTCCCGGCTAATGGCGTGTGTGTGTAATTAGGGCTTTACGTCCTGTATTTCTGCACCAGTTGGGCTAATTAGGACAGGCAGAGACCATGGCAATGAGACAAAGGATGAAACAGCCATCCAACTTAGGCTCGACCGGGAATCGAACCCGGGACCCAGCGGTTGGAAGCCCAGAGCGCTACCTCTGAGCTAGGCCTCCGCCCTTCCCGGCTAATGGCAGCCCTTACCTGCGTACTGTGTCAGCTAGTCGCAGCAGCCCAGCGAACAGTTCTCCATGCTCATAAAAACTTTTCCAGGTTGATTTACTCAGGTACCAGATTATCAGCCGAAACCTGGTCCGCATTTCTTATTCCTCATACATATACTCAACCCTAGACCAGTCAGGAGTTCTCTCATTTGCTCTCCGATCACAGAAATACTTCTAACCACTCAAGACCAACTTGACAGCTCTGCTCATCATGCTCATGCACCATATAGAGCAATTGAATATGACAGAGGGGACACCCCCTCTGCAAAAAAATTTGATGTTGCTACAAGTCGGGAGCATTGCCTCCTATTCCACTAAATCATCCACTTCTTATATGGTCTCAAAGCTACTGGTCCGAACTCAGAAGTTAAGCTTATGCATCTTGGTTAATGCTCAATGTTATAAATTTAGAGACTTTTGTTCTTAAGAGGTGGGTTTTTTAAAGTCAGAATATCATTAGAAGATGCAGAAAATTGAAGTAGTTTCTAAATTTCTCCAAGTTAAGCCAGGGAAAGCCTATTTTTGCATGTCAGGAAGAAAGCATCAACGCAAATCCAAGGAGCTGGGGCACTAAAAACAGAATGTATTGCAGAAGCATTTTGAAGGCAGCACGACAAACTGGATATTGCTAATTTTATGGTTTGGTGAAGGATTTCTTTCAGAGCATGTACCAGTCCTTACGTTTGATTATGGTCAGCATCAGTTAAGTCCTTAAGTTTGACTATGGTCAATATCAGTTAAGTGATTGATGCATTCTAAAATATATAAATCTTCCGAGTATTGACAAAGGACAGTGATAGCAGCTGATAGAATGCAATTAGTTTTATTTCACAAATGTCACATTAGAAATTTCATTTTTATACATGTTCAATTATTATTTAGATGCAATCATTAATATGCAGAGCTAACCTTTAAATGTTAATGATTAACATCAAACAAAAGTGTTCATCGTTTTTTTATAAAACAGCAATCTCAGACTGTCTACACAAGTCATAGTGGTATGATAATGAATAAACATTGGATAATATGAAATAGGTATATACAGGCCTGCAACACATACAATTCATCAGCTATCATTATCAACATACAAATCGTGATGCAATTAACAATAATTAATCATTATATTGTTAATTAGTCAACATCACATGGTATAAACAACATTTTCAAACATGGCTGAAAGCCTTGAAAGGTTTATGAATGAACAACAAATAATCAATCTTAGAATAAACAAATATATTAAACCCCTCCCCCCCACACCCCAAAAAATCACCTCGGTGTGATAAATTAGCAATCTTGGATATATGTTAATTACACATAATTGGATAGGTTAATAACACATAACGTGATGCAATTAATCAGCTTCACTATATCACATGATAAACCTCAATGTTACTAAGGCTTATGGATAAACATCAAATGTCAATCTCAGAAGAAAACTGCAAAACTTGCAATCTCAGATAGTCTACAAAAAGATGCCACATATTAAGTACAGTTTGTTTGGTCTTGTCTTGCTTACTAGTAATATCAGCATCAACAAAGGCAATCATGAAACCATGACCATCGAGTCAATCGTATCATATGGATGTGTCATTAACTACTATCTCAGATTGTCTTAACTGACATTCCTTGTATTACAAAGTATTAATCTTGAATGTAGTATAAGTAAACATAAAAGTTAACACAGGAGTATATTTATGAGCAAAGGTATGCACATGTCACAGTGAACCATCAAGTCAGTCACATCATCCAAAACTAAGTCAGTTGAGTCTCATGATAGATGTTCAATATTATCAGTTTCGAACAAATTGCAATGCAATCATATCCTACTTAACTATAAGTACAAACATACAGATTTTCTATAATACATTCAAATTACAACCATTCATCATCAATCAATACAATTTGACCATTATATATCAAATAACAAGCATTGTGCAGCATAAATAGTCATTATTGAGGCAGCATACTACAATAGACATAAGTACATTATTCTTCTTTCAGTAGTCCATAATTACTACTGTTAGGACATACATGTATATTGGATGTTTCCATGATTCATAAAGTTTTAAGTTACTAACTACAATACCAACTTGTCCAAAAAATCTCATGAACCTAGCATTTGTGGCTACGAGCAAATATTTTGAGAGACTGGAACTTCATCTCCTCATCATAGACTTTCCCAGTGATAAGGCGGCACATTCCATTTTCAAGAACATCACGCACTTTGCCATAGATATACTGGTCCCCTTCAGCTTTGACTGCAACATAATTCCCAACTTTTAAATGAGATCTTTCAGCCTCTACAAGCTGATGATGGAGCTTATCAGGAATGATGGTACCAGCATTCGGCAAAAGAGGACCTCGAGCCACAGAGGAATATGGGAGGACACCAAGCTGGTCAAGACAGGCATTGGCATCTACGTCCGCATTACTGCTCAAAATTGGCAGCAAGAACATTGCGGAATCTTTCAATATGCCATTAAGCACCTCATTTAAGGCTTCGACAAAAGGAATGAGTATATCGTTGCCAAATTCAGCATCATCCTTCAAATACACATGATGTGCTTCTGTACCAAGTGGATCAACACTTTTCTCAACACAGCATTTCTTTTGCATACGACTTCCTTTGACATGGTGGTTCTTGTGCAACAGATGTGTGTAGATATCTTCAACTGCATGGATCTTCATGTTGTACATATTGTCAAGGGCACAAGACAAGGTCTGTTTACTCAGCTTCTGACCCGTTTTGTGTGCTTGATGCTGTGCTAGTCGTATAATGATGGACTGAAATGCATCTTCATGAAGTTGTTTTTGCAATTTCTCAGTGAGTTCAGTTGAAACGAGACTCTTTCTGCTATCATCTACCCATGCCTCCTTGATACAAGTACTCAACATTCTTGGTCTGTATTGTGATGGCAACCGAGATAGCAGTTCCTCGGGATCCTCCTTCAGACCGCATTCTTTTAGATTAGCCAGAAACTGTATCTTGTTGGATTTGACCCTGTTATAGAGCCCTGGTGCATCATTGAAGATCAGCTGTTTGGACTCATACAGACAGGAATTTTCTCCTAAAAGTGATAAAGAATCAACTTTTGGCCTGACAGGATTTCCTGCTTCTTTTTCCAATGATGCGAACAGACCTTTCAAGGCTTTGCACACCAGCTGCAAGTCATTGGGGTTCAGTTGCTCTTCTGCAGTTTCTCTGTGCAATGCATCCAGCACCTTAGCATACTGATCAAATGTGGGTGACTCAGAGGCACCAAGGGCCACAAAAAGAGGCTTGTAATCCCCATAATCATAAGGAATCTTAAAGAAGTAAGGTCGGATTTCATCCGTGTCTAACATGTCAATTGTTGTTTGGCATGGTTTGGCAAAATTTTCTGTCCCTCCAACTGCAATGCAAGGAGCATCCATCAAATCTTGCAAGGCACTTCTCAGCTCCCCGTCATCTAAGCCATAATCCTGCATGAATTTATAGGACTTCTTGCACACCTTCTTCATGACAACCTTGTTCACATTTTGTCTTTCACAGCACGATGAACAGATTGTGTTGAAATTGTGAGCAACAAGATCAATTGGAGGCGTTTTATCCACCCCTAGCATTCGGGCAAGCTTATCACCTTCAGGTTTTGCATATGGATCTGCCCAATGTGGAAGTACACTAGCACATGTCCAGATGAGATCAGCATGCATGTGGGAATAGCTTCCTTTGAAGCTTATGAATGGTAATTCATATGCATAGTCACCAATATCACCATACTGGGGATAGAGCTTAGCAAGCTCCCCGGATACACGTTCAGTAGCAATGAAAGGGATTGTGCTGGCCTCTTGGAGAATTTCATCCTTACTCTCGGACTCTAAAGACAATAGATGCTGCACTAATACTTCTGACTTCTGGCAAGCAACTTCTCTGCGAATGCTTTGACTTTCATAGGAAATTTGCTGGGCAAACTGAACACACATTTCAGGAGTGACATGTTGAATGAGACCAATTCTTCTCAACATTGATAACCATTCCGACTGTTGAAGGAGCATGGCTACAGGAGCCAATCTGCCTTTCTCCATCATGATGCAAAATAGGAGAATGTCAGGGTCATAGAAGTAGGATGCTGGATATAGTTCTCCTTTCTCGTCTGCAATGACACTGAGGTTTTTCAGGTAGGAAAGAACCTCATTTCTCTCTGCCATCGACAGAACATTGTGACCAGCACCATTATTCAGGTATGTATCAAACAAATGTTTCAGATGAGCCACCTGTGCATCCCTTGTCAAGTAATCAAAGTGTTGTAAAATGAACTTACAGTACAGTTCAACTACACCAAGACTGACACAGTCCATGAAACTGAACAGTGACTTCAGTTTCTCTTGACTTCGCAGGAATACATTTCCACTTTTACTTTGCCACACATCCATCTCACGTTTCAGTACGCCTGCAGGCAAAATGTACACAGCACAATTAGTCAAGGAGATATAATCACCAAAAATAGTTTCGTAGAAAGGAAGAGTTCTCAGCTGTTTGACAACTTCAGTGTGGCCATTATTTTGCAGGGACGACACGTTTTCTTCAAAATATTCTAAGAATTTTCTCATTTCTTCTTTAGTGAGGCCTGGAGCAGCTTTGCATGCATCATAAACCTTGAACACTGCAGACAGAATCTTAACTGGTTGATCAAATCCAGCCAAGAGTTTCCTGACAACATTCGAACTCGCAATTAAGTTGTCAGCTAACTTTGGAATACCTAGTTTATCTAGAGCGAGCAGGAGTTTGGAAGACCAGGGATCTGAGCCCATTCTGTCCACAATTTCACCAGCTCTACTCACTTTGAAGAGACTGACTTCCCCAGACAGCTTTACTGGCAAAATATACAAATTGTCCAAAGGTTTAATCAAGGATTTGATTACACAGGCCAATCTCCTCTCATATTCCTCAACACTTTCCATCTCCTTATTGTTGTAACCTGTCTCCCTTGTTTTGCACTTTCCAACAGCCTGACTCGATACAAAGTCCCAAACTTCTAAGACATACTGAATGTCATTGTGTTCCAAAGGCAATGATTCATTAACATGGTTTGTTTTAGTCAATGACCCTGGCAGGAATTTTAGTACGGCTTCAATAGTAACCGTTTTCAGAATGTACTCTTCTTGGTCTAAATCATGCAAATACAATTCAATGCGTTCATGCACAAATTGATCGTAACCTGAGTTTGCAATGGACATTTTGCCACATGCCCTGTAAACTGGTCTTTTTGAATCAAACACACGCAGTTTGTTATCAGTGGTCAAGAGCAGCGGTGTACCTTCAAAATTCCTTATGCAGCTTGCTGATTGCTTACAGTACTTTATAATCTTAATCAAGGATGCCAAGCTTCGTATATTTGTTTCTCCAAGAGTGCTTGGTAAAGACGACCCAAGGTCACACAATGGATTCACTGTACTGTATGATTTGAAAAAAGCCATGACATTCTCCGGTGATACAAGATCCATATCGATTCCAGCTTTTTTGATGGTCTCCATCAGGTCCATGTCAATATCAATGATATTGAACTGACACCTTTGTAAGATTTCTTTCAAACCGGTATCTACTCCCCTTAAGCAAAACAAGGCCTTGCAGCTCAAACCCTTGCCAAGAGAAAGCCATTTGATTGACCTAGTTGGTATGTTGGTTTGATTGACAGGGTTACATTCTCTGATACTTGGAAATATTTGTGCGTTTGTTGATGCTATGAGAGAATACACTGCACTCACCAGACCTTTCCAATCCTCTGATTCCTCATGGTATTCTGGTAAAAAATGCTCATAGAAAATCAATGCTTCTTCGATACTTCCTCTGGAAAGCAAGCTTTCACGGAGCTGAGAGAGCCCAACAACATCTTCCCGAATACTTTTGAGCATATCAACATATGCTGTCGCTATAACTTCTTTACATAACAAATTGTTCCAGTCCAACTTGGTCTGAGTATCTGCCCCTGAAGGTAACCAAATGTTTCTTCTGTTTTCAGCACTCAAGGCATATTGTCCATTTATGTGAACCGGCAGTTTCGTTTCGATGGGCATAGGAAGACTGCAGTATGCTTTGCCAAGGTTATACATACTGGGTCCATGCGTCTGATCTGAAATCACATCCAATAGAGAGGCAACACCCCCTTTAGGTAAGAGGGCAAGCTCACCTTTTTTGTAGGCTTTCCTAATTCCATCAGGTACGCAATTTGGGTTAGAGAACCCAATAACCTGAACTACCCGCCATGTTTCCTTTCGCCCTTTGTTGTCCTCCATGAGAACTGTGTATTCGACCTTTTCTTGCTTTATATCTTCAATGGCAATTTTATGAGATTTCAATTGTTTGCCAATTTTTTTACATTTTTCATGGAAGACTTGACGTTTCATTTCGTCATCTTCACTGAGACGAGCCTGGACTGCATATTGCAGAGACAGCTTGTCTGAAAATTTATTGATAACAGAAACTTCAAGATCTTTCAAGTCATTGAGGAATAACAACATCTGTAATGCTTCACCTCTCAATTTATCCATCATTTCTTGAACTTGTGTTGTCGAGACAGGCTTGTTTGATATTTCAGATTTCGAAGCCATGTCTGTAGTTCTCAATGGAAACCTAAACATTGTGCTGTTGTTGAGATTAAACTCATTTTCCAAGTATCCAGTGAAAACATCAGGAAAAACAGATCGCAAAGACTCAAGGTTTCCATATTTCATGCCAGGAGCCCTTACTGATGCTCTTGGAACATAACAGCAATGAGGATCCAAGACACATAGCACATGTCCATTGTTAGTCATGATTGATGGCACATCTGTCAAATGGTATACTGAACTGAAACCTATGCCGTATTTTCCAGTTTTACAAGGGTCTTTTTTTTTGCTCCCTTCTCCTAAATCTTGTATGCCTTTTAGATCACGAGAAGTAAATGGTCTGTTGTTGTACACGCATAACGCAGGACCTTGTAGAGGCTTCCAGCTCTCATCAAACAACCTGTCAGTACCATGAGTCCTGTGATCAAGTACAAAATGGATTTTTGTTGCAGTGGCATCATCTGCATTTTGGATCAATTCTTTCAATATTTCATGATCAAAAGGGTAGTATTCAACAATTCTCTTCAGTGTAGTGGTGATTTTTGCAGTTTGTCCAAATGGAATACCAGTGGCATGATCCTTCATCTTTTCCTGCCTCAGAGTGTTCATACCTAGCACTTTTGCCATAGGATAAGATATGTCAGAGTGAGTTAAACGCTTGTCTAGTTGCACATCAACCCATGGGCAGTCATTGAAACAAAGTTCAGATGATTGCATCAAGATTCCAGCTGCATTTGGAGCATAGATGTCACCACAATTGTCCATTACTGCTTGAATAGATTGTTCAGTTCTTTCCATGCAATGTCGCAGTCCTCTTAAAAGTTTCATGCAGCTCAAATGTTCCTTATTACTAACTGCATGTTCAGCATTACAGGCTCGTAACTTTGCCAACCGGACAACGTAGTCAGCAGGTTCAAATTTTTCTCTAACTCCAAGAACTTTCAGTATGATCTTCCACTGTTGGTAACTATGCGGCAGTGAATACAAGGAGGAGGAAACATCATCTTGTTCATCATTAAATGCCAAGTCACAAGGTTTCACAAACCTGCCATCAATAAGTATGCAAGCTCTTTGACCAAACAAATCATAAATCTTGCTGCATTCTTTGCTGGCTTTGTCTTTCTTACATTTGTTATTCAGGAAGGTATAGATATTTTCTATGTGCATTTGCAGATTCCTGTAGCAATGTGGTTTATCTTTCCAGAGATCAAATGGTTCCAAACAAAGAACTGATTCAAACTGCTTGAGAACCTGGTCAACAGCAACTAGTTTCCCACGTAACTCTAAGAATTTTCGGACATTGTTTGATATCAGAGTTGCATCGACCAGAAAACAACATGAAGACAGAAGAGAAACCTCTGATGATAAATAAGCTTCAACAGCAGACAGCAGTGAATTACCTGGAAGGTCTTCATTTGCCCATTTTAAGAGTTTACCTACCGGTGGAACAGCAAGTGGCAAAATCTTCATTTGGCTCAAACTTCTGGATGCCTGCTTTAGGTCATTGTCCATTTCTGGTGTATTCCTGATCTCCGTATAAGTTTCTTTTTTCAGTTTCTCATCCAGGTACCTCAAAATGGCCATGGCCCTGTCATGTGCAGCTTTTGGATTCTCCATGAAAAGTTGTTCAATGGAATGTCCTCTTTCAATAAGGTCTTCCCATGAAAGAAAATCACTTTTCATCCCCAATCGCTGGAAGAACCTTACGATGCGCACCAAGTCTTTGAGATGAACAAATTTTCCCTCAGAGCTGTCAAATAGTTGTGTAGCTATACTGTTAGGATGAATTAACTCGGATGGTTTTTTAAGAATGTTTCCACTTGGACTCACTGGAATGCAGGCTGTTTGTCTAACAGTGGCCATGATTTCTTCATCTTCTAATTTCAGTGCCCATACAAGTACTTCATTCCTCAGTGCATGGTCTATTTGAGACACACAAGGAAAGAAAATCTCAAGTAGAAATCTTGCATCATCAAACAGTTGAGGTTTAACAGCACTAAAGTTCAATTTGCACATAGTCTCAAAAATTTCTTGAGCAAAATTGATAACACTGAACTTAGAACCAGACTGTTTAAATACCTGAACAGCAAGATTTTTGTGTTTCAAATTGGCTGATAAAGACTTCTGAAAAATAGCAGCCTCTGATAGAGTCACATGTTTTTGACCATCAAGCACCATAACTAACATCTTGAACTTGTCCACATAAAATGCTTTGACAAGAGGAAGCAGTTTGGTATGCGCTGAATGCAGAGCTGGCCAGAGGTCGACATACTCAACCCTAGTTGCATTGTTGACACGAAGCAGGTCTTGCAACAACAAAGTGTAAGCAGGACAAATGGCATTCTTAAATAAGAAGTTATTCCAGTCTGCCTTCCAAGAATTCTTATCATCAGTAGTCAACTCATGCAACTGCCTGCGGTTTGACCGAATAGCAAATGATCCATTGATGTGAACAGGTAAGTTTGTATTAATAGGCAATGGCAGGTGGCAGAATAATGCACCCAAGTTGCCTTGTTTGTTCAAAGGATCTGGAATGAAATCATCACCACAACATTTCAGGGGAAGGGCAACAGCACCGTAGGGACAGTAGCCAGAGGTAAATACCCTTTCTGGCGCTTCAGAGTTACATGTCATGTTAAAAACATAACTGATCATCCAATACTTTATGCTGCTCCCGGCTACATCGGAATAAAATTCGCAGCCACTCTCGGCAACAGTTGTTTTCATTTGTACCACCATTGAGGTTTCCATTACATCATTCACCTTTGGCTCATGATCGTGTCCCTCATCTCTAAAATGCTGGTTGCATTTTTTCAGAACATCATACTTAACACCTGGGTCAATCACGAGGGGAGTTATTGTGTTCTTTTTCTCTTTCTCTACTCCAAACAACATAACAGGCTCACTACCTGTCGAGGGCATGTGATGCAGTTCAATTCGACTGACATGCTGAGTGAAAAGCAGCAGAGAATCTGATCCTTTCATGAATAGGGACAGCAACTTCATCATCTCATGCTTGTCATAAGATTGTTTGGATATCTCACTGCTACTGGCTTGCCGTGTAGTTCTCAGAGGCAATCGAAACAAAGTTCCTGCATATTCTTTTGAATCATTTGAATCAATTGTACAGTCAAAGATATTCTTGTACGGATGGAACTGATCATGCAAATTTCTGACCAAAGTCCTGTTTTTCTTCAGGTCTATCTTTAACCCAGGCTTGGATCTGTCCCTGATGGCTCTGCCAAGATGCTTCATCTGGGGATCAAATATGACGAGGTGCCTGCCACTGATGAAACTCGGAACATCGGTGACATTGTAGACTGCATTGAACCCTAAGCCAAATTTCCCGATCTTGTCACTCTCCTTTTCTTTTGTGGCACCACCAAGTTTTATTATATTTTCAAAGTCCTTCTCTGAAAACATTGCATTATTGTATGCCCAAAATGCTGGCCCCTGACATTCCTTCATCCCTTCATTCAACAGAAGTGTTTCATAACCAATATTGCTTCTTTCATCATACATAAATTTTACAACTGTTGCACCTGCATCATCAGCATTTTGGACTAATTCTTTTATAATGGAATATCCGTCAGTGTAATCTTCTAACAATGACCTAATTCTGTTTGTAAGTGTTTCACCCTGTCCAAATCCAGTTATAGGTAACTCATCCGCTTGCAATAAGCGATTCATCAGTGTTGGAACATTGAGAGCCTCAGCTGTGTTAAGCGGAACACAAGGATGAATTAAAATGACATCTGCTGTTTCATCACAAGGAAAGTATTGAATACCTTGTTGCAGCCAGTCCATATCACAGTAGGTACATTCCTCAATTGGCATCAAACACAAGGCTGTTTCATCTTCTCTCTGAAAATTAAATTAAACATAAGTCATTAGATTTCTGTTATCAATGTTGAATAACAATATTAGCCACATCAATGTCTTTAATTTTCTCAATGTTCAATAATCCTAAAGGCCTCACTAATTTCTGTTCATAGAGAGAAGACTAAATAACACCTCATGGACTGTACAGCAAGCAACCATCAGCTGAATTGCACACAGGAATGCGATACGTTAGTGTTTCACTACTATATTAGCATATCTGTATTGTGCTGCCACCTGTCGTTTTTGAGTAAACATCTTCTTCTTTCTGCCCCTCATGGCTAATCAGGTGATCACAGTAAACTGTCAATCAGGTTAAATTTACGACTCATTCTAGTCCATTCAAGTATGAAAAATAACCTTGTTAGGCCAAATAATTACTACAAGACAGGTAATATTCTTATTCAGGAAATATGAAAATATATTCAACACTTACTCTGACAGGTATAACAATCTGTTGTCGAACACTCTCATCATCTGGATCCACTTGATCCTTGAGTAAATTCAAGACGTTGATTGACATTTGAAGGTCTCGTGCTCGCGCTGCAACACTTTCTCCAGAGGTTGTATGCCTTTCTTTGATGTCTTGCAACACAGCAACTAAAGTTTTCGTGCAACAATTGTTATTCATGCCAAGTTTGTTGAACATAGTCTCAAACATCTTCAGTTCTTCTGGCAGAGAGAACAAGTATGGTCTGAAATCCATTGGTGTTTGGCAAGATATAACCTTGTCAAAAGCACTGAAACCATCTCCATTCCACACCCATTTGCTCACTGTGAGATCAGACAGTGCCTTCTGAACATACAAAACTTCTTCTTTCTCCAAGTGTGCATAAATTAACTTCACAAGATGCAAAAACACAGCCTTTTCTCTTGCTTGGTAAGCGTCTGTAATCATCTTCATCTGCTGCAAGACCTGTGTAACACAGGGTATTACAGAGAAGCCAAGAGCCTTCAGAACAGGTCCACCATAAGGACTTTTACAAACCGGTGCTACAAGGCTTGCCAGAGGTACTGCTTCAAATGGCAACAAACTTCCAGGATCTAAAAATGACTGTCCATCATAGAAATCAAGACCATCTGGGAAAATATCAGGTTTGTTCTTCAAACATGGCATCCAGCAGATGTCAGTTAACCAGTCTTTTACTTGTTTGTCTTCAACAGAAGCCGACAGAACATTTAAATCTCCATGGATATATTCAACTAGTATGCTAGACTTCTTCATGTTGGAAATGGTCTTGGAATTACAATCTCTCAAACTTTGTACTTTCAAGGCTGATGACACAACATCTCTTGGTTGAATGTTGGACCTTTGTTTCAAACCGACCTGTTGAAGGAATGAAAGATGTTGGCCTTCTGCAAAGTTGCCTCTTGGAAATTTGTCTTCAGCATAAAAGAATGATGTCAAAAATTCATCGTCCGGGTCAAAAAGTTCAAGCACTGACACATGTTTTCCACTTTCATTAAGCAGGAATGGAAACCCCTGTACATGGGCAACAAAGTCAACTTTTTCTTGTTGAAGATTCTGAAAGTTGTTCATGACATAATCCATGGTCTGTTCTATTTTATTTGCTTCTGGACATTCTTTGAGTTCCAAGAATACCACATCTGTGATAAATTCTGCATGGGATAAAACCTTCACACCAAGGGTCTTAGCCAAGTTTTTGTAGCAATCTCTCCTGAGGTCAAGCAGTGGTGTCTCAACATTCTCTATCGGTAGTGAAAGGGGTGCAGCGTTTGATATGTCATTGACAGCAGTGAAGTCTGTGATCCTATTTTTTCCATAAGGGATTGTCTCAAACAGTGGTAAGGATGATAATAGCTTGATCTGAGCAGGCAGCAAACAATCATCAGCCTTCCCAAGGAACTCACACAAAGCTCTCTTCTCTTCAGCTGTCAAACTGGTCTTCATCTCTTCAGACAGTTTTTTACCATGGGCACTGATGAAAGCAATTACATAATCCCTTGTTAACTGCGGTGAAATCTTCTTCAGTTGTTGCGTTGAATAGGTGACAATTGCCTGCATCACATGCAAGGGCAACTTGACAACTTTTACATCAATGCTCAGAAGTACTTTTCGTACTGCGGAACAGATTTCAGTCTGTTCTTCTAGACAATCAACCACACATTCGGAGACTTGCGTCCATTGACCTCCATCTAAGGGGCTGTAAAGTACATCGTGTTTCAACAACTGTGTGTAAAATGGTTCCAGAACAACTAGCCACCTTTCACGAGCCTCCACTTCATTTTTGTCAGGCAAAGCTTGCAGAACATGCTGTGGGGTAAGACCCAGACTGTTTTCTTTGCACAATTGTACAGTCCACTGTATCAAATTCAAGTAAGCTTTGGGAATCAATTCTTGCAGTAAACACTGGTTCCACAATATTTCCTTGTCACTGTGAATGTCTTGTCCTTTACTGGGCCATTTCAAATGCCGTCTGTCTTGACTGATGCTGAAATAACCATTCACATGGACCGGTAGACCTGTGCTGCTTTTTTGTTCAACTGGGAGAGGTAGAGCACAAAAAACATGACCATTTGGCTCAAACTGAGTTGCCTCTATTTCAAGGGGTTCTTTGTCAGTCTTATACATCTTTGCCATTTCATGGAATGGTTCAGCTGGAGCACAGTTGTCAGCATCATCATCAGCTATCTTTTGGGACTTCATAACTTCAAAGGGATATGCAACCCCTACAAGTGGAACATTTCTACTTTTCTGGTCACAGCACAGATCTTTCATTTCCTCTGTAATGGCATCTCCGCCAGCAAAGTACTCACTTATCAAGTAAAGGCTTCCCTATGTGCTATCTCACCATGTTCATATTTAAGTGTTTCTACATGAATAGGAAAGATTGCTTTTGCTGGCTCTTCCAACCAAGATGTGGCTGATAACTTGGCCAAGAATGCCTGCCTTGTTGCTCGGACGTCATGTTTACAGATGTCTTGTATCTGAACCTTGAAAACTGTCTCTATTTGTGATCCCTCTCGTCTCACACACAATTCCACACTTTCAACATTCTTCAGGAAGAGCAAGATGAGATGCGCATCTCGATGAAATGAAGCAAAAAGATCAGACATCTTCTGTGGTGTGTACAATGTATCTGACAAAGCTGATTCCTTTTGACGAAGGGGGAAGCGGAATATGGTGCCTTTGTAGCATCCTTCCTTAAAAGTTTCTTTATCACATCCGAACACATCTTGAAATGGTTCAAACTGATGGGTGAAATGATAATGCTCATCACTGAGCCTATATCTTGTCCCAGTTGTCCGATCTCCTCGAAAATGGAAATATTTCTCATGGGGATCAATGAACCCCAGCCAACTGTCACTGAGCACACTAGGCAAATCTGAAAAGAAAGTACAGATCTTGCAGTTCTATGACTTATGGAAGATCCAGATCAAAGCACTGATCTTACACATTCTTTACAGCAGCAGTGAAGTGAAAATTTATTTATGCTAAATAGACATTCAGAGGTGGAGGAACATTATTGAATGTGGGATAATTATGAAGAACTGTACTATACAACAAATAATACTAGGGCAATACAAGCTACATATGCCATATTGGTACTAAGCCAGAATACTGCATTAGTAAAGATTTGTATTCCCTTCAGTAATTTACATCTTTATTATTGCACTAGGAGTTAAATCTTGTCCAAATTTACCCCGTTTGAACCCTGCCAACAAGGCATATAATATGATTACATGAATGTCATGGATGGAGCTAAATATCCTAGATATTCTGAGATGGGCAAAACAGCCCCAAAAGCCCGAGAGGGGCCCATTGACTGCCATGTTAAAGGCCGAGCGTCCCCAGAAACCTGAAGAAGGCAAATGACTGACCCAAAAATAAATACAATGAAATGTTAACGCATTGGCGACACAATTGTATACTACTCATATCCTAAATATTCTTGATACCATGACAAAAGGCACCATTAGGAGACCAACAGCTCAGCCATACTTTAGGAATTGTGACCGCTAAATCTTGAAAATAAAGGTTCTTCACACAGACACATCATACCTGTACTGCAACGTGGGTTTGTATGTGATAATTTATAAAAGCACATGAGATGTCAAATCAGGCGCCACAATAAACTCCAGCGCTAAGCACCTGACCAGACGGAATTCCTACTGCCTAGTATGGCGCCAGATGAAAACTTGACTAGGAAAGGTGCTATAATTAGTCATAATCATTGCCTGGAATCAGGGCCGGTCTTAGCACTTGTGGGGTCCAAAGCAACCCCATTTGCCTCGTAAATATCCCTCATTTAGAAAATGTACTGCTTTTTTTTTTTGCTCTTCTGTTTTGAGCTTTTTCTAATATTACCAATGTGCGGGGCCTATTTAGGTGCGAGGCCCAAAGCAACTGCCTTGCCTGTTGCCCTAGGACCAGCTCTGCCTGGAATACTAGAAAACCACCTGTTGGCACTGCATGTATTCTGGCAAGAAACATCCAGCCAACCCAGGAATTCATCAAACTTTTCACCAGTTACAATCTTTGGTCATTACCTGTCCAGGAATTATTATTCCCGGTTTAAAATTCTTAGTAGGGTAGTTTATTTTGTTAATAATCATATAATTTACCTGTCAAGTGAAAGACAGACTTGAATCCAAGGCCAAACCTCCCAACTGTCAAAGGATCTTCGACTTTGACACTGTCTTGCAGCATTCGTATGCCTTTCCAGTCATTTTCAGCAAAAACCGCATCATTAAATGCATAAAGCGCTGGACCCTGTAGAAAAGGATTGATTTATGAACAGTACTCGATCCATAATAGAAATAATTACAAATTTGATCATCTGCACTATCAGTATTAATATACTGATCGAGCACTCACCTGGTGTAAACTGAGTTCAGGATGCGCCAGTTGATCTGGATCGGTCCCATATTGTGTTTCATCATACAAGAAGCAAACCTTAGTGGCTTTAGCATCCTCCGCATTTTGAATAAGTTCCTGCCCAAATAACAAACAATGGTTTTAGTAAATTATTTCATTAGCATGTCTTGTCAGACTCAATCAAAGTTTTCAATCTATTACTCAGATAATAAGAACAATGCATTGCCTGTAAACTGTCATTGATAACTTGCCAAATAATTTTCTAATCATATTTTCAAGGAAGATTTTCCTTGAATTACCTTCAAGATTTGTCCATCATCAGGATACTGGTCCAAGATGGATCGCAGCTGCTTTATCAAGGAGGGTCTAATAATGCCAAAATCATGTTCATCACCTGCATTTTTTTTTTTTTTTTCAAAAAAAAAAGAAAGGTTACTGCTTAAGGTTCACATAAGATCAAGGTTGCAAAGGCCTATTCACTCTATTGTACAAAACCAGCACTCTTAATATAACCATTACTGCACAGTGTCTAGTGCAATATGTGTTTTTATGCAACTGAGACAACTTGGCTTTACCTCGTGCAATATCAGTTGTCTCAGTACCATACAAACACATATTGCACTCACCACTGTGCAATTATTGTATAATATATAGAGTTCTTGCAATAGCAGCAATAAATTTCTTTGCCAGAATATTGAATTGAAGTGAAAAGCCAACTGATACTAACTGTTGTCGGTGTTGTGAGCTTCACTAGTTGCCTCATCCATATTTTCGGTCTCACTGGTCAAAGTAGGACCTGCAAGAAGCACAGTATATCTTCCCAATTTCTATTCATAATATGCAGAGATAGATTGACATTTTTTTGTAAAACAGCAACATTTATTACAACATATTTAAGTTAATACAGATCTTTGGTGGCCAAGTATTCTGAGTTGAAGCTTCAATCAATCAATCAATCAATCAATAAATCTTTAGAAATCTGCATAAATTAAAATCCTAGCATTATAATACCACTTAATTGAGGATGATACTGGAAATTTGACATTGAAAAGAGGAGGGATTCAAGCTTTCAGAATATGTTTTTGGGGGCTCTGTATCTCCAATAGGAGGCAAGATATAAGCTGCTGAAAATGGCAAATTTAGCACCCTCTAACGCTTAGATGGTTTGAATTACCAACCTCATTTTCAACACCTAAGCGAAGTACTAGCCCAGCAGTAAATTTCAAAAGTAATCTGATTATTTCTTCATCAAGATTCAGATTTTAGATTAAAAAAATGCATGGTAATTATTGAGTTGTTCAGGTTTTTTTGGAAGTGCATGCCTCTGTTTTCTATAATAGCTCACCTGAGCAGTAGCTAGCAGTGCAGGAGTGATGTGTTTAGCTTGTTTTACTGCAGTAATACTCCATAGTTACAAGTTCAATTATGCCTAAAATAATAATTTATAAACTTTGGAAGCTGTAACCAAGGACTTAATCCCAAAATTTTAAACATGAGGTGAATACTGCCTTAGTTGTGCTTGAGCATTTCTGGGTTGAATACATTGAAGAGGCCCCCGACGGGTTCTTCATAGTTGAACAACCAATCAAATCAAAGCGTCTGCAAGACTACCCTGCCAGGGTCCTTGACCTAATTTCTTTCACCAACCAAAGTTAACATTCGTAATATATACCTGGCATTGTTACAAACCATATCTGTCATAGATATATTGTGTCATAGGTCTAGACACCAGATATAAAAATATTATCTAATAACAACTTGGGGAAGGGGGCATGTAAAACTTGACACATCAGAGACTCCAGACAGATGAATCACTACAGTATTTATGGCAAAATACTAAACTGGATACATGCATGGTTCACACATAGGACCAAAGAGTTTGTCTTGGTGGAAGTGACAATGAGACAAAACCTGTGCAATCAGGTGTTCCAGAAGGCACAGTGCCAGGGTCGACATGCTTCCTATGCTTCCTATGTACAGTTTGTAACCATAACAGAGAACTCAGAACAGTCACCAAAATTCATCAACAGCTACAATGGCCAATGCTTGAAATATGCTCATGGGCAGCCATACTAATTTTTTCCCAAAATGATCCACAACAAAGCTGCAATCAAGATGGTGATACCCAATTGTTTAAGAAGACCATCGATAGTAACTTCAATTAGCTTCCATTGATGAATCATACAGGATCATCTGTCTACAAGCTGACTGTCCATGCCATCTATATCCCAGATAGCTTTCCACATCGGGCCAGCGTCATTTCTATATTGGCCGCCGTCAGTACAACATCGTTTTGACATCGCCAACACAGATACAATTTGGAATGCTATCTGGGATTGACTTTAATTAGTGGGCGAGCAGCGCGAGTGTCTACAGAATCTCATTTTAGAGCAACTCACCAGGTATACCGCACAATTTACCCAGCCACTTTTGACCTATGATTCTGGGTTAAGTTTTGTTTATTATCATTTAAAGAATATAAAACTGTCGAATTTAGGATATTATACGCTCTTTGCAAAGCAATCTAGTGCGGCGAACGTTACACTTATTTGTTCGGTCAGCAGTATGTTGCATGTGCGTAGTGATACTGCAAATGTAGTTCACCGGAGTTTCCTTGGACCCTGAAGATTCAAGGGGCCCAAGCAGAGCCAGCAGGACTAGAACAAACTGCCAGACAACAAGACAGAACTGAGGCAACCCATGACGTAATGCTCAAGATCGGTTTGGCACCACTGGCAAATCTCTTCACTGAGATTTATTCATGGTTTAAATATGATTGTGTAATGTTATTTTATCTTAGTTTATTAATTTATATTATCATGTTGAGAGCCAATGCTATGAATAGCCTACATGTCAGAGATCAAGGCCATAATTGGCAATGCAACTTCCTCAGAGCAGATCATGCTCAGGGCTAAAGATCAAGTGCCCTCTTGATTGGTTAAGAAGCAATAAATGGAATGCTCATGTTGGGGCTCCCAATCAACTAGGAGGCAGTCTTGGAGTAGCTCTCATGAAGAACAGAGTGTATAGCTCTGGACTGTGAATTTGTATAAATTGATGGAATAAACAAGTATGGACTAACACTGCATTACTGGAGTATTCTATTTAAGCATGCATCATTAAAAAGGAATATAATAATTGCCCTAGTTGTCAATTTTGACCTTTGACCTATATATCAAGGTCAAATTCAAGGTCAGCCTTCCTCATGAAAGTGAGATTTTGTTTATTAATTAATTCCATGTAGAAAGAAAGCTTCGACTTGCCTCAAACAGGCATAGGTAATCATTCTATACTAGTCCTACAAACACATGAAATTAGGTCAAACATGAAACAAGGATATTCTGAAAGCTTACTCTTAGCCCTTTCTAATGGGCATGATATTTCAAACTGCTCGGTTTAAAAGATCGCCCAACTTTTTGAAATTACAAAAAAGTTGGCCTTGATCATTTAATACATTGGTTTGTTATGTAGGGTCCCTCTGGAATGGACTCAGACCAAGACAAGGATTCAAGTTCACATGTTTTATTACGCCCTGCCCCAACACACACGTCCTATCTCTAGCCCTACAAAGATCTAACTACTCGAGATGACGCCTCCTAGCGCCAGCAACCCCCGTCACGTGGGGTCCACGCTGTGGCAGCGACATGCTCCGCATTCTAGGTCAACGGCTTAACATTTCGAATTTTAAGGGGATGCAGGTCACCACATCACACCCTCCCAATGAGAAGGCATGTCCTCATGCCTTGGGGAAGAGTGATGGAGACCTTACGGCACCCAAATGTATCATTATGGCTACATTGGTTTTCACAAAATACATCCGACATTTCTAATGCATGAACAAGAGTCTCATTTTCTAATCTAACAATATGGAGGACGTGTGGCTGGCGATCAGAGCAACAACAATCAAACAGTTAAGACACAAATAACAGACAACAATAAGAACAATCCCAATTAATTATGCGCACGCTTGTGTGACCCACCCAATCAACATTTTTAACTAGGAGAGGAATGGACATCCATATCCCATTTTAAATTGACATAACGTTAATACTCACTAGTTCTCTCGCCACGGGCGAGCACAATCTCAGTCTGAACACAATAAAATTCACAATAAGGGTCACTGTAGAGTTCACAATAAAGTTCACTATTCCTTGCCATTGCGTTGTGACGTTTGGCCCCGTATCCCGGGCCAGCTGTCAAACTGACGGCCACAGTGTTATTGTTACCAAAATCCAGATTTCTGGTGTTTTGTTCGTCTACAACTCATGATAGTTTATAGTCAGACCCAATCCAATTTATAATCCGTTTCAGGGGCGTATCCACTGGGGTCCATTCCTTCACGTCTGCTCTAGTCCAATTCCATGTTGAAGGGCGCGCTGGGGTCGTCATCACGTTGTCTGGGGAGGGGTCTGGGGAGGCCCCTATAGCGACCGGGCGGCCAGCCTAGCTGGGGGGGCCTCTCCCTCGCTTCAGCTCCTCCCAAAACCTCACTCGCTCACAGGTGAGCCTCTGGACTTCTGCCAGGAGGGCGTCCACCTGAGACTCGGCTCCTGCCCGTTTCTCCCGCTCAGCCCTCAGCTCTTTCCTGGTCGCCTCGAGCAATTGCTGGTTTTCAGCTGTCTGGGCTCGGATTCGCTGTTGAGTGTCTCTGACCAAATCGTGATACTTGGCCTCCCAATTGCCGGGCGTGGATCTGGCCGATATCTGCAGAGGTGCAGGGGCAGGGGCGGAGCCGGGGGGGACAGGTACGAGGGGACCTCCTGGCCGTACAACCCTCGTTTCCAGGGCTTTTCCCCTCCCGATAGGGAGGCCGGGGTTCACCACAGTGATGATCCCTGTTCCTCGGGTGGTTGCTTCGGCCCAGGTAAGGGGCAAATCCATGAGGGAAGGCACCTGTCTCTGGGGCTCAGTCCTCGTTGGTGTAACAGTCACTGGGGGCTTCCTTGGCGTGTCTCCACTGGCAAGGGCGGAGCGAACTGGCTGCAAGGGGCTAGGTGGCAGGGAGCTGTCAGAATTCGCCCCACTGACCACCCGGATTGGGGTGGCGGCTGCTATCCCTGCAGCCTCGCCCCCCCTCAGACCATGTGTCAGCCTCAGGTGCCTCTCGAAGTTCCCTTTCCGATCGAACAGGAAAGCAGCTGGGCACTTTGGGCATTGGAAGCCCCGAAAGCTGCTGCTGTGGGTAACAGCCTGATGCCTCATTAGAGCTTTCCTGGTTGTCACCCCTTTCCCGCACTGGGAGCATCGAAAGACGCCTGAAGAGGCCTCTTTAAGGGGCTCCCGATTCTCCTTTGCAGGCGTCTCCATCTGGGCTGGCTTGGGCCTCGGGGCTGGTCCTTCCTTGGGCGTTTGGTTCTTGTCCTCTGCCGGTTGTAGTCTCTCTAGGGGAAAGGGTGGTATTTGGGGCCCCTGAGGGGGGCACCCCACACATGCCACAGTTTCCATAGGCAGGGGAGTCATCGGGGCCAGTGGCCTAGGGGGGCACGGCCCACGTGAAGTGGCGGGCTCACCCAAGTCCACGTCTTCTGGCTCATCTTCTGGGCGCCTGGGGCTGGACACTGGTGTGATGGGGCTGAATGGCCGGACTACCCCAGGTGGGGTGTCCCCTCGTGGAGCGGCCAGGGCAGAGCGGGGTGCTTGGGAGACCACGGATTCCTTGTACCATGGCTTTTCTCTCACCACCCGCAACACACCTTCCATTTTAATCTCTGGCCCCATTTCCTCCAATATGCTGTCCAGCAGGATGGGCACGTCAGCCCTAAGAGGGGGCACTCGAAGGTACCTCCTAAACTTGGCCATGCAGGGGGAGGTGTAGATTAGCACCTCTTGGGGGCTCATCCTGTTAAGATCAGCCTCCGTGATGGCTTCAGGGGAGTCCATGAAATACTCTCGAGACCCCATGTAAGACCAAATTCGATCCTGGGTCTCAGAGAGTCTATCAGACTCCCAATAGGCCTCGCCACATAGCACCTCTACCAATTCCCTTGTGTATTAGAGTTCCTTATCCTTATCAATTACGAAAGTTCCTTTGTTTTGCGTGTTAGAGTTCCTTATCAATGTTCCTTTTGCCAAAATATAATCCTAATCTTTATCTTCTAAGATAATTCTTTCTCAGTGTGAGAGTAAGTAATCCTTGCTGAACAGAAGCTCTTCTTGGACTGAGTCAAGTCCCACATCGGGCGCCAATTTGTAGGGTCCCTCTGGAATGGACTCAGACCAAGACAAGGATTCAAGTTCACATGTTTTATTACGCCCTGCCCCAACACACACGTCCTATCTCTAGCCCTACAAAGATCTAACTACTCGAGATGACGCCTCCTAGCGCCAGCAACCCCCGTCACGTGGGGTCCACGCTGTGGCAGCGACATGCTCCGCATTCTAGGTCAACGGCTTAACATTTCGAATTTTAAGGGGATGCAGGTCACCACAGTTTGTTATGTAAGATACAATTGCCATCTGACATGTTTACATGTCATCCTTAACCCTAACCCTAGCCTATGGATGGGGTTAGGGTTAGGATTATAGCTGGGTCAGGGTTAGGGTTAGGGTTTGGGTTAGTGTTAGCTTTTGTCCTAACACTATTGCACCAGATATCAGCAGTGGTTAGGTTTATGACTATGGTTAGGGTTAGAGATAACCAGAATCCCAATGCATCAGTTATCATTGGATGGATTAGTGATTTCAAATTACTACAATAATATTATATCAATATGTCCATTGCCACTGCCATATTTCCACCAGGTGGCTACAATTCTATTGGCTTAAAAAGTTCCCGCTCTTGATTGTGATTGGCCATCAACATTGTTAAAAAGTTCTTTCACAAATTTACATAGTTTAGGAACTAGAAATTATACTATCGTTTGTATGTTATTCTTGTCCATCCAAGACAATCACAACTGATATGTTAAAGATTTCAAAATATATAGGAAGCACACAGAGCAAACTCAGATGGTGTTTCTTACAGCTGTGTGAGATTTATTTTGAGCAACTTTGATAAAAATATAACTATTTAATAATAATCTTTTGTTGTCTCGCCATTCAGCTACATGTACAGTACTTGGAGTATACCTATGGTCTGCAAAGTTACCATGCCTTTCTTAGTGCTGTTGTCTTTTAAATTCAGATCCTAATATTATACTTTAACTTTTAAGAGGCAAATAAAATCAATATCAATACCAATTCTACTGTAGGAGGTGATAATGAATATAATATTACATAACATGTACATGTACAGTGCCTTGCAAAAGTATTGGCACCCCTCATGGAAAGGCAATAACTTGATATTTTTCTAATGACAGAATAACCTGGGGTTTATGAATATTTCAGGAAAGGAACAGGACCAAATAATAAATAATTTCTTTATGGAATCATTAGTCAGTGTTGATTTTGACAGAGATAAAATCTGTATGTGTGTAAAATTGTGCTTGCAAAAGTAATGGCACCCATAATTGCAGACAGTTTGTTTATGTTTTCCATTTACTTTGATCACTCCTTTTTAATTGTTTATGGTTGTTTAGCATTGTTAGACTGAATAACAATCCGCTTTAGGCAAATTTAAATCTATCTGACGACCTCATTAAATGATGTTCCCTTAACAACCTACATTAATGTAGTATGTTGAATTTTCAACATGAAAACCAAGGAGCATTCAGAACAGCTGAAAAAACTTATTATTCAGAAACACAGAAGTGGACTTGGTTATAAGAAAATCAGCAAACTTCTTTCTGTGCCATGTGGTACTGTGAGGAATATCATTAATGTCTGGAAAACAAGAAGATCAGTAAAAGTGGCATCAAGATCTTGCCGTTTCAAAAAACTGTCCACAAGAATGAGCTCAAAACTTGTGAGGGAGGTCATCAAGAATCCATCAGTGACTTTGAAAGAACTGCGGGAGTCTGCATCTGAGTCAGGTGTTTCTGTTCACGAGTCCACCATATCTCGGAATTTGCACAAAAAAGGCTTGTATGGACGTGTCGCTCGAAAAAAGCCTTTTTTGAAGGAAACCCACAAAAGAAACCGTCTGAAATTTGCTAAGGCCCACATTGATGATACTCCAGAACAATGGTCCAAGACTTTATGGTCAGATGAGACAAAAATAGAACTTTTTGGTGTTAATCAGAAGAAGTATGTATGGAGAAAGACAGGTTAAGAATTTGATCCTTCAAAGACGATGCCAACTGTGAAACATGGTGGTGGCAGTGTCATGCTATGGGGGTGCTTTGCGGCTGCAGGCACAGGAAAACTCGCAAAGATTGAAGGAATCATGAATGGAGACAAGTACCGCCAGATTCTTGAGGACAATCTACTCAGCAGTGTCCGGGATCTTAAGCTTGGTAGACATTTTAGGTTCCAGCAGGACAATGACCCGAAACACATGGCCAAAGTGAATGGTTCAAGAAGAATAAGATAAAGGCCTGGAGTGGCCCAGCCAGTCCCCAGACCTCAACCCAATTGAAAATCTGTGGCATCACTTGAAAATGGCCGTTCACAAGAGGTCCCCACATAACCTGGAGGGATTGGTCAATTTTTTGCCAACAAGAATGGAAAAAAATTACCCCTTCCGTTTGCAAAAAGCTCATTGATGGCTACCAAAAAACGACTCAAGGCTGTCTTAGATGCTCAAGGTGCAGCAACAAAATATTAACTGACTGTATATGGAATTAACGCATGGGGTGCCATTACTTTTGCAATGGACATTTTTTGCTTTTTGCATTGTTGGCTACTGTTACTGTTGAATTTTTTGATAATTACAGTTTTGAAATGTTACTTGTGTTATTTCCTGATATTTGCTTTTGATTTACATTCAGTCAAGTTTTTTTTGTTTAAAACAAACTAAAATGTCTTCATTTCGAAGGAGTGCCAATACTTTTGCAAGGCACTGTATGTCATGTTTAATATCAATCTCTATTTTTCATTAAAAAAAAAAAAGGTCACTATTTTATACATATTCTGACAAAGTTTTAGGAAAGTAGGTGCTGAGTTATGCCCTCGGAAAAAAAAAATCATTTACTTCTATTTTTTCCAAATTTTGTAAAACATAGCCAATTAGGCATGTGACAATCAAAAGGCACAACTAGGCAATATAGTATGGTGGCCGAGGAGTTCACTTCTTGGTGCGAAGGTTCGCCCCCGACAGTAGAGGTTTCGCTCCTAAATTTACCTAAATTTTTTTTTCTAAAAAACCTAAATTTAATTTAATCTACTGAGGAAACTGAAGTACACATAAACATCCGTTCAAACTTTCTACTTCTGCTTTACTGAAATGACTCTCAAAACACCTGGCATGCAGGAACACAATGGGAGAAACCCGTTTCACAGAGACCTTAACTTGACTATGAAAATAATGTGCAAATGTGTACCATATATGACATGAAATGTTTACCTCATGCAACCAGGGACAACCAGTTGCTATGCAATTCAATAAATTAGAATGTCTGGGTAAAATTAATCCAACGCTATAAATAAGTTAGAACGAAATAGTAATCAACTGACCAATGATGGTATGGATGTTAAATACCCATTTCGGGTTTAGTGCAGTATAGCGGACCCAAATTTATGCCCATATTTGGCACCCATTAAAAATTAAAATTTATACAAATATTTCACAAGTTTGAAGTTCTAGCACAATATAAATAACATTTGGTGTAGAATAGAATAGCGGGGGTTTGTCCTGCCCCCAAGAAAAAGACAAAATAAACGCTATCTTTACCGTGAAGATGAAACCGCCATCATAACTACATTTGTTTGTGACGTCATACATAGATTTCAAGCATTTTTACGTCATAGGCCTGGCAATGAGGCTCGTTAAATATGGTCATAAATCTGGGTCCGCTTTACTGCACTTTTACCCCCATTTCAATTATATATAAACCTAATTCCGTGAGGTCCTACCTTAATCCTCCACAACTGCTTGAATATTAATTTTCAGTCACTGCTAACTACACATAAAAAAATACTATTCGTTTTTGTATTGATGTGCCTTGGCTGTCATTGTAAGTTTCGGAGAATGGGATGAATATCGATGTCTACTTCGTCACACACACATATAAATATATATAGTATGCACTAGCTACGAAACCTAGGCCTATGTAAAATGAACTTCACATTAATTAATAAAGGTAAATAAACTTACCCGCATTTTAGTTGGTGTCGCAACCATACCACATCTGTCCCTGGAATTTGGGTGGATTTGCAGAAGATAAATTTGCGCTGCTTTTATATCCACCGTTTGCCATTTCCCCAAAAGACAAATAGGCAATTTCTGGGAATGCACAGTGGAAATTTCCCAGGCACTGTACGGCAGTGCATATCTAGCTGCTCATGACCAGCCACGTTACCATAGCAACCAGCAGTATCCTTCTTTCTGGGAAACACCGAGTTGGACTTCTGAGAAATACACCAATATACATACTTCACCCTTTACTACAGTACACCCCTATTACAGCGAACACTGATTTACCATAAATTTAAATAAAAGGTTATTTAATTTCTGAAATGTAATGCATGTCATGATTTTTTTTCAGTGAGGAGCTTGCTGCCTTTGTCACAGCATACAACCATGAGCTCAGAGCTCAAGTCAGACAACTAAACAGCAAACTTGTCACCACCTTAGAGTGGGAGAATTTTGAAGACCCTTCATTGTATAGGTATGCATTGAGTTATGAAACCTGACTATGATTTAGAATGAGTGATGGTGCAGCTATGGGGAGGTCTCCTACCAGGCACAATCAAAAGGCACAAAGAGAGAGCCGGAGAGGCATTGGGATTTCAAGTTGACTGTCCAGCTGTTTGTGAGTCTGTCTGACTCCGAATAACTATGGTTGTCAGTAGGTGGCCCATCACCTGAAGCTGTTGTCTGAGGGATGTCAAGGGCATAGGGGGCACCCGAAGAATTGGATCAGCCACTCCCTGATGATCAAAAGGATCCAGTGAATCACTGGCCACAGGCAGGTCTGGCAGAGAATGAGGAAATGCCAAATATTAGGTCTATATCTCAATTAGTGTTTCATTTAAAAGCTCTTTGAAATTTGAATGTAGTTTTTCGTGCATGGGTCCCCTAATGAAGTATACAAGTGGCAAATGCAACATAATAGTGGATTTTTCATGGAAGGTTCTCTGTATTTCCACCAGGTGGCTAAAACAGAATACTGCAATTCTATTGGCTGAAAAAGTCCCCGCCCTTGACTGTGATTGGCTGAAGCAAAGTGCATCCTAGAAGCAGTATTTTTAGTGCATTTTAATGTATATTTGACACTTTATCATTTAGTTGGTGTTTGTTATTTTTCTGAGAAAGTTATATTTATGGAATCAGTTAGTTATTACCTACTGTGTCTGAAAAGCAAATTGAGTAATAAGAGGAGAGGAAAGACTTGTGTCCTGCTGAATTCAGGGCTGTTCAGTGAAAAGACTTTAATTATAAGATTGGGTAATCGAGACAGTCCTTGCTATAAATGTCCAAATCATAAGCAGAAAATCTCTTTGGTTTAGTTAAATTTCCCAGATAGCATTCCAAATAAGGACAACATCGTTGCAACATTGTTAAGCGGATATCTAGCTGATGTAGCAATTTTAAAATGCAAAAGAATTGAGAGATCAAAGGGAAAATAAGGTTCTGAGTGATTCTAAATTTTCTTACAACACTTTTGGTTACCAAAGGGGATCTAATCCCAAGGGCTTCCAAGCTAGGCCAGAAATGACATGGGGATTTTGGTTCCAGCAAAAACCGCAGATCTTTAATACTTTTTTCCACTCAACCACAAAAGAAACGCAAAACTGTTTGGACCAATTTAGTTTTGTGGAATGTATTTTGGGGGATAATTCACCATACACATCATGACCCAAAAGTGGTAAAGGCCCCAGGAAAGTGAATTCACTCAAGTTTGACCAGTTCCTGTCTACATAGGCTTTGTTTATTACATAGGGATGTGCATTAGACCATGACATTACACTACACTGACAATAGAAATAATGGTACCATCTTGAAGCACATACAAAATAAGCATGATAAGGCAGAAAGCCAAGAAACTGCTTCAGTAACTTCACACGTAAACATGTGGCAAGGCTTTTTCTGAAAGGTACAGACAGCATCCACTGATTTCTCAAAATATGAGTTTATAATTTGACCTGTGACCTTGAGAAATCAAGGTCACCCAAACTGGGTCAAATGTTTGTGTCACCCCAAGGAGCAATCTGACCACGTTTGGCTGAGCAACTAAAAAAAAAAGTGCTGTCAGGATACCAAATACAAAGGTCTTCACTCATAGTGATGGGCGAAGACCCTTGTGTTCTTTGTTATTCCACCACTAATTGTAAATAGTAATTTTTTATTCACCGCTAATTGTAAGATATATACCACTAATTTTAAACAGTCATCTTATATTCCACCAATAATTGTAAAATAGTCATCTTATATTTCACGGCTAATTGTAAATAGTCATCTTATATTTCACCGCTAATTGTTAACAGTAGTCATTTTATATTATCTTAGTGCCCAGTGATCTAGTAAGGTGAGTGATTCGAAGCAAAATTTAATGCAGCCTATATGTAACTCATTAATATAACTTGCCAACCAACGCTTCCAAAATTGATCAACAAGGTGTTCAACAAATCTCAACCTGCTTCTATACTGGAAATTGGATTTCCTAACACGTAGAGACCCGGACAAAGAACATTTTGATCTTTGGGATCATCGTTGACTTAGCTGATGGGACAACCATTAATAATAGTTTCTGTTTCTTTTTTCAATCTATAAAAATTCCTAGTAATTCTTACTAAGATTTTTCTAAACACCCTGTTTCAACCTCTTCAAAACTCCACCCATGTGTGAAGCTTATTTTGACCACTCTTGTGGTTTGATGGCCACTCTTGTGGTTTGATGGCCTTCTTGAGCTTTTAACAAGCTCCTACAAAATGTGTGCCATCATCAGAAAACTTTAAGACAGGCAAATTAACAGCTTATTCTTTCGACAGACCCAGGCCAGCTTGCTTTACCACAAACGGGTGAAAGCAGCCAACACCTATGTATGCAAAAGGAGCTTTATGGCCATCATTCAAGACACAGGCACAAGTACCCTTCAGTAGAGCTGGCCACAAAGAACCTTCAGTAAAGTTGGGTGGCCTAATGGTGAAGGCATCTGCCAATTCTGTATTGGCCAGCTCTGCTGAAGGTCTCAGGACCCAGGTTCGATCCCAGGCCCAGGCACACTTCATGAGCTAAATCCCAGCTGGATGAACTCAGTGTCTATGCTAAGGCAAGTAAAAGACCCCACCCATGGGGTAAATGTGTAACATGGTGTGGAATCCAAGCCTTATCATCTCATCATTACATCTGCCTCTGGTAGCTGGTCGTATAAGCTGACTAAGCTTAAGTCCCAGCACCATTGAGACATGGACAATACAATCCTTTTGTTCTTCTTTCAACTAGCCATTAACTGACCAATGTCTTGTAGGCAGTAAAAGCGTGTATTGGTCACAATCACTGTACAATCAAGTTGCTGGCACTCCAGCAAAGGCTCCAGTAAATAAGTCGAGATAGGGCTCCGAACTAGCCAATCAGCGGAGAGCCAAACGTTATATTTAAATGAGGTGACCCTGCGTGACATGCCTGACCACTAACCCTGGCCAGGCCACATGAATAAATTATGATAATACCCCAACTTTGCGAGATTTGCCTGGGGTACATTTCCTTGGTGGTTGCTGGGAGCACGAGCGTTTGAATTTATGGATGGATGTATCAGCTGTACTGTGTATTATAATATAAATATATTATTTAGGCCTAAACAAAGATATCTAGCTGGTTTGGGCAAAAAAATTCAAGTGCTTGTGGCTGGGAGAATCTACCATCCAAGACCTGAGTCCAATGTTCTAGTCCCTCACCAGAGGACTTCACAAAAAGAAATGCGGCATCCCAGCATGTATATGAGCGACATGGTGTTTGACCGTAAGGTGAGCAACTGGTGGGCTTTGGGCCAAGTAATTTGACCATGCTCATTCTTCAGCACTACTAAATCTAAATATTGATCGTGAACTTGAAGCGGTCATAATATCACGATGACAAAGCATTGCATGGTCTTATTTTATTTTTTCCAATATACCAACGGAAAATAATGCTAACTTTGTATTAGATGAAATTCACAGACCATAAGAGCAGGGTCTTTTGCACTGAGTGTTCCACAACCATAAATACAATCTTGAGCACTACTGCTCTGAAGTTTACCCGGCTGAGAGAGAGAGAGGAGTATACCCATGTTACACATTTACCCCATGGGTGGGTCTTTTACTTGCCTCAGCATAGACACTGAGTACAAGGGACTGCCAATATAACGTCTCATCCGAACGACATCCAGCTGGGATGATACTCATGAAAGGTTGCCCGGGCCTGGTATTGAACCCGGGACCTTCAGAGGCGAGCATCTTACCACTGGACCACCCAGCTGCCCTAAGAAGAGTGCCCAGGCCAGGAATCAAACACAAGACCTTCAGCAGAGCTGGCCAGAGTGAAGATTTATAACACAGCAACTCACAAGATAAGTTGTTATCACCCATCTTTATCACTTTCTACATACCTAATAGCAGTTCTATGAGATTATTGCATTTATGAGTTTTTATGGTACACATTCAAAGCAACCATGCATTATGTGTCACAGTAAATTGATCATATTATTACCATACTTCACATTAAAATTTATAGACAAGTACATATTGTGTAACATGATGTCACATATATATAAATAGTATTATCAATCCTCTTTTCTGTGTAAGTTGTACTGCCTATAACTTGTACGTACAATGAAGTGCTAATTCATATAATTCATTATCTAATTCATTATCTTAAGCGCAGCAATAAGTCATGGATAATTTACACTGGCTTTCTAAAAGAATCTTTCATGGCACACTAAAACCACCATATAAGTTATTAGATACTAGCTGAGGACTGTTCCATTTAAAAATGAAAACGATCCTGTCTGGCTTTTTAAATGAAACAGCCCCGATAGATAAAAATGTGCATTTTTGTCATGCAATTTTTTAATCGAAAACTATGATTACTCTACAAAGATGTAACCATAAGATGCATAACATCACACGTATTACAGTGCCCGACGTCAAAGTTGTGGCCGACACCGGAGTTGTGGACTTCAATAGTGACGTCCTGGGGCCGATCCAAACATTCTGATTGAAAAGGGTGATAGATATCGCTATTATTCTAAATCTTTCTCTGTCAAAATGTTCTGAATCCGCCCCTGGACGTCACTATTGAAGTCCACAACTCCGGTGTCGGCCACAACTTCGACGTCGGGCACTGTAATATTGACAGTTTGTGAAGCAAATGTTGTACGAACATAGTAAATAATAACAAATATTTTACATATTCATATTAATGATGATAATGAAAATGTAATATTTCCTCTTTTCGCAACTGCAACTCTGCGTATCGTTTCTGTAATTCCTTTTCTCTGTCCATTTGTCGGCTTACATCTTCCGTCAATGACTGAAACGATATAAATAAACAATATCACAATATCACAATAAAGACAAGATGAGGCTTGTGTCTTGCTAACTTGCCATTAAATCTTATTTTGTAATTTCGTAGATTATGGTCTGAAGTAAAAATGCTTTTTCTAGTACTTATTGTAGATAAAACGGAAAAACCTCATCCTTCTACCTGTGCATTCTAATATGATTTTATATCCTTATAACATATTTCACTTCTTTTATATCTTTTCTCATTCAAGTTACAATTCTGTCAATCAATCAATCAATCATCTATATATCTATATCTTTTCTCATTCAAGTTACAATTCCGTCAATCAATCAATCAATCAATCAATCAACTATCTATCCATCTATCTATCTATATCTTTTCTCATCCAAGTTGCAATTCCGTCAATCAATCAATCAATCAACTATCTGTCCATCTATCTATCTATATCTTTTCTCATTCAAGCTGCAATTCCGTCAATCAATCAATCAATCAACTATCTATCTATATCTTTTTCATTCAAGTTGCAATTCCGTCAATCAATCAATCAATCAACTATATATCTATATCTTTTCTCATTCAAGTTACAATTCCATCAATCAATCAATCAATCAATCAATCAATCAACTATCTATTCATCTATCTATCTATATCTTTTCTCATTCAAGTTGCAATTCCGTCAATCAATCAATCAACTATCTATCTATATCTTTTCTCATTCAAGTTACAATTCCGTCAATCAATCAATCAATCAATCAACTATATATCTATATCTTTTCTCATTCAAGTTACAATTCCGTCAATCAATCAATCAACTATCTATCTATATCTTTTCTCATTCAAGTTACAATTCCGTCAATCAATCAATCAACTATCTATCTATATCTTTTCTCATTCAAGCTGCAATTCCGTCAATCAATCAATCAATCATCTATATATCTATATCTTTTCTCATTCAAGTTGCAATTCCGTCAATCAATCAATCAATCAATCAACTATCTATCTATATCTTTTCTCATTCAAGTTGCAATTCTGTCAATCAATCAATCAATCAATCAATCAACTATCTATCTATATCTTTTCTAATTCAAGTTGCAATTCCGTCAATCAATCAATCAATCAACTATCTATCCATCTATCTATCTATATCTTTTCTCATTCAAGCTGCAATTCCGTCAATCAATCAATCAACTATCTCTCTATCTCTCTATCTCTCTATCTATCTCTCTATCTATCCAATAAATATTTAGCACACATACCTCTAAACGTTTTGGGATGGCTCCAATTTCATGTTGTCTAACATAATCGAACGTCTTAAACTCAATATATGTTTGTTCGATGTCATCAAATATCATTTGTAATTGTTGGATAAGCTCATGACTTCTTTTCTGGAATAAAGATGTAACATATATTCAATTCAAGATTCAAGAATTTATTACTACATAATAATTACACAATTTTATCAATACATAATATTATATTAAATGAAAAATACTGGTAGACTTACACCATCTGGCGTGTTTGCCTTTGCAATAAATATTACATACGAATAAAATATAGTGATAATATATGGAAAATCTTATTTATATAGTAAGTACTGTTTCTGGTAACAAAATACACTTAATTATATATATATATAATATAAAAATATACAGAAATTAGGTTATTGGATATACCCTTAATTAATGAGTTAAACTAGAAATTATTATTCTATATAAGCTTCAGCTCCCTGGACAATATCAAAGAAAGAAAATTACACATAACCGTGACTTTTATATGATGTATGCCAGAGCTATCATTATACTCAACCAACATTCATTTGTCTTTAGGAGGGGGTTCTCCAAAAGAGGGGAGGAGGTGGTTGACCAGAACTTTTTTTTATTATCTTAATTTAGCAAAAAGCTAAATTTAAAGACAGTATTTGTGAGATAACAAAAATGTCCATGTTGGTACTGCAAGCACCAAAATACTGGATCCAAAAAAAACATAATATAAATTTTAAAAATATTGACCAACCTGATATCCTTCATGAAGTATTTTCAACTTCTTTTCTATAGTTGCAGCTCTTTTCGCTTGCTTCGTCATGATGTGTTTGTTGCCTTCTAACCTCTTTTCAAAGGAATCTATACGATCTTTTTTAGTCGCCAAATTTGCCCGATAGTATCTTTTTTGTGATGGCAAATACAAAACCTGTGAATGAAATGACAATTGATTACTAAACATTTCTAAGTCTCCAATCAAAATGAATAAAATGGAACAATGTCTGCCTGCCACAATTGAGTTTCTGCCAGAATTTTTGGCCATTTTCAACTTATACTACTACTAATTGTCAATATAGGCCTTCCTAAAAAAACATTAACAGGAATTTAACAAATCGAAAGTAAAAAAAAAAAAGGTATTGAAAATTTTGTGTAATTTTTTAATAGGACAAATTGACTCCAACTCAGAATTGATTGTTGTAAAGTTTACTACTTTTTGTAAATGCATTACTACAATATCAAACTTAATTTTATCAGGCAGATTCTATGGCCATATAGTTGGCATTAGTTATTGGCAATTAGGCAATTAGCTAGAACAAGTACGGTGACTCTTATTCAATTTCCAGCTTCTCGGATCAGCCAATATAACGAGATATGTGCCGACAGAAAATAAAATAATAGGTCACGATGTCATTCAATATGAAATTTTATTCAGTACTTCAGAATTCTCCGCCGGACATTAAAGCTGTACTGAGAAAATCCGAAAAGCTACAGATCAAATGAATGTGGTCCAACGCAAAAAACGAAAAAAAAATAGATTTTAATTGTACCTGTGAATAACACTCCTCCCACACTTGGGTGTATGACTCCAAAGACAGATCTCCATGGTTCATCTTCTCCTTCACATATTCCATTTCTTTCATTAGCTCTACGTGGGCCTAGAGCAAACATAATTGACTAATGAAACATTTAAATAAGTTAGTTAACTACCACCCTCATTCGGTATATATATATATGAAATTGACAATGACACGATAATTATTCGCTCCAAGGAAATAGACATTTACACAACAGTTATCACAGCATAGCTAGTTACTTTAAATTGGAGCAAGGAGACTCCTTCTACGGCAAAGAGTTCGCCGCTGCCGAGTGATCCACCTTGTATATATAACTATTACTTGAAATTTGTTGTGCACAAGTCATTAAACAATAATATGTTAAACATACCTCTTTCATTTCATGCTCTTCGCATGACTTAAATGGATGACTCTCCAGATAACTCAAATGTTGGGCTTGGTTAAGCACTGCTCGCTGCGAAGTCTGTTTCTTTCCAGGAACAATCCCTTGTTGGCCTAACGTAGGATTGTTGACCGCATCGTAATGTAGCATCAGTACCATTTCATGTTTGATTAATTCTTCAGCCTGCAAAACAAAATTAATGCAATGTTAGATTAGATTACACACATTATATCAATAGTGAATGGAGCGGAGTTCAACATGCAGTTTTGTGGGATGAGGAAAGAGCACTCTTTCCAAATCCCACAACTCATCATTCACCATTGACTATATTCTCTGATCAGCCGCTGAAATTTTCATAAATTTCACAATAATACATTAAATTGCACGAGAGCCTGGTCATCTTTCTAATGTGGCCTATACTCTGACTTCGGTGAGGTCACAATTTTAGACAATGGAATTATGACGTCACAATTACCATCATGCAACATAGCCTGATATTGACTGGTAATACTGGCTTCTGATTGGTTGTCAGCTGATCAGAGAATATACTGAAATATTGACTTTACAGAGGACAGTAAGGAAGGCCAAAAGAATTCTCAAAAAGTGTTTCTGCACTTGGCAATTTCAGAAGTATGAAGGTGTGCTAAATCAGTCAATGTTGAATTAATGTGTGCTAAATTATTCAAAATGGTAAATTGATTTCAGTTCATACCAATATTAAAGGGGAACTAACCCCTTTTGCACTTTACCTCTCAGATTTTAGCTTGGGTCCATAGAAACAATTCCATGCTATTCATAACTTGTATATGTGCCCTGGTAATGAAATATCCTGCATTTATTAGCTCCGTGTTGTGAACTACGGAGGCCGCCATTTTTTAAATTCCTGGTGTTTTGCACTGACCGGAAATACGTCACTGTTGTACCAACTCTTAGCATGGAGTCACTAGAGTGGTCTCAGCCAATGAGAGCCAAGTATTCTGGAGGCTTGGCATTGCAATTCAATGGTGAGAACAACTGTCAACAACAGTTTTAGATACAGGTGTAATTGCACTTTCAGAGCTTTTGTTAAGGGCATGTCAAAGCTAATTGTAATTTCTTGGGAATACATCATAATTATAGCTAATTATTGCATTGATTGCAATAAGCAATTTATATCTAAGAATAGGTATATAGGTATATATATATATATATATGCATGGGCAAATAGGCAATAACCCTGCTACGTACATGTTATGTAAGACGTTTTTCCCAAGCATAGGAGTTTAAATAGCAAAAGTTATTTAATGTAAAATTTAATAACTTTAAGATTACATTTAGCATATATTTTGTATCACTATATTTCTGACCATATTTTTGCAAGAGAACAGAATTGGAATACTGCTTTGCTTTGTAAATAAAATATGTCACATATAATCTTTAGGGGCAATGTGCAGTATTAGTATTATGTATAGTATAAATATATTTCATAGTATTTATATTTGGTGTATATGTAGTGTTAGTGGGGTTGTTTTAAAGGCAGTACCTCCTTCTTTACCAAGATTAATATATATTAATTACCAAATTGTGCTTATTTCAATTGTATGTTGGTTGCATTGCTAGATACATTAAATATACCAGTTTAAAATAAAATATAATATCAAAAACTTATTTTCAACAAAACTTTGTCAATACAATATTTTTTTAAAGCTTCACTAATAAACAGTAGTTGTATTACAAAGCAGGATACTTGATAGTTGTTCTTACTGAGTGTCAAGTAATTGCATTGTCTCAAATAGTTCAATGGCAATTACTTGACACTCAGTAAGAACTTTATGTTGTTGTGATATCTGTTCTTGTCATTATAATTGCAATGAACAATGCAACAGATTGTAATCCACAGGATTGCAATTAATTTGTATTGCTGAATACATATGGCCTAGCTGTGTACATAAGTGACGTCACTATATTGCGTGCCGTGTGCAATAATGGTGGCCCCCAGCATGTTGATGGTTGGTGCAAATTTCACTTTTAATTGGCTTGAAATCATATCAAACCCGAGTTTAAGACATTTCCTTTCACTGCAATATATTATTTGACAACTAATTGAACTTTTGAAATTAACATGCAAACTTCCATTAGTTCCCCTTTAATCAACGAATATACAACAACGGTCAACAAATATCTTAGTAAAAACAGCGAAAAATTGACCAATCGGACAGTACTGGACATTGTAGTAAGCGACATGAATGCAATGTGCCCCCAGTGTTCTGCGAGTTTTCACATTCAAATCGCTGATAATAACAATTGTGTACTATTGAGGTACGAATAAACATAATTAAAATAATAAAATAATATGTTAAATACACATTGACTCACCCTCTGTAGATCCGAAAGTGGATCCTGGATGTTCGTAGGGCGCAAGACGGTCATATTCACCTCCAGAGGTCGAGGTAAGTCCCGCTGAACTGTTTGGGACTGACGACGGAACTCTTGCTCTCCTGTTAAATGAAACAATGTGCAAACAACGCTGTACTACCTACATTTCTCGGCAGACTTCATAGCAACTGTTGTAGTTACTGAACATTTTGTTTCTGTAAATAACAGAAGAGATGGGGCAATAAGCTTTACGGGGCCTCACACAAGTGGTTGAATTCAATTTTAGTGAGGTCTCCTTGAATTGTGAACAATGCATCGAGAATGAAAAGTTCAAACAAATAACACAGCGAGTAGCTGGCATAAATTTGCATTTGGCGATTTTAAACTGAATTTGAACACTGACGTGCAATTGTACACAAAGCCACTAAAATGAAGCATATTTTCCAGATATACATACATTTTTAATATGTGTAATATGTAGAGCTAGGAATCGGTTCAATTTTTTGCAATCAATTAATCGGGACTTCTGGCAACCGATTATCGATTAATAGTCGATTATTTTATATAACCCACACAAAGTGTTAATGCAGTGCTACGCCAATGAAATTGGTCTTTTTTCTACGGCTAAACAGGTGATAATATAGAGCGAAATTATCGAGGTTACAAATCAATAATCGAGAATCATATCTTTCAGATTTTCGATCCGATTAATCGATAATCATCAATAATCGCCGAGCCCTAGTAATATGACAGAATCAGTAAACCGGTCAGGGCACCCATTAAAAACCACAATAAGAAACAATCATTCTTTTCGCTGTTGTTGCAAATAATCACACTCACTTTCCAGCTCAATCTGTTTCAAGCGTTGTGCGTCAACATCAGCCTGATCTTCGAGACTGTCTGCTCGCTGCGAATCATCTTGTACCTCCATCTCTTCATTTTCAGGTAAGACAATCTCGTAATCATTTTTGGGAGTGGGAAGTCCAGCTAATCCACGTTTCAAATCCGCTTGCAGTTCATGCTGTAAAACAAGTATGGAGGTAAGTCAAACAATGTGACCATTTTTTTTTGTACATGTAACCAATACAGATAGATAGGTAATTCTTTATTGACATGTGCCTGTATTAGGCACCCTGCCCACAAGGGGCTTACAAGTCACACGTAGCATGTAAAACACTTAAGTCAAGGTAACAAAGGGTAACATATTAAGAAACAACAAAACAAGAATAACTTATGGCAATATAACAAAAATCAATCTGTGTAAATAATAGATCTACATCTCTGGAGAGCATTAAACAGAAACTCTGCAATATGCTGAACTAAACAATCTGATTTAAACAACTGGAATTTACCATCAATATTAAGAAAAGCTAAATTTGGTTCTATTGTTATAGCATGGAGTATTATATTATTTCTCAAATCAGCAAAGGCTGGACCAAAAAAGTAAAAAGTGACATTCGTCTTCTAACTCATCTGTAATACAAAATTTACAAAGTTTATACTCTAAGGAGAAATTACGGAATCTACCTGTATACAGAGACACTGGGTGATCTGTTTATGGTACAAAATTATCACAAAACATCATGTTCCTAGGCATATTTGTGTTACGCATGAAAATGAGAGACGATAATTGAGCAGATCAAAATTAATGCTTTGCCTCTGTCCATAACAACACAGCTTGTCATCACTGAAAATTTGTCAGAAATTATATATACGATCCCCCTCCTCAAACTCAATTTCATGATGAATAGAGAGGTGAACTTTTTCGCTTTACACACACATAAATATGGTTACTTTTGATTAGTGGTGTCACGATGATCGATTATACTCAATCATCAGTCGTTTGTCTAAGAATTTGATGATCGATTACTAATTTTGTATAGTCTATTTTTTTTAAAAACACATCAGTTGGTTATCAAAAATCTAAAAGAAAACCTATTGCACTTCCTCCCTTTAGGAGTTGCATATGATCATAAATAACCTAAGATATTATAAGATAAATGACTTGAGATATTATAAATTGTATTTACGTACAGAGACCTTAAATTATCTTGGACGAACTAGTTACGATAGCAGTTGATTTTATGTTGACGCCTACTCAAATACGAACTGCACCCGAACCGACCAATAATCGATCATCGGTTGGTGCACCCAAACCGATGATCGACTACGAAAATGTAACAGATTGACATCACTACTGTAGACAAGTGTCTTGTACTCCCAACTTGCAACAATGCTACACAGACCTGTGCATATTTTGTGTACGCTGACTCATCCATGTCATCCTCCGCATTTATCCCCATCTTGTCCCTGATGGGCGTCCTCAGAGGTGTCTGGCCGGGGATAGCAACCGTCCCTTGCATTCCTGGTGTCATTGACCCTGGAGTCATGCCTGGAAAATACAAATCCAATCAGATTAAGTTTCAACTAACAAATGAAGCATTTGTACATGAAGGATGTCTGCAGTCGATCATGATCTTGGCTAAGGGCTGTTCCAATTAAAAAAAAGGGGTGGGTGGACAGGGAAATTTTCAGACCTCCCCCCACCCACCTCTGGTTTTTGTTTTTTGACCCCTTGTTGGTCTACATTAAAATATTAAGAAAATAATGGTCAACCCCCCCCCCCCCCCGCTTTTCCAAAAACCTTTCTGTCCACCCCCCTCCCCCCTTTTTAAATGGAACAGCCCAAAACCAATATTTTTTCAAACGTCTAAAAAAAATAAGTTCAGTGGTTTAAATTAATTTACGCACACCACTTATATTTATCTTCCATCAAATTAATTTATGTGACAATAACTTCACTGATATAATCAGGATTCCACTGATCTTATTGAAAACACTGGCAATATAATCCATATCTGAGTAGTAAAGAACTTAAATTAGAAAATGTTTCTTACGCAGACATCTTGCTCATTTAAAGAGTATACAGAAACCATTTGTGATAACTGTATATACCACTAAGGGATGCTTAAAGTATGCAGACTCTATGCAGTTTGTATTACTATGTAAACTGAACTGATGAACACAAAAACAAAACAATTACCAGAAGCGTCCTTATTCAGAGGCGTCCTAAAAGGTGTTCCCAAAACAGTGTTAGGCGTCTGCTGCACTTTGTGATGTGGAGTGACTCCAGAGAAATCAGAATTGTGCAGCGGTGTGTTCAGACCACCCTTTAGAGGTGTGTCGACATTTGTCAAAGCCATGATGTTCTGGGCTTCCTATAAATCAAAACATTACAATAGCAACAAGTAGACAATCTCAAAATCAATATCTCTTATCAATATTTTCCGACTCGATAAAATGCATTTAACCGTACTAACATTATGAATTACACCATGTGGTTTTCATACCTGTAAGATATTTAGCCAGTGAACAACATGAAACTTTGATCATACCTGCAAGATATTGTCCTGTGATGCCGGAGTACGAGGCGTCCGCAGATTGTTCACATTGGGGGTTACGTTGTAATCATTCAACAAAGCTTGAGAAGCTCCGTCCTTCATGCCAGCTTCTTCAGCTTGCTGACGAGCATATTCACTCGCTTGTCCCATTTTCACCACCTGAAACGAAGCAAAATACATCTGACTATATACTGTCACTTTTACAATTGAATTCAATTCTGCATATATGCTTGCGTGGGTTACTATATCAACTGAAAAGATAGTACACTAGCTGTAGTACCATTCCCAAAATGTTTCCGAGTTCAGAGTTTTTCAGTTCAGTCTCAATAGCGATGAACTTGCTTATTTTATCTCTCATTAATTCTAGTTATAACACATCACTGGCCGCCATATTGCATACTCTTTTATTTTCCATTCACATTTAAGAAAAAGTTAAAATGACCTCATATGACAAATACGTTTACTGGCTGGCACCAAACATAATGACATGACAGTTGGATTATCTTTTTGGGCTGTTCCATTTAAAAAGGAGGGATGGAGGGGGAGGGGAGTGGACAGGAAAATGTTCAGACCCCACTCCCGCCTTTTGTTTTTTAACACACAACCCCCTCACCCATTTTTTCTACAATGAGATGTTAAGAAAACACTGGTCAACCCCCCCCCCCCCCTCCACCGCTTTTTCAAAAACCTTCCTGTCCACCCCCTCCCCCTTTTTTTTAAAAAATGGAACAGCCCTTTGTAAAGATTTCAACAACAAATAAATATGAATGACTTCCTTACCTCATCAAGTTCAACATCAGAGATTTGAGGGTTCGGCAAAACAAGCTTACTTCTTTTCTTTACTGGTTCTGAAAATCTACAAATGACAAAGAAACCATGCATGTTTAGTTGCTCATCAAATGTCTGTATTACCATACTTTGGTATTACTTAGATGAAGCCAATTTTAACCACTAAAAGACAATGCCCTGTAGGGTAATTATTGATCATACCCGTAACAAGTAATCGATAAAAGTACTGGTAAATGACATGTGATTTTCCATATTTTCTCGATATACTTTAGATATGTTCTTCTGCCTCTAAGATGCAATATATCAACTGATTTCCTTTCACAACGATCGATGTGGTAATCAGTGACAACCGCCATTTTGATTACGCTGTGTGATGTGCTGAGATTGCTCGAAACTAGCAATCCTTAAAAATAATAGCCAATCAGTGATTAGCTTGCTTGGAGCTATTGCCTAGCATAATATTTAATAAAAACACAGCTGGGAATATCACAAATTTACTATGTATGTGTCTCAATGATACGTATCGTGTATCGAATGAGTGTATCTATGACGCTTATCTTATTGTTTGGCTCAAATGATATCGAGCCCTAATGCCCTGTTATCCTTACTTGTTTTGGTTTGCCAGAGCTCCGGGTAGGTCATTTTCCTTCCTTTTCTTCAATCTGTCTTTATCCTTCTTTCTTTCTTTCTGTTTAATCACAGTAATCATGCAATTAATACCAATAACGGTCAACTAATATCTCAAAATATCGGTGTCAATAACTGTGAAAGATGTCATTGCTTTCCGGTACTTACAGCTTCTTTGTCACGTCGTACTTCGCCCTCTAAATTCTGTTGTCGCAACCGTTTGAAGTCTGGGCCCGTAGGTTCATACACCTCCGTGCTCGTATCATGAAGACCTGAAATCATGAAATGCGTTATGAAATAGGTGTCTCACTGAAATCCTTGTATAATTTAATCATCACTAATCTACTGTAATTACATTATCAAGGCGCCCGCTGACACAGTACCGCGGTAATAATTGGGCATTTCTCTCTTATTGACACTAACCACTCAGATCATCAATCAGAGATCACAGCCAATCAGATTGTCTGTTTTGAAACAGTGCGGTGTCAATGACTTGTCCTGGTTTTGATACAGTACTGTCCAGATAATATAGAAGCTAACGGAACTGTAGATCCTTTAAACATTTAACGAGCAAAGCTTAGAGTATCAATAGGCAATGTCAGCTTACCTGGAGCAGGTTTCTTCTCAAATGGAATTTCAGCATTGTAGTCAACACCTCTCTTTCTTCTTCGTTTCTCCTTTACTCTGAAAAATTTTTTAGAAGACATTCCACTTATTGTTGCTTATTTTACCGTGGACATAATAAAAACTGTAAAGCCCACATAGGATTATATTAATACGAAAGTTTCCCATGATCATGTTATGTTATCAATGTTATACTCACTCAATTCCAGCTGCACGCAATTCTCTGCGTTTCTGTAGTGCTGCCAACCTCCTGGCTTCTTCCAACTGTTTTTCCCTGGCTTTTCTCTTTGCCTTTTTACCTTGTGTGTTAGCTAATCGAGCTCTGGCTTCAGACAACATTTCCAGTTCTGCAATGTGAAAGGTTGCACATCATAGCATTAAATGTCTCGAATCTCAAGTAACAAATAATTTATCCTGTTTTACTCGATCAGTGATTTGTCTGTTGACGACCAGGGATGGTATTTCTGGTGAAGTCTTCATGAATGTGATGACCATTTTCATTAGTTCAGTTTAATTTCATGTTGTTTTGACTTGCCCAGTTGAACCTTTTTGATTCTATACTCCCCATGTTGATAAGAATGGAAGTGCTAGTCTTATTGTAGCATCCTTCCTTGTATACTTCTATGTAAATTTTTATTCTCCACAAGACTACGGAACATTTAGCTGTCCAGAGAGACAGCAGGGAATGTGTCCTCTCTAACATTGACGTCTGTCTCCTTGTGTAGTATAGTTCTGGGATTTTGTAATTTATGCAAGTATGTGACAAAATGTGTTATGGTATTATTATAAAAGTGTAGTGACGGTCTGTGAGTGAATATAATCTATTCCAAGCAACTGAAGTTTTCATAATTATTGAATGACTCAGCCTTAGGACTAGTGTGTGTGTTGCATCCAAAAGTTCTTAAATTCCACTACCACATAAATACTTGATATGCTACAAACCATCTTCGTCCATGTCAATTGGATCAGGCCGAGCTGGTTTCGTTTCTGGGTTGGGATCAATTTCTCCAGGTTTAAGTTTTCGAGGATCATCATCTGCTGTGTCCCCTTCTTTCTGCTGAGCTTTGTCTCTGAAAAATAAATAAACATACATATATTAATATATTAATATCAAACTAAGCTAATTGAATTCATATATTTTACATAGCTCCACAGTCCACATAAGTTGATTGGATTTATTTGTACATTCAAGTAGACGGTAGCTGCTCATGAACATATTTGCATACTCTGTAAATATTCTTTATACTTATGCCCAAGAATGATAAATAAGAATGTCGCATGCAGCCAAAAAAGTCACTTACAGTAAGTATTCATAATGCTCCAGACATTGCGCAGCTGTCCGACCCACAATTGGTGCAATAGTTCTCCACTGGGTCGGCATGAGTTTCGCCAGGTGAAGTAATTTTTCCTCTTCCTCTCGACTCCATTCCGTCTTTTTGATACTTGGATCCAACCATTCAAACCACCGAGCCTTACACTGTTTGGCAGACTTGCGATGCAGCAAAGATGCGATTCTGGCCCATTGGTTTTTGCCATATTTCATAACCGCAGCTTTAAGAATTTCATCCTGAAAAATTAAAAGTGACAAATTTTTGGTATAATTTAAAATCAAAAGTTGTGCACATGTAATGGCATAGGAGGAAGCCCTTTAGCAATTGTATCTTCCGTAGTGTGCACTCTAAGAACGACCATCATGACTTGATTAATCTTACTGTAAATAAATTAAGAATTTATGGTCATTAGGTGCATTTAACTGTACAGGTAGGTCTGCTGAGAAATGACAGAATAGAACCATTGGTGGTTTCACAGTTTAGCAAATTTTATCAATGATATTTTAGAACTGTAGCGAGAAAACAACTTGACAGACAACTCAGACAGCGTCAGAACAAAGGCATCAATCGCCAAATTTAATCATTGAAATATGCAGTACACTATAATACAAAGGCAGGGGGCTCTCCAAAGACTCTTTCAGAGACTAGGAACATTCAGCATTGACTTTGTTAAGCTGAGAATGAGAAGGCCTCTGATACTGATAGACCAGAGACAGTCGCGGACGTTAGAGGGCACTTCCTTTTTCATGCATGAGGGTAAGGTCATACTGGACAACAGAGGTTTCCCTAGTCGTGGTGAAGTACGCAACCTTCTCATTACAGGATTTGTATTCTGCTTAGTTCAATGAAGTGTAACAACCCATCCAGCCTGGGTTCGGCATGGCATTCGCCGGTTGTTGCATGTGCAAGTCCACCCTTATTTCAGATAAATCATTTAATATTTCATCCCTTAAAGTTAGCAAATATAGTCTTTGTAATTAATCCTACCTCTGTGTTTCGCCAAACGCCTCCTTTTATCATAATACGCGGCATTTTGGCGAATTATTTTTCCCAACTTCGCACAAACAACGTTTTTCTTCCCAAACAAAATGGCCTTTGAGGCTGCAGAAAATATATACAAAATATGGCCTTCAAAAATATTTTGTCACATAAGTACAATATTTTACATGCATAAAAACATGAAAGTTTATATTAATTTTAGTTGTGTTATTGTTTAATATTGTCGAAATTATTAATAAAAAAGCTAAAATAATGGTATTTATTACCAAAAATATTTCTTTGGTTTTGGCAACATTGCCTCTCAAAATAATTATCAAACTAAATTATAAATTAAGGCTATGCATAACTTGAAAAAGTTGGTAGAATGCATTAAAATCATATCAAAACTTAGTAAATTATGCCAAGTTTGTTTACATTTTTTTTGGGTGTAATTTGTACATACGAATCTGCACCGAGGTATATCTCTGGGAATGATGACCTGTCCTGTGGGTACATGAATACAACAAATCATCATGTTGAACAATCTGGTAAACAGTTTCAGTTGATCTGTTAAACGTCTAACTGTGGTTAAAGTATAGTGATCTTATAATAGTGAATTCAGGATCCAAAGTCTATGTAATGTTTGGTATAGATGTGCTGTTTTAATGAAAAACTTAGCATTTGACAATATTATTTGTGTGTCACTGTGCGTGTTTTGATTGTGCAATTTGTGGGTGTGTCAATATAAAACATTGACTTACACATTTGATTTATAAGGGGAATAAATTATTTAATATCAACTGAACATTTCAGTTCATTACCATATGATATACTGATGTTTAAATGTCTTTTTTTTTTCTGGTAAGTAGTAGACAGTTTGTAGAATTGTGACCAATAGGTCTGACTGACCTGTAGATATTGTGTCAATAAAAACCTTTACTTTACTTACTCTCAGAAGCTCTGAAAATTAAAATTAATGACATATACAACTCTACACATGATTCTGAGTAACTTTTATTTCAGTGTTTTTTTTTTATATTGTGTTCTTGTTCATAATTTTCTTATCATTCGTAATTCAGGTCTAAGACTTTGAAGACACAGAGGGTAACATGGCATTGATCGAAGGGGTTGGAGATGAGGTCATCTTTGCCCTTGTGGTGTTTGCCCTTTTAACATTACTGGTGCTGGCATGGATGTCAACTGGAGTGCGGGACCGCCCTTTAATCAGTGTCATTGTAGTTGACAGTCAAAACTTTCAGCGTATTTTGCAGAGAATAAGTAATCTCACCTTTAGACCTATACAAATAACAAGATTAGGTAGTAACTCTAGTGACACTGCAACAGTGCCACCTGATGGTGTGGAAACTGTTGACACCACAGAGACAGAGGCTATCCAATCTACACCAGACAGTGAGTCAAATGAAACTCCCAGCATTGTTTCGCCTGAGAATCAGGACAGTCATCCTGATAATAATGCCAATTCTGCTGATGATGGAACATCTGTGGATGGCATCAGTCCTGCGCCAGAATCTGTGCAAATAAAAGCTTCAGAATTTACAGAAGAACCTAAAATTGCGACAGATGCACCAAGTGATATCAGTGAAGCTGTTGGCGTTGACAATATTGAAAATATTGAAAATATTGAAAATAGCTCTGGTACAGAACCAGTGAATGCTGATGAACCAGACACCCAAGATGAAGGAAATCTGAGGATTAGATTGAAATACTTAGATGATCGCCAGAGACTTGTGCGAGCTAAGCCTGAGGATACTGTTGGGGATTTTAAGAGGTATTAAGTGAATCATTAGTAGGCGCTTCGTAAATTTTGTTGCGTTTCTCATATAAGTAAAATCTGTATTGTTCTTAATGTCTCAATTTCTTTATTATACATATATATTACATAATAAACATAATATTGAACATAATATGATAAATATGCGTACTGCTTCTGAGTTATGAAGACCACTTGTGTTAGACTTTATTGTTGTCCTTAAACCGTTTCCTTACTTTTGCAGAAAACACTTCGCTCATGAGCTAGCTGAGAATTTAATGGTGCGATTCATTTATAATGGTCGAGAATTACGTCAGGACGCAAACACCTTGCAAGCGTATAACGTATCTGACAACAGCGTTATTCACTGCCTCTTCAGTTCACGTCCGACGCAGGATGCACTTCCTCGACACAACAGCCTTATACCAGAGGATTGGGATGCTGGTTATTTGATGTTTCCTTTGTTCGGAGTGATTCTTGGTATTACCTGGTATTTTAGGATTGTTTACAGGACATATTTTAATGCCATGTCAACCTTTTCGTTGATCGGAATAACATTTCTCTTTTTCTTTGCTCTTCTTGCATCTATACGAACCCACGATGAAGAAGAGATACTAGACTGAATAACTGACATTAACCGTCATCCCGAGACAAATTCATATACATCATAAATTGATCATTACACCCTACCATTACACATAGAATGTTATTCAACTGCTGTAGTGTCATCATCGTACATCCTCCTGCACAACGTGATTATTTTGTATGCTGCTCTTAAATGTGTACCCATGTGATTAATGTGTCAATCGATTGGTTACATAATTGAGTCAATAGCACTGGTTTATTGGTGTTAGTCACGCCTAATCCGGTGATTGGAGCTATAAATGCGCAAGGCGGAACTTGATGTCACTGAAGCTTTTTTGCCATGATCAATATCGTCAGAAGGCATCTTGCGATGATGATATCCTCTCTCCATGTGATTTCCAGATCCAAAGACACCGAAAAATAAGCATGACTTGTATAGACTAATGTTATGTTATTGTGTAGTTATATATATTGTATTGCTGGGCAACCAATTTAAGTTAGATCTTTATATTTTCTGTTATAGTCTGTTACTGATTCACAAGTAAGGGCTGTTCCATTAAAAAAAAAAGGGGGGGGGGGGGGTTTTGGACCTGAAATTTCTTAGAACCCCTCCCGATATCTGGTTTTTGACACCCCATATCCCCTCTCGACCCCCGCTTTGTTCAACATTAAGATATTAAGAAAATACTGGTCAACCACCAGGTCCAACTCCCTGAAGATAGTTGATATTATGTAAAAGAACATCAATACATAATCATGATAATTAAAGGCCAAAAATACTTACATGTAATTTGCTGGTTTATCAAGAAAATGCGATAATAGATACCCAGATTGCATCAGTCAGTAGTGAGTCAGTAGCAAGCTTAATTATAGCTTGCATATATCTCGCAATATTTTATATGGTATACCACTGTCACTTTTAACATGCTTTCCTTGCCATTAAGAATTTGAAAGCATAGATTTTTTTTCTTATATTAAATTCTCACTTATTTATGTAATCCGTTTGGACACCTCTAATATCAATATTAATGCTTTGAATATGTATATAATCATATTAACTGCTATCATTAAAAGTAATTGCAATGAGTTCAATAATACATTTGCGATAAACTGGTGTTGCGAGAAAGCAAGATCTGAATTTAAAAGAAGCCAAAATTGATTATTTCAAGTGGTACAGTTCAATATACATAGCTTATGTGTTCTAATGTATATTAAAGCATTGCAACCTTTTTCTTGCTTTAATTTGCTCCAGTCAAGATACTTTTAAAATTTGAAACTTCATACTGACAATTATCATATATGATTATCAAAGTTAATCTATATTCTTCATGTTCTGTGATACTATTTTAGTGATAACAAAGCCTTAAGAATAGTTATGAATGTATAACATGGAATAAAGATACAATCATCACAATTTGGAAAAGTTTTGGTATTTTTATTAACACATAAACAATCAATGGTGCACAAAAATTTACATAACAGTGGTTGATCCATTGATCTTAAGTCTTGTTTTTCAAAAATACTGCATGCCGTAGTAGCATTTGTTACCTGGATATCCTCATTGGTCATTTAAGATCATTTCACAATTTTCAATAAATACTTGGAATGATACTATACCAGGGTTGTCAACTTCAAGGCTTTTTGACAAAGTCAGATATTCAGCGATATTTCTGGAAATCATATATTCACTCTTGTAGGATAAAGCTAGAGTTTGTGTGCCTAATCTGCTAATTCTGTGAAAACCTGCAACCATAATCCACAGCTGCTTGAATTTAATTTTTCACACGCACTGCATAATTAAACATCAAAATACCATTTGTTTTTGTATTTATGTGCCTTGGCTGCCAGTTGTTTATTGGGTTTCAGGGCAATCACGTTATTAGGCCCATTATGTTATTACGCACACCTACTCTCCAACATCTTCCTGGACTTGCATATTGAAATTATGTGAACAAAAAGCAACTTCATAGTAAGATTTATCCCGATCAGACAAATTGTAACTTTTTAATGATGAAATTGCTCGGTGTGTCACCAACAGTCCAACTTGTTTATACACCCTTTTCGCGCGGCAACCATGTTGGCAATTTTGCCTCATTTGACCTCAATTGCGTCATATATTATGACATCATTACTTCTCCATTGTTCTTGCACTCAGTGACCTCACCATGGCCATTGTCTATTGATTTTACAATTGATATTACAACATGGCTGCTCTGTGAAAAGAGTGTATAATAAGAGTGTATAATGAGCATGCTTCTTATATTACGGAAGTTTGGATTAAACAAATCATTGTCCAGGATCTGAATTTTTGCCTATAACTTTTACACCAGACAAAAATATACATGATATAATGAAACCTGGTTTTAATATATACTTGAATACAGTTCTATACAGTTCTGTATAATTGAGTCCAAAAGTCACTCCAACTGTATACTATACACAGTATACAGCGAACTCGAAGGAACTGCTTACTTAAATGTTATGATTAGTATCAGGTGAATGCAGCCCTCAGTGCATAGTTCTTGCCACTCAAAAGCATATTACGGAGACTAAGGCAACCCTCTTAAAGAGGTATTTACACATGCGCTACATTTTTAACACACAATTTGAAGGCTGATTAGAAGTCTTGATTCGTCACAAAAAATATCCTGGCTATTGTCTTGTGGTTTTCCATGCATTAAAACTTAACACAACTTCCGTACATGCATTTACATTCCAAATTCCCTTACTTCAAAGATATGCATCCAGTTAATGATGAAATTGCATCCAGTTAACTAACCCCAGGGGCCAGCAATTAATAGCCCGGCACTTGCAGTATAACAGGAACAGTCCTGGTAAGGTTTTAACATTTTCTTGTATAATTATTATGAGAATTACAGGCTTACATCTTTGAACATCTCTCGTGCAACTTGTGCAAGTACCCAATGGCGTTCTGTCCTGTCGAGAGATGGAGCTACGACCACACCGGTCTTGCTATTGTTTAATGACGTCATCCAACTGTAACGTCATCAAATGCACTGATTGACCTTTTGTTGATGACGTCATTGAACAATTGCGAGACCTGTGTGGTCGTAGCTCCATCTCTCGACAGGACAGAACGCCATTAACCATACAATAAAATCCATCTTAGATTCAATGCATTACGACATAATATTTGAAAAAATCATAATTTCTAATATACAATATCACAGTGCAGCAGGGATATGGTAACTCCCTATATATATCTATAACCATTTGATTCACGATACACTCTTTGGACTTTCATTCAAACAACATAAGTGGTGAAAACTGTTAAAAACATATTAATTATTAATTTTATACAGTGATAAAAAAAGAAAAGAAAGACATTGCATGTAACAACAATATAACATCAGGAAAAATTGTATGATAATCACATTCAACAAAAAAATATTAATGCCAATAAAGAAAAACTAATTTTCATGTAAATTTTCATAACTTATTTAAACTGTAGACAAAAGTTTACTGATTAAAAAAAATATATGTGAATGCCAATTAAAAAACATGCAAACTTTTTTTACTCTTTCACTTGCGCGAACGGAAGTCCCCATCAATTCTCAACACATTTTGAACTATGTTTAATTTGGGGAATACCATTCATTCTTGAACGATGAACATTACTGCTTGCGTAACCTGAAATTGAGAAATAAAAAAATACATAGTAATATATCATCATAATCAAGGCTATTCGCTATAGACTGTCTGTACATATTAACTGTATATAATGTAATGTTTTTCTAAGAGCAGGTCTCTCCCATTATCGCATAAACTGAATAAAATTTATCATTATATATTATTCATTAATTAAGCTTATGCTTAGGTGGTTTCCTGATGGACCTATATTTATAACAGATTAAAATTCATAGTTAACATCATGTAATCGTCCTACTGTATAATAATTTTTGTACCATTCCATCAAAATAAAGTATCTATCTATTATAATTTATAACATTAAATGCCTATGATGTATATAGTTGTAATGAAAATTTATTTCTTACAGAATACGAAACATAATAACAGATATGTTCAGGTTATATATACATGATTAGTCCCATATTATCGCTAATCTACTTAGTTATTCAGCAGATTATCAAGACACTATCTTGCATAATATAGAAAAATGGCACTAATCCGTTACTATTAACAGCACAAAAATCAATTTACTATTTGACCCGGTCATATGATCATGACCAAGTACCAGCTGAGTACAGAACAAAGCAATGCAATATTGCATTCATATTAGTTATATACCGAAAAGGAGGAAGTTAACTAACATTTTTGTTGGTTATATGCGGAGGGATATAAGCAATAAAAATGTTAGTTAACATCCCGGATTATGAGGGAATAACTGACTTATACTCCATTTGGCATATTTACAAATTTTTTTTCTGTTTTATTTTAATGCCTTTATTATGCATAACAGTTCAGTTTACACTCGGGAGGGAGTTAACTAACATTTTTGTTGGTTATATGCGGAGGGATATAAGCAATAAAAATGTTAGTTAACATCCCGGATTATGAGGGAATAACTGACTTATACTCCATTTGGCATATTTACAAATTTTTTTTCTGTTTTATTTTAATGCCTTTATTATGCATAACAGTTCAGTTTACACTCGGGAGGGAGTTAACTAACATTTTTGTTGGTTATATGCGGTGGGATATAAGCAACAAAAATGTTAGTTAACACCCCGGACTATGAGGGAATAACTGACTTATACTCCATTAGGCATATTTACTAATTTTTAGTTTTTTTGTTTTATTTTAATGCCTTTATTATGCATAACAGTTCAGTTTACACTCGGGAGGGAGTTAACTAACATTTTTGTTGGTTATATGCGGAGGGATATAAGCAATAAAAATGTTAGTTAACATCCCGGATTATGAGGGAATAACTGACTTATACTCCATTAGGCATAATTACAAATTTTTTGTTTTATTTTAATGCCTTTATTATGCATAACAGTTCAGTTTGCACTCGGGAGGGAGTTAACTAACATTTTTGTTGGTTATATGCGGTGGGATATAAGCAACAAAAATGTTAGTTAACACCCCGGATTATGAGGGAATAACTGACTTATACTCCATTAGGCATAATTACAAATTTTTTGTTTTATTTTAATGCCTTTATTATGCATAACAGTTCAGTTTACACTCGGGAGGGAGTTAACTAACATTTTTGTTGGTTATATGCGGAGGGATTTGAGCCACAAAAATGTTAGTTAACACCCCGGACTATGAGGGATATAACTAACTTATACTCCATTTAGGCATATTTACTAATTTTTAGTTTTTTTTGTTTTATTTTAATGCCTTTATTATGCATAACAGTTCAGTTTACACTCGGGAGGGAGTTAACTAACATTTTTGTTGGTTATATGCGAAGGGATTTGAGCCACAAAAATGTTAGTTAACACCCCGGATTATGAGGGAATAACTGACTTATACTCCATTTGGCATATTTACAAATTTTTTTTCTGTTTTATTTTAATGCCTTTATTATGCATAACAGTTCAGTTTACACTCGGGAGGGAGTTAACTAACATTTTTGTTGGTTATATGCGGAGGGATTTGAGCCACAAAAATGTTAGTTAACACCCCGGACTATGAGGGAATAACTGACTTATACTCCATTAGGCATATTTACTAATTTTTAGTTTTTTTGTTTTATTTTAATGCCTTTATTATGCATAACAGTTCAGTTTGCACTCGGGAGGGAGTTAACTAATATTTTCATTGGTTATATCCCGTAAAAGAACAATCGAAAAGGTCACATGGTGGAGTGTAAACTCAGTGATACATAACAAATGAAGGAAATTAAAATGCGGTTGATATTTGGCTTATATAGGGCTGGTCAGTTTACGCGTGTCCTAAGACCTGGAAGTAGCAGCATTTAGCCGCAAATGTTAGCGATATTTTGTTCAAGTCAAGCCACCACATTTATTATGATAAGCAGCAAAAGTCAAGTCAGATTTAAAAAATTCAACTTAGCCAAAAAAAAAAAAGGCTGAAATTAATGCATTTTCTGGATCAGCCACTGCACTGAATGTGATGAAAAGGACTGTAGTTTGCAAATAGACAGTGACAGATTACCATACCCTGGTCATAATTTCACATTTCCATGTATTGATGAACAGAAGTTTGTTGGAAATAAGATCAGGTACATTCTCAAACCTATAGGTTATCATTTTTAAAACTTGTGACATGACATCACCATTATGCAATACCAGATGATGTCACCTGTGGTGACGTCATCCATTGTTTTGGTATTTCCGGGTTCTTCAAGGTCACACGAGAACTTTACCATGCAGCCCTATTTAGTGTAGTTCCCAGGTGATAAGACGTATTCAATTAAATTTGCAAGCTGCAAATTTGTTGCTTTTTAATGGAGAATTGAGCTCTACTTCCTGGTACATGCCGAAAATTTTTTACAAGTAAATAATTACAAATAAATCACTAATTTCAATCTCACCACACTGCCCAAGTTTAAAAACTCATTTCTATATCATTACTCCACTGTACACATTTCCCAGTAGCTACCACTTTGACATAAACAACTGATAAACTTAGACCCACTGATTCTATAACCTCATGCTTTTTATTATGATCATGCCTTACAACATGTATTGATCAAGATCATAATTCAGGAATGAAGCTGCTTTGTAAAATTCAGAGGGTACCACCACCCCTTCACCACAGTTTATTTGTACAGGTAATGTCATGTAAAGTCAGCCTTAATTATCCACGACATTTGTATTAGCAAAATTAATGGGTTTAGTGCAGTATTAGCAGACCCAAATTTATGCCCATAATTGGTGTCCATGAAATCTGAAATTTTATAAATTATTTTACCAAGTTTGAAGTTCTAGCACAATTAGAATAACATTTGGTGTACAGTAGCTTGAGTTTGGGGTGGCCCCCATGAAAAAGAAAAAATAAACAGCATTTTTACCGTGAACATGAAACCAGCCGTCATTAGTTTGTGACGTCATACATTGAATTCAAGCTTTTGACGTCATATGCATAAATCTGAGTCTGCTTTGCTCACTAATTAGTTATTTGGTAGCATATGTACAACTTAGAAAATCATTATCCTCTACCACGTTTTATCCATTCAAAATGTATACTCATTCTATAACATACAAACATGTTTCTTTGAGCTGCCAACGTTTTATGTGACCAATGACAGCATTGATCTCAAATTTGTAAGAACTGGGACCAGGACAATAAATAGTGTTACTCTATCTTGAAATATTACTTTGTCTTGTATATAATTATCATATCATATGTATGTAGTCTGTAGATATTGCTTGTCCAGTAGTTGTAGTGTTAGATCTGATTATTTTATTTCTATTTTCGATTTGACATACAATATTCATATCTGCTTATCTACTCCATTTGCAAATCTTCGCAGCAGTCTTAATTTTTGCCTAGCTGGAATTAATTAAGATGGTCCATTTGAATTCCACTTAGGCAAGCCCAGTGCTGTTATCATACATTAACACTAGGTGTCCTATGTGGTCAGTTCCTTCCAAGTTTAAAGTCACCCTAGTGGTGTAGTAATTGATATGCACACACATCCATCACAAGGTCTACTGTAAATATTGATACCACACAAATATATGGCAAATGGTGAAAACTAATTAATGGTGAGACACGGTGCAATTTCATGTTGCAGACTAAAGACCAGGAATCATGCACGTGCTTATGTGTAAGATAGATTCTTGTCACTCACAAGTGTGCATTGAATTGAATAGCATTGAGAACTGTGTGAACATTAAGAACTGAACGAGGGAATTAAACAAATAATCTAGCAGTGGCTCTACAGATGAATTTCACCATGTTTTTAGGTGAATTCATCAAAAATGAAAAATGATGGGCAATGACCGCTAAAGTTTATATCTAAAGCAGCCATTATAGATGGACAATGGAATGCCACAATTATGACCATACTGATTCCACAGCGATCTTCGCAAGCAGGAAAATGTGACAGGTGCACATGTTGTAAATTATAAATATCAGTTTAGCAGAGTTCAATAAATGGGGTTGGCAGCTCCGCAAACTCACTTGCACACCAAAAAGAGTCAACCATTGTCAGTCACTCAGCCGAGCAATTTGACTGGATTCATACGAGCTTAATCATGTTAATGAACAGGTTTATTTACTAACCTGCACAAAGGATGCACAGGAAGAAATATTGAAATGCCTGGGGAAATTTTGAAAGGTTGTAGAGTGAATCCTAGGTCCCAAGACACAGGCGATTTTCTAATAAACAATTAACCAAAATATCAGTTTAGTGCGATCAAGGACAAATTACATAGAATGAAAGCAAGGAATAAATCTCTTGAAGTATTTTCTTAGCCTGTGGAACGGTTGATAGTGAAGGCATGGCTTAATGTCGACCCGATTCCACTAGTCACTCAGACCGTGTTGCCAACTTAAAGAAAGACTTGTTGGATCATCATTGATTTGGGTTAATTAATGTAAGTGTGCCAATGTGCAGGGCACATATGAGCCCGGGAAACTCTCGTAATCAATACAAAAAGTTCCCACACTGTATTTCGCAGTTTCCGGCTCTTTTGTGGAGCCCTAGAAAAATGTGGAAATTTTATTAAAGCTGGCAACATGGGACAGCACATAAACAGAGTGATCACCAAAAAAGGTAGACATAGAACCAATAGTATTAATCCTAAAAAGAACCTTGGGTTTAGTGCAGTATAGTGGACCCAAATTTATGCCCATATATGGCGTCCATTAAATACGAACATAATCACTATTTTTTACCAAATTTAGTTTTGGCAAACAATAAGAATCATATTTGAGTCCAGTAGCAGGAGTTTGGTGGCAGCAGCCCTTCGGTAAAAGTTCTTGCCTTGAAAATGATCACCGCTGTCATTTGTTTGTGACATCATCCATTGAATTCAGCTTTTCTACGTCATAGGCCTGGCAATGAGGCTCGCTAAATATGGTCATAAATCTGGGTCCTTTGTTTCATTAGTAATGATGGGATAGGCAGCAGCACAGATGCTGTTATACTTAGCATGAAATCGTGCTGTAGGCATTACAGTTCATTCCATGAACAGCTCATTGCTGACCTACTAATTCCTCAAATTTCATAATATCTTGAGTTTTGACAGAAAAATAGACATCTCAAATCAACACAGGTAGACTAATTACAGGTGGAAGGTCCAACCATTGTTTAATCACTTCGTCAATTGCAATGATAATCACTTCGTCAATGACCTGATTGAAGGATTACGTCATTAAAAAATGGTTGTACCATATTGCTGGTGTCTCCCTTTGTACTGTAAGTGTCCGCTCAAGCTTTTAAGTTTGTGGCGAGAAAATAATTCTAATAGAATTTTTTTTTGGCTGACAACTCAAAATGACCTTAATGAAATTCGACCATTTGGTATGACAGCAATGAGCTGGAAATCACGGCAGCCATCTTGGATTTTAATAAATATTTAAGGCGTCTTCATAGGACTACATTTTCCAACAAGCAAGACAACAAACTGACTACATGTAAGCAAAACTCATGCAACATACATAAACAGGAGTGGGGAAAAGCTACAGGATGAATGCATGAATACACATAAGTAAGAAAATGCACCAAACATGTCATACCTGTTTCTTCTCCGAGCTAATATGGACAGCAACCACTGTACTAAGAACGGCCAGACGACTATCGCAAAAACAGTTTTGGCAGGAAGGTTTCCGAATGGCCACCACCAAGGTTTGTGATCCTGGAACAATAAGATGGAAAAGGTCAGTGATAGCAAATTAATTTGTCTGTGAAGTAATTGCAATATTTTCTGTCTTTTTTTTTTTCTTTTTTTAAGTACTTTATTTACAAATGAAAGTTGACAGATATTTAGAATTCTCACCTGGCGTTCACCTTCAGAAGAACTTCTGCTTCTGGATAACTACAAAGTGAAAAAATTAAAAATTATGTAACTCAGTTGGCTAAAAATTTTCAGGTCCATCCCTCCCCCCCCCCCTTTTTAAATGGAACAATCCTAAGCTTCCATAGTGACTTTCAGGATGCATCCAAAACATTTGAACAGAGGGAGGTTGTAGATTACTGATATATATATATATATCATTCTTTTCATCAAAATGTTTTGGGTCAGCCCCTTGTTGTCTGTTAAAGCTGCATGTTACTCTATTGATGGCCAACACTTTGCTGTCGGTCACTTTAAGCTTCATGATTTTGTTGACAGACACATTACACTCGGAATCAGCCAAATTCGGCAATCACCCAAATTCACCACCTCGAAAACTGCTTCAGAACTAACTATTCTGTTGGATTTTCGTATATAAAAACATCGTTAATGATGTATACAATTAGTTACACAACAAAAATTCTGGTTACAAACTGTAATTGCATAACTACGGAAGTTTCAACGGCTGCAAATTTCACTGATTTTGAGGGTAATGATGACATGATAAAGCTGTGAGTTCAAACCTGATGCTGGGCGATAGATAGAGCTTCCAAAGTCTGCAGTCTGGTCAAAACGCTGTTCATATCTTGTTGAAGTCTGACAAGAGCCACAGCAATTTGTTCTGTCACTTCTGCTCTTGAAACAGGGTAACTAGGGGGGTCTCGATCACTCCCTCCAGCGCCCCCTGAACGTGAACTTTGACCCTGGCGAGAACCACCGGGTTCACGGGATGCTGAACCTAAAAAATAAAACAATGGAACATATTATTAATAAGCATTCATGATCCATAAAATTTTCTGAAATGTCATTAAAATTGCTAAGAATGTATTCTTTTTTTTGTTCTTCTATGGGTAATTTATTGTGACTTAAAAATCTCAAAAGATTTGTTCTCGAAGTTTGCTATAACCGCTCAAACTCTCATTTACACAACAGCAAAGCAGTGAAAATTTTCAGTTTTAAATCCGGTTGGCCTTATTTATCTGATCTTTAGCTTCTCCGGGCAATTTTTAAGAGTGGGGCAAAAATTAAACAACATTTTTTATTGTATAACCTTGTGAAGGTGACAGTACATTTCTCATAATATCCGAGAGGCTAAACAATTAAGTTTGACTAGAAACAGGATCTATTTATACACACCTCTTGCATGCCCAGAGCCCATACTGGTACTGCTACCCCATCTCTGCAGCGTACTTCCTCGACCCTCAGTTCCGTCATCTCCACCACCTCGAGATGAAACGACGTCAGCATCTGGAAGTCCCAGCCTCTCAGATATTGCATCAACATCATCGTCCTTAGCATCTCCTTTGGGATCCTGCATTGATGTAAATTAAATGTGCTCAATTAGGACTCCTACGCCCACATAAGTAACCATAACAACCCTCATAAATTATCACGCCAGAGAACATCTTTTTGAGCACTAACCTTGGATGAAGCTTGTGATTTCAATTTTTGTATCAAAACTTCTGTTTCTGAAAGAATTGATTCTGCACCTGGCGGTGAATTCTGCCAAAGAAAAAATAAATAAATGTTAGATACAAAGACTAGAACCCAGGGGTTGGGAGTTTTCTTTGGCAGGCACAGTAGATGAAAAAGTGAATGTTGAGATGTACAGTAATGAGCGCCTGTCATTGGCAATCAAATGTAAATGTAAATGGAGTTTATAGTCCCAAATTCTCACCCTCCAAGCAATCTCAGCCTACTTTACAATTACACCCTTGGCAGGCCTGTTCAAGCTTGAGCCTTTCTCAATTCCCTGGGGAAGTATACAGCCATTACACAGGGTGGGTGGGTGATTAGGGCTTTACGTCCTGTATTTCTGCACCTGATGGGCTAATTAGGACAGGGAGGGAGGTCCCATGGCAATGAGACGAAGGATCCATTACACAGAGACTAATCACTTACAATTGCCATCACTGCCTATAGCCAAGTACCCCCTACACATGGGTGGCTAGGACCTCAGGGAGGTGATTGATCAGTGACAAAAAAACCGGAAAATGTCAGGATGAACAAAAAAAACCCAAAAAACTACAACCTTTCGATTTGAAGGCGAGCACCTTAACCACTAGGCCATGGCACCTCCAAAACATATTACATAATTTAAATTGATTCAGTGTTTACCATAAGAGAATATGTTTAATGCCATACCAGACAAAAATTTCTGAATTACCTGAATTAGGTCAGACGTATCACAAAATTCTTCACCCTCACTTTCAGAATCATGGTCCCCATTGAGGTGCTGAAACCCGTTGCCATTGGTGACAGTTCCTTTCCCATCTGATAAATTGGAAAATCGAACAGATCATTCAATCAAGAGGTTCTTTCAAATCACAGGGTGCCCACATATTCCTACAGCAAGAATTCCTTACTTTCCAGATTTCTCTTGGCGATAAAACAATCCATTTCAGTTAACACAAAATCATCCACAACTTTTGATCTACTGGCAGATTTTAACAAAAGATATCCGCACAATTGGAATTTCAAATGTGATACCAAAAAAGTGTTTGTAACCATTGGTTTTTTTCGTTCTTTTGGTTTAAGTCTGACATGAAATAATGTCATTTTCGCCACAGACATAATTTTTCCGAATATAGCATACAAATCCTTTTTTCAACCAGTAAAATAGTTTTCACATTACAAACTTTTTTTTGATTTCTCAAACCTGGGCAACTTACATTATGATATCCAATCTGAGAATATGTAAGTTTTAAGACTTAATGACTTGGCTACCTAGCTGAATGCATGACACATTCCAAATAAAGTTTATACAATTAAGTTCAAAGTAACATCTACTCGAAATATCTGCTGTCTAGACTTCTTGTGTTAGTTGTGGTTGTTGGTTTTTTAGCCCGTATTGTTGGTAGTAATAAGATGATTTGTGATCTATAAGCCCATAGGGCTGGGTAGTCATTGTTTTGTTATTGTTGACTACAGGTCACTAAAGATTTATACATACATTTACCAAATGCTAACCCTGTGTGGGAAAGTTAGTTCATATTGATCAAACCACAGACCACCGTGATCAGACTTACTCTGTTGAGATGAAGGCACAGAGGATTTAACTTGAACTGGAATGTTTTCTTGCAGCAAACTGCCATTGCTTTCGACATGGTTCACACAGTGAACCGTTATCATATCTTCTGCAGATTCATCACTCTCTGAAAAAAAAAGTAAATTCAATAAGTTAGATAACATTTATCTTAATTTTCAGCTTCTCGGACATCGAATATTAGAAATGCATCGACAGAAAATAAAAGATCGGTCACAATATTATTTAATATGAAATTTTTTATTTTATTTTTCATCTTAGACCAACCAATCCTTTAAAATTGCCTAGAGAAGATCAACATTATGATCAAAGAAGCTGAAGATCAAATAAGCATATGACAAGTGAAGACCTTACCATTTTGAAGTCATATAAAATGAATTATATAAAATGTAGAAAACTATGAGTAATAAACTTTGGTTCTATTAAAAAATTGGCCAACACATCCTCACCTAAACTGATATCTGATTCATGTAAGCCTTTGACAGGGGTTAACTCCGACAAATCTTCTGATATATTGGTAGCATCGTCAGTCCGTGATTCCGAAAGTCTGCCATTTTGAAGTTTTGAGCGCAACTTTTCCGCAGATGCTCTTTCCTTTACCTTCCTCACATCAGCTTCATCCACGAGCTCATAGAAATTTCCCAGCTTCTCCACGAAATCAGACACCATCTCTGTGTGTGGCATGGCTTCAATAATCTGGAGGCATACAAAGAAATTCTGTCTACTATTGCTATGATGCAACTAAATGCTGGCATTGCAACAAAATTACCTAAAGAATCATTCCCAGCCAAGGGGTTCCAGGAGGGGAACCATAGCTGCATGTAGGTTTTCTGAGTGTCGACTTTTAGTATCTATTATCTAACACTGCTCGAGCTTTGCAAAATACCTGGTAATTTTTGGTTACACTATCGTCGAAAGATCTATCAATTACAGAATTCAAAGAGTAAAACTTTTTTAAGGTTACATTTCCTGGTTTATGAATACATCAAACCAAAATGATAATTCCAGTCAAGTGAGGATGAAAAGAAACACTTAATTGTATAAAAATATTACTAAAATTTATTTTGAATGTATAAACATGACTCAACAATGACAATAGAATTACATAATTTGTGACATACCTTTTTCAGTTCTTCTACATAATTTACCATGGCTTTCTCAGAAGGCATTGATCCGAGGCTATTCCATGCCTCCCTGCAAGAAGCAAGTGTACAATAGTTAGAAACGAAACATCCCAGCAACAAACTTCTTTTTAAAGATAGATGAGATAGATATGGACAGTGCTGCCCTCTAAGGCAAGTTCTTGCCACTAGTTAGGGTTGATTGATGAGGTGAGAGAGAGGAGTCCACCCATGTTACACATTCATCCCATGGAGTCTTCTACTTGCCTCAGCATAGACACCGAGTTCAAAATAAAACGTAAAATCAAGGTTCCAGGACAAAAGAAACTGGCAGAGAGCACTTTCATCAGTTTTAAACTGAAGTAGTTATTTGTTTCACCTCGGGAGAAATCATGCCACAGGGGGATTGAACTATCTATTTCACTCAAGGCTCAAAACAAAGGCTAATACAGTAATCATATGATAATACAGTTCCTGATTGTGTAATAACACTGTATATATATATATATATTATAAATATCGTTCACTTTTTGTTCAATATCGCCTTCTTTTTTTCTTTTTTTTTTGTTCTTTTTACTTTTTTGTTTTGTTCTCTCACTAAATTTTAAAACTCTTCTTTCCTATTTGACCGTGTTGAGCCATCATTTGTGTTTATGCGTAATTGAGAATACATATTTTTTTAATAGATGTATACACAATTCTTTTTTTTTTTGTGAAAATAAATTATTGATTTATTACAACAACAGTGCAAGTTTTTACAGGCTTCTCATCCAAAAAATGTTTACCGGGAGACCGTCATGAAGCGCACATTACAAATGTTACTTTTGGCAAAGTAAACTGATCATCAGCAGTTTTCGGAACAGAGAACAAATCTACATACCATTTTGCCTTTCCGACAACATCCCAAAAGCTTGGACGTGGCACATTACAGGGTCCCTGGGTGGCTTGCTTGTAGTAAGCGTAGAACTGGAGTTTCATCTCATTACTTGGTTGGAATGCTCCTACGTCAAATGAAGCTATCATCAGACAGTTTGGCAAGTTAGCAAAGTCACATATAATACAGAAATAAAGCCAGCCTCAAAATATTTCTATAGTGAGCATCATGACCTTGTGGATATAAACGGCCATCAGAGCCTTTTTAATTTATTTTTCTTCTTTTGCTTTAATTTGCAATCATCAGCCTTTAAAAGAGGTACTACTCACAGGACTTGTTGAGTTCGACATAATTTCTACCAAAACACTCGTGTATTCCCAGTTAAAATTGGGTCGCAATTAAAAGAAACTTAAATTCATTTGACAAGGTTAAGTAGCCCACTGTAAAAATATGTTGAAGACTGACATAATTTAGGTAAATTACACCATACATAGATATACAAGGTCCGGTGCCTTATCACAGATAACACAAAAGTACAAATCACATAAAAATAATTGAGGTACATTAAAATGTGCAAAGACAGCCAACGTTAATGTGTATTAAGAGGTACATGTAACACAGACTTTTAAATTAGTTTATAATATGAAAATGATCAGGTTATAGTGTATGCATTTATTACCACAAGCGCTCGTCAAATCATTGACCTCACTCAGCATAAGGCAGAAAATTTTTTGGAAATGATATTTATAATTATTATAAATACTAGTTATTTCTCATCATTATATAATATAATTAATGACTCAATGAAGCCTCAAAGCAATTATTCTATTATCCTAACAATAAAATAAACACTTGCCGAGGTGTCTTATATTCTTACTGCTAAATTTATGGATTCTGGGAGAGGGAACTTACGTATTCTAAACTATTCCTCCAGTACAAAACAAGCCATTATAAGTAAAATATGACTTTCTTTTTGGTTTTCTCATATTGGTCATATATGTATATGTATATATAACAGGGATACTGATATTATGGGAGGCAAATATATACCAAGCTTTAAAATGTAAACCACCACAATAGTCACTATCATCAAATAATCGATGATCATCTAAACTAAACATACCACTCAATAAACTGTCACTGATTATCAAAAATTATAACAGTATTATCATATCTAATCTGATATCGGAGATGCACAAAGCATAGGATGCAGGGTCCGTTAAATTTGTGGATAAGAACAAAACATGTGCTATTTGTTTTGTTTAAACTTAGATCTGTGGAAATATATTGTATTATAGATCTGTGGAAATATATTGTATTATAGATCTGTGGAAATATATTGTATTATAGATCTGTGGAAATATATTGTATTATATATTACTGTACAGGAGTTTCAAGTTCAACCACAACTAACATTTTCTGTTGACATTTAAAAATATTTTTTACAGTTCAAGCATAAACTTAAGGGAAAAAGTGCAGTATGGCGGACCCAAATTTATGACCATATTTAGCGAGCCTCGTTGCAGGCCCATGACGTAAAATGCTTGAATTCAATGAGTGATGTCATAAACACATAACGGCGGTGATCGTTTTCAAGGCAAGAACGCAGGTTATCATTGTTTATCTTTTCCTTTCTCGGGGGCTAACGCCCCCAAACCCCTGCTATGCTACATAGATATATTATCCTATGGTGTACTAGAACAAACTTCGGTAAAAAATAGTGATTTATTTATATATTTATATATTTCATGGACGCCAAATATGGGCATAAATTTGGGTCCGCTATACTGCACTAAACCCAAACTTAAGTTTTTTATCGCATGTGTATTGCCATAAGTACGAGCTTACAAAAAAAAAAAAATCCCTTAAAACAAATCTTTTAACCTAAAACTAAGAGAGCCAGCCATGAGTACAAGATAGGTGCAGTGTCTAGATAGAAGTAACATAATTTTACTTATTTATTATTTCTTTCAAGTTTCAACTTATATATATACAGATTTTGATCTAATGTAATACTTTATATAGAATTTAACTCTCTTCCACCAGCGCAATTCCCATCAACACTTAATAAGTGCATGACTGGCTCTTGCAAAAATACCAAATTGATGGTTATTGACACACCTGTTAAGAAAAGAAAAGAATTTGCACTGATTATTCAATCAATTTCCCACTACTGTGTTTGTATAGCTGTCCAGTGAAATACCATTTAAGCCAGTTTAGACTAACACATGAAATACAGTTTTAAGGGGCAATACCTTTTATTCACTGCAACCAATTACAATTATGTATAGCTAATTATCATATGATTATCAGCAATTAATTCAGTTCTGTTAGCTACAATTTAATTAAAAAAATTCAGGTTATTTAATATTATATATTACATTTGACAAGGTTAAGTACATATATACTATATACTTAGATGGGTAAATACCATGTTGCACTATGTGATCTGAGTAAAATTGTCAGAACCAGTAACAAAGAAATGTAACAACACTGACAGTCTCTGTCAACACTGACATATATATAGTGACAACAGGGTCAAATTTAGTCGCCATATCTTAGAATCACAAAATATATAAGAAATATGACCCCAGGCTTGACTCCTTCATTTTTTCCAATCTTTCTTTCAAGTCGCACCTTTCATCATTACTGGCAGGACCGATAATTATGATGAAATGAAATTAAATTTTATCTGTCAATCACAATAATTATAAGAAAGTGTTTACACACAAGATCAAGACTGACAAGAGTCATCAGAAAATGTCTCCTTGTGTGACTGTCATTTGTCTGTCATTACTCAAATGCAAAACGTACAAAGACTACCCACCCCAACAAACAATGGACCTATATCTAACTTGCTTACCATTTTTCGGAAGACTGTGGATAACTTTAACTGCAGCATCGAATTTTTCTTTGGCACTGGCTGCCATGTTGACATGCTGAATGATTGTTGACAAATTCGATAGGGGCGCTTCATGGAAGCAACTTGAAGCGCCATCTTACGAATAAGAAGAGTTTATTAGGTCTCACCTTAAAACATAGGCTGCCACAGCAGCGTACCCTCAACAGCAGTGACTTTGCTCAACAGTGTTCCATATTAAGAACAACAAATAAGCACTGAGTTTAAGACATTGTCTTTTGAGTAAGTAACTACCTCAATTTTTCCATCTTTCTATCTTGCTTGTTTTATTTCTTACATTCGTTCTGTCTTTCCTTCAGGTCTTTTATGTTTAGAGATTGGCCAAAAACTAAATCTACTGACGTGCTATTCTCAAATGACCGGATCGGAACTATGTTGTCCTAATTAATGAACATTAGAAATCAATGCGCAGTCATAATGAGGTTATGATGCGCGACGATGAAAATAGGCCAAAACGTCACAACAAACTTGTATTGATGACGTCACAATGGCGCTGTATGTTTTGTGGTCATCTTTGGTTTTGTCAACGGGGATTTTTTTTTCCTGTGTATTGAGATGGTCCCAAGGCAAGCTGGCTCACAACCGATATTGCGTCACAGCGTCATGCCTTACAATAGTAGGGGCCATCTCAAAAGTGCAAGTCAGGGCATTTGGCCATTTGCTGAAAAATGTATTGTCTGATGTCCGCCTATTTAGGAAGCTCATTGGCCAATGTGTTGAGTGGGAAGGGCCTTGCAGATTTTAATTTAATTTGATTGGCTAAAATGTCAATGATTGACAGATTTTGTAACTTTATTTTGTGACAATAGTCTACAATGTAACCAAAAAGTACAAACAATACACATTGTAACAAAAAATTATCACCCAGACATAAACAATGTCTGCACATAATTTTTGGAGGAAATGCACTTGACTTGACCTATCACCTTCATTTCTTATAATTATTAATAATAATCAGATATTTACCTGAAATATATCAGTTCAGTCATAAAGTGGGATTTGCAGAACTCCACTTCTAAAAATGATAGAAAGATGCAGTTTTCTGCTAAAACTGTCGCTTTGAAATTATGTTTTGTGTATTTATAACTATGCGTCTTCTTTTTTCTATGTCCCAATGCTACCTAACCCGAAGCTTACTCAGTTTATATGGCCAGCTGTCAGAGGCAGACATAATGATGAGATGATAAGACTTGGGAGTCAACTACATTTTATGCATTTACACTATTGTATAATTGTGTATTATAGCAAGAGCAAATAGCCCATACGTAAACAATGTCTTAAAAGTTTATATTAATCCACAATCCAGCAGCACATTTAATATGATGTAAGTAACAAGAGCAATGAGCTTGAGTATTTCCAAACCACATTTTGCATAAAAAATTTTTCAGTATATCAGATATTGATAACACAATATTATTAAGAATAAATTGGCCCTTAAATTGCAGTAATTCTTGAAATTTGGTGTGCTAAATAAAATAGCCTTTCCCCTACTTGAACTAAGGTGTTTTTTTTTCTCTTTTTTTCTTTTTTCACAACCAAATGGCTGAATAATGCATGTAAAATATAAAGGATTAAAATTCTATATATTAAATATTACACATAATTTAAAATTTGTAATTTTGAACCAAAACTAAATTTTTCAAGTTTGCACCTGCTGTTGCTACATTTATGTATTAGTACTATTATTCTCACTGCTAACTCTGCTTTCATTTACTATCATAATGACTATTAAAACTATTAAAAAAAAAGTATAGGCCTAATCATTTTTGAAGCAAAGTTTACAACTCAGGTTGTCTGGTTCGCCGTTCAGCCACTAGGCTACCTAGCGGTTGCATGTCACGTCAAGTGGTGTTTTTGGCCAGGTTCGCCAGGATTCGCCCGGGTTCTGTATAACGTCATACCCGCCTAGACTGTTACGTACATGTAATTGCTATTCGATAAATCACATGAGAGCATGTATGTAATATGCTTTTTGCTTCTAGGCTCCCTACAGGCCTAAATACAACTGAGGTCTTACAAATGAATAGAAATTGCATCTAATTTATTGTAGTTCAGTGCCTTGAATTTTTTTAGTATCGATATCCTCTAGAGGTGTCAATTTAAGTGAATTGCAATGAATTAGCAATCAAAGCCTCCAGAACAACGAAGTCTTTCCAACACGGATTCAGATTGATTTTTCAGCCAATTAATTATGAAAATGGCATCAAAAAAGTATAATTTAAGTAAAATCAGACCTCCTGCGGCCTCATGCACATTGCATTATCATATTACTATGCTCAATTACTAAAGTGTTTTTTTGTGTCCGTTCGCTGAGGATATGCTGCGTTAGCAGCACTATGTTTTAACACAGTTGATCATAAACATAAGATAAAACGCGAGATGGCGCTGGAAGTTGGTCTGCCTCAATCCCGATTGCAGTCCGCAAAATAATTATTCTCTGCTATGAGTTCTATTTTTAGCCACATGAGTTCTCAGGCTAGGGCTATACGAACGACGTCGTGTATACAAGCGCTTATATACACGACGTCGTGCAATGTGCACGACGACGTCGTGCGTATAACTGCTAGTGTGCACGACGACGTCGTGTCGTGACTGCTAGTGTGCACGATAGATTAGCTACATCATAGCATTAGCTAAAAATAATAAATAAAATAATAATAAAAATAATATTAACAATATATCCTAACCTGAAAGGTAAGGAAGCCATTTTAGGACATGAGAAAATTTTTTTTTAATTGTATAAACGATATAGTAAATTGTATATATATATGAAGTAGTATATTGTATATATGAATAATGAAGTAGTATATTGTATATTACTAAATTGTATATACAACTAACTTGTATATACGAAGATACTTAGTTGTATAAATGAAATAGTAAATTGAAAAAACGAAATAGTAAATAAAAAAATAAATCTAAATTGTAAAAACGATATAGTAATAGAAAGTAATCAGGTCAAGTATTTTGTATATACGATTTACTATTTCGTATATACAATAGTATTTCGTCTATACGATTTGGTATTTTGTATACGATTTAGTATTTCGTATATATATATATATACGATTTAGTATTTCTTATATTAGTATTTCGTATATATATATGATTTGGTATTTCGTATATTCAATTTGGTATTTTGTATATTCAATTTAGTATTTCGTATATTTAATTTTTTTTTTCTCATGTCCTTAAATGGCTTTCGTAGAAAGGCATTAAATTATGAGAAAAACAATACTAACAATGGAAAACTCTTGAGATGTACCTAATGCACACATTGAGGTGTTCTTTTATTTTTATGTCCATCTAGTGGATGGGAGGTGTCACATATAGGTAATAACATATTTAGTATTACAAGTCATCTGGAGACGTCAAGAAAATAAAATTTAGGATTCAAAGATAAAACACGTTTTCAATTAACCATTTGTCTCACAAAAATCCCAGTAGTAGATAGTTTAGCCACATATTGACCAAAAAAAAATTTTCATATCCATTCTTGAGCAAGTTTAAGGAATTATCGATTCTGTCTCTTCATGAAGAGGCCTCATAAAAGCAATAATGCTCTCTCAGGTTCAGTGTTATATAATTATGTTAAATTATTATTCAAATATAATTATTTTGAATATTTCCTCATGGACTGTTCAGTTCCCAATTAGTTTTAGATAAGGCTATCTAGTAAATACACTACAAAATTTCTGCTACCATTATAAATTACCAGCTGCCAAATATTAAAGTGTCTTTTTCTAAAAAAAAATTCACCTTCCTCAACAAGTTTCTGGTAGCTGGCTAGTTGCTATCGTGTAAGTCCCAATATTTGGTTCCATTAAATAGCAAATAGATAAGCTATCTAGTAAATACACTAGGCATCCCTAATAGTCATAGTCATTCCACAACTGCAATATAACTAAATTGCAATACAATTCAAGAGAGTGACCAATCATATTGGACATTTCGATAACACAAAACCGTTATATTAATTGCAATCAGGAGTTTTTATTTTTTATTATTCCCTAATTCCATAATCCACCACAATTGAATATTTCCCTGTTATGTTCAATTGATGGGGTTTATATTTCATTAATTAGCAGTTGATTAAAGTCAATATTTTCTTTAATCTTCCATCGAATATTAAGTGTTATTCAATTATAAAACGGTGATGACATCATAAAATGATTGTACACTGTTCTAAAAATAAGTATGTATTACTTTGTACTTATAAATATTTATCAGGTTTATTGGTGAAATTAACACCAAATATATAACTGCGTATTCAACTACCAATTCCTCTGATTATCATATGATTACGATATATGCAAATGTATTTAATTGTATTATATTCACCCCATCTTAAAGTAAAACTTTGTATTAAATACAATTTATATTTCATTTTTTTCAATGATCATTTTGTTTTATTAGATCTATTCATGTCATAGAGTATCTACATTGTAAAACAAAGTTCTTTTTTTTATACTGCATAAAGTACACAGAAAATACAGGCTTAAAGATCTCCCTTTTTTGGTATTAATGCCCAAGAATTACCCTACCCCCTTGCATAGAAAATTATCCATAGATCAGGTTTCCCTCCCCCCCCCCCCAGAACCAATCCAAAGTAGTTGGCTACACTTTATTAGCGGTAAAAACACTCTAATATGGATGAACTTTCCATACTGAAATTTCTGCCACTAGAGGAGCATGGACTTGTCAGGCCTACTAGCACGCCATCTGGTGTGAAAATCTTCGTCGTGCACATAACCAATCAATGCGCACGACACATCTAGGCGCTGTCGTGCATATAACCAATGAACGTGCACGACCCGTCGTGTATATAGCCATTCCGGAGTTTTCTCACGGAAGCGGATCCCAACTAATAAGATGGTTAGTGTGCGGTTTTTGTTAATTAACCACACATTTTTAGAGTGATTTGCCGGTTTGAAACCGATCTGAAATTACCATTTTGTTCCTTTCAGTCTAACCTATCGGAAGACCAAATTGCAGGTACGTAACTTGTCTGTGTCTTTCAAAATCGGTGCTTTTAAAAGTTCTCTCTACCCCTGCCTTGCCTTGGTGCTGAGTGAGTCAGCTCCACTTTCACTGGACTCAATGTTGACAGGTGTTTTAGTACTCAGTTGTTGATGTTAAATCGTTTGATTTTAGGTATATTGTACTGCGCATATTCATCAATAACAGCCTGTGCTCATGAATCGATAAAATGACTGAAATTCAGAAATTATACGTTTCTACTTCAACATTGTTCAAGTCTTACCAAGATGCCAACATAGACCTATGCTGCCAATGTATAAATAGATAGAAATATATATATACTATACTAATTAAGTCTATAAAGTAGAAAAAGCAAGCCAATTCAAGTCTTGCAATAAAAATACGAATTTAATTTATAAAAAACGTACACGATGGTAACTTATTATAATAATCCATATATGAATAATCCACATGAGACAATTAAAAAAGGGGGTCACCGCGCTGATTTTAAAAAGTGGCCTTTTTATGATGTCCCCCCAGTTAAAAGTAAAAATTGGGTAATTTCATTCTAACCCCAAATCCTAACTACTAGCGTACTTAAAGATTAATACGGGAACTGATTTAAGAATATATAAAGCTAAAAAATCAGGTATGCTAAAATCATGTTTCCTATTGGTTTTATAATGGAGGCACTATATAATACATGTATAGTGCTGGCATGGCTTAATTTCTGTTTGTTCTGAAAGCAATTATTCTGATAGTATTTGAGGAATGTTGCATGATAAATAAACGGAATAATCACTCAGGAACTGTATCAAAGTGTGTCCTTGTGTGGTTGAGGTCACCAGCTCGACCACAGCGGTGTATTGAAATGCCTCATGCTGTTGGGTTAGAGCAAATTATGGAATGAAAATCAATTATTTCTCTGATGTTTCAGTTTCTACTGCTGAAATGCTCAAACAAAGAGTTCGAATATTGGCAGCTCTCCATTGTTGTTCAGCAGTTCAGTTGTTCAATGTTCACTATATTGTGAAATATGCAGTGGTAAAAGTCTCTACTGTATTGTTGAAAGGTCCAGGGATGGGGATGAACAGGATTGAAAATATAGGAGTTTGAATAGGCATTTTTTAATATAATATAGCAGTTTTATAGGAAATATTACAAAAAATGAAGTCTGAAAAATTGAGCTCAAGCGCAAATTATATGTTCATGATGTACAAAATAAAAAAAATTAATATAGGAGGTTTTTCTTAATTTATGGGGGAAAAATAGGAAATAATAGGTGAATGAAGATAAGGACGTTCCTATGCCTGTTAAGGTCCATTGTATGAATTAATTTTCTATTAGGTAGCGATAAATTTTATAATATGATAAATGATTGATCATTGCAGGGATCAGAAATGTCATAGTGTATGACACATAGCTTTTGCCCAAGGCGTTGTTTTATGTTGTTGACTTGTACGATTCAATGCTCTTTGAATGGCTCAGTAGCAGTAGATAGTGGCCACAGTGTATCATTAACTATTGTCAATTCGCATTTCCTGCAAGTACATTAAATCCTTTGTAAATGAAATTGTTCGGTACTCTAAAAAATTTTATATTCACTATATTTTGTGCAAATTTTGCATTTCATCTCTTTAGTTTACACTTGAAATAATGCCATTCACAATTAGAGCACTGTATCTTCGCTGAGTTCAGGGCATTCTCGGGGATTTCTCCCAACTTTGAAAATGATTAGCCACGGTTGGATAGATTGTACAGTAAATGGTCATCTGAAAATTAGCCACAAATGATAAAGTACGAAATTAGATTAGCAACATGGCTATTGGATTAGCATAATGCTACGTGGCTACTACTAGCGAGAACCCTGCATTCTTTTTCTATGCCAGAAATTTTTGTTTATTGACATTTAAATCCCATGTATTGGTTTGCTGCAGTGGGTTTGGCATACACTCTTTTCACACGGCAGCCATGTTGGCATTTTTACATCATTGACCTCTATTTACACTCAGATATAGTAATTTGATGTCATCAGTAGACAATGGCCATGGTGAGGTCACAGAGTGCAATAACAATGGAGAAGTAATGATGTCATAATATAATTAATTTTGATGTGATGAACAATTATGCAGTCACTGGATACTGTTGTCTTGCCATTGCAGAGTACCAGGAGACTTTCTCCTTGTTTGACAACAGGGGAGATGGCAAAATTTATGCCTATCAGGTCGGAGAAGTCCTCCGCGCCATGGGACAGAACCCCACCGAGGCCGAAGTGAGGAAATGCGGTTATCAAAATGACGAGGGTGAGTAAATGGCTACAGAAGTGTTGATTGCTGTCCATAGGCAAATTGGTTCAAGTCTTACCAAGATGCCAAGAAAACAAGGAAAACATAAATCAAATATTTAATGCCATTTTAATATTATACACCAAGGGATTGTTATGTTTCTTTAAAAAAAAAAAGTGAAGTGACTAAGCACATTATCAATTTCTGCTCTAAAATCATCAATAAGTTTGACATAAATATCAAGTTTTCTCAGCAAACTTCTCCAATGACGTTTTTAACACTTTTTGCGGATTAAACCAATGTCCACGTTTAAACTTCCATAAAGTACAGATCTAACCCTGACCTTACTGATGAAGTGTTATTATGCACTTAAATCTCTCACCGAACCTCTGGTACCAGACATGCTAGCGGCTGTATGCTAAAATGTGTCTCCAACATCATATAAAGTTTTGAAATGGTTACTAACTGCCTCATTTTCATGTAAAATTGTTATGGTTGGAATAAATGCATCTCTCTCTTAAACCCCAAGCCCTCAGTTCTAGAATATTTCTTCAAAGCAAGCTTTAAATCCTGTTTGTTTGATTATGAATAAATGTTGTTTTGCTGTGCATATTTATTAATGCTTAATGTGTAAATTTAACTGAGAGCTCTACAAACTAGCCTACAATTGATTAAAGAATTTGCTGGTCTTTTCTTCCAATTATTAGGCCTAACCATCCATCTAATCCTAATCTTACAGAGACCAGGATCAGTTTTGAGATGTTCCTGCCTATTCTACAAACAGTGAGCAAGAACAGAGACCATCCCACCGTCGATGAATTCGTTGAGGGCTTCCGAGTGTTCGACAAAGATCAGAATGGAACGATCAGCTGTGCCGAACTAAGACATCTTTTGACGTCTCTTGGTGAGTTTGAATTACGGACAATAATTTAGGATAAGTGGCACTTTATTTCTAATATTATCTAAGAACAATGCTGGCAATAGGTTGGGTTGTTTATCAGAGGTTATTGACAAAATCAATACTAAAAAACCTCTTCCTCAGAGTTTTCCATTTGTTGTAAACTGTAATCTGGTTTTCTGCTGGCAAGATTACTATGTGATTTTAACTGCTTTCACTGAAATGGCAGAAAAAATTTAAACAGACACACACTAGTATGGTAAGAACAAAGATAGATAGATAGAAACTTTTTTTCGGACTCAATATAATACAGCGTACATGAGGCCCATATACAAGTACAACAAAAAAACATTAGGCTAAAGTGAGCTAGAAGACATAATGCTCCTAATGAATACATTTGGTGAAACATCTAGTCTACACATAAATCTATATACAAGGTTCCTAATCACAGCTGAACAACATTGTATGTCAAACACAGTACACAGCAAACTAGTGCTCTCATATTTGGCAAATCCTAGCTGTAATTTAAAAATATTGTGGTACGCAATATACAGTGATCTTATTGACGCCCTTTTATAGGTGCACAGTATGATTTGAACAGTTTGAGTTTTACATCAATACTACACATATAGAATTTGCACCTTAGAGCATTACCTTGAGCATAAATTTGGCGTCTCTGCCTAGCTATATCACAATCATCAGTAAGGTCAGACTTAGATCTGTACTTTATGGAAGTTTAAACGTGGACATTGGTTTAATCCGCAAATAGTGTTAAATACGTCATTGAAGTAGTTTGGTGGGAAAACTTGTTATTTATATCAAACTTTATTGATAATTTTAGAGCAGAACTTGATAATGTGCTTAGTCACTTCACTTTTTTTTGAGAAGAAACATAACAATCCCTTGGTGTATAGTATTAAAATGGCATTAAATATTTGATTTATGTTTTCCTTGTTTTCTTCTTCAGGAGAGCGTTTGACAGATGAAGAAGTTGAACAACTTCTTCAAGGACAAGATGACGCGCAAGGCAATGTTAATTATGAAGGTAATAAATTAATGATATTTAATTAGATAAATGGGCTTCTTGTTTCTAACGGAGGGAGCCACTAGCAAAATGGCCCAACTATTGTTTTAAGAAGTATAATACATGATCATGCAATCAGGAGAACAGTTGATGATTGATGAGGTCACATTTAGGTGATTTAATCAAGCAATGGTCTGTCTGTGTGATAATTACAAGATGCCCATTTTTTAATACGAATGTCAGGGTTCACAGCCACTCTGGAAATCGGGGAAAACCTGAAAGTCTGATGTTAGCTTTCCCAGACAGGGAAAACTCAGGTAATTGGGGAAAAACCCCTGAAATCAAGGAAAACTCAGGAAATATCAAGTCGAATTGATAATTAAAGTTTTGAAGTGGAAAAGTTTTAATTTCTTAGAATCACTCTTTAACTGGAGAATGTTAAGTATGGTGAGGGGAGCAGGGAGGCCATCATTCTTTAACATTATTGTCAATTGAATACCTGAATTGCAATGGAAGCAAATTTTGTCTAAGATTGACTGTTTAACGCTGTAATGTTGAGTAGTAGGTCAGCCTGAAATTAGTCCAACAGTGGGCCAACATTGAGTAAACCAGACAGTGGGTTGACTCAACTTAAGGCTGACATGATATACACCATTTTCACGTGGCAGCCATGTTGGCATTTTTGCCTCATTGACCTCATTTTGAGTATGTCAAGCGGAGTGCAAAGAGAGGTCAAAGAGAGGTCAATGAGGCAAAAATGCCAACATGGCTGCCACGTGAAAATGGTGTATTTGGCCAACCTAATGGTGTATTTGGCCAACCTAAAACAAGGCAATGTGTAAACATTAGACCGACAATCCATACAGTTACTGGTAGATAGATAGATAAGTTTATTCACTGAATATAACGTAAGATGACCATAACATTGACACACAAACCAAAAGCAAGACAAAAAACAACTTCCTTACAATTTTCAAAATAGTACATTAAAACATGGAGACATTAAAAAAATCAATAAAAATAGAGTAGGAGTGGAAACTCGTTTCGTCACAGGCAATTGCAAATTTTCTGGTTTTCTGCTTATTAGCTCACTCTAGAATAGCATTGAATTTGCCAATCTTCCTTCAAATTTTGGCCGTTTTACTCCCCATTTTATTTGGCCGTTTCATAGTTGTCTTTCATCCAAACGGTGTCGCAGGGAGGCAAAAGAGTTCCTGCCAGAAAACCCCCGCTCAGTGTCGTGCATCAAAATATAAACAACTATTTCTACCACAAGTTTAATCTTCCAGTTAAATGCCTCTCCATTTGATGATTTTTTTTTTGGGCATTTTTCCCATGAAAAAAGAACCAGCAAACACAGCTTTTGTTTACATTCTCATAACTTCTATGGGATAACTCTGGTGAAGCTGACCTTTTGGACAGTTAAAAGATAAAACATCATCTATCCAAACAACATATAACTCATAAGTGCTGAAATGTGTTGTTTTTAAAGAAAACTGACACCCCCTCCCCTATCAATGTAATGACATGAGATTGCATAAAATCATTTTATGTTTTCAAAGCATGTAAAAGTGAAAATGTCATTGATCAATTATCAATTTTAGCAAATTGTGTAAAAATTATGTTGCCTATATTATATATACATCAATTACTGAAAAAAGTACTACTTACCATGCATGAACTCAGTGCATGCGTTATAAATATTGAAAGGGAATTGAGGGCCTATCAAACCTATATTTTCATGATATATATAGTAAGCATATCAGGTAATTTTCATCAAACTTAAATTAATATCAATTTCAGAACTAAAGGGAAAAAAAAGTACATAATATAACTAAAACAAATTTGTATAATTAGTTATATGATCTCAACCACTTAAATGATATAAATATGGAAATAAGGTGAATCATATAAAAAGAAGTCCTACACCAACGTATAGGCTTAAATATTTGAAATATATAGTATCTGAATATATTAAAACTAAACAATACAGCAAACTCTATGATTACATGAAGGAAAAAGCCTCAAAAAGGTGTTTTTCAAATCAAGGTCACTGCAACAAGGATGTTGTCCCTGAGTGTCACGGCTTGGATGAACTAGAGTTCATCCAAGGTCACAGTATGTGACGGTCATTTGGGGGGGGGGGGGGGTGATTTGTGGTAATAAAAGGGGTGATCAACAAGCCAATGACATATATATTCAGTTAGGTGCATGTGAAAATCTCACACAAGGGACTGTTGATGCATGCCATAATGTTAGTAAAGTAACTAAATGGTTAGTAAAATAATTACCAACAAATAGATAAAAATAGAAAGAAATATAATTATAGAGGGAAAAAAAAATGCAACAGGTAATATTATACTAACACACAAGAGTGAACCAAAAACAAAAAACATCATGACAGAAAAACTGGCAGAGAGGTGTGATCTGAATGCTGTTATTTTTATAGCAATATCAACTTTAACAAGGCTAATTTAGGTTATATAAAAGACTATTTATAATCAGTCTAATTATCGTTCAGAACATCGAAAATACATTACAACAAAGAACAACAGACTGTTAAAATTTGAAAAGAAACGGGGCACCCAACAATAATTGAGAACTTAATCATACAATCGGGGGCGGATTTAGAGGGTAGGTCAAGGGGGTCCTGACCCCCCCCCCCCCCCTTTTTCTCTGGCAAAAATGTCCCCAGACCTTTCGCAGCTCGTACAAGTCCTAGGCCTGACCCCCCCCCTTTCCAAAAAATTCTAGATCTGCCCCTGTACAATTGATCGATTCCGCACACAAAAGATCAAATTTATATTCTCTGCTCTGATTCAACAACATCTATAAAGGCCTGGAATAAACATCAGGCTTGCATAAACACTGGCAACACTTTTTGGATTTATACAAAAATTCTTGTCTCTGGGTTTTTTATGTGATGTTGTCTTAATATTGAGTGGTCTTAAAATTGTGGTATCCATTACATTGCACTCACAAGAAACTCTAGATTTTGGTGATAAATTTATAAATGAAGGCTTCAGTGTATGTTTATTTGTTCAAGTTTGTCACACTGGTCCCAAGTTTATTCAAGTGTGTATTATGTTTATTTAAATGTGCTTTGTTTCCTGGTTGCTATGATACCAAAGATGTGTCACAAACTTATGTCACAGTGTTATGATTAACAATCTTATCTCAGTGTAGTGTAGATTATGCTTGTTAGTTTCGTACCTACTTTCCTTTTTGAAAAGTTCTAGAATTACATTTGTAGCGAGAGATAAACTTGCCTAATGTTACACTCTTTTATTTTGCAGAGTTTGTCAAGAATGTGATGTCCGGATGAAGCGTCCACAAAACTTTGCCAAAGAATGAAAGTGAAAAGATGCAGAATCGAGTGGATTCATATTTAAGATTTTATATTTCGTCCTATTCATTTTGCTATACATGCAAATAATCACAAATTTTAGGGACAGTTGAACGGATAAGCTCCCTGTATATCCTACATTAATATGCAGTTATGGTTAGGTTGAATAGGTACACAGTTATACACGAAATATTCGGTTAATTATGTTAATGATAGTTATGCTGCATTATTTATATGATAATGCAGTTTGTATTTATTCTAAAATGCACTATAATCCTGCAGTTTACATTTAATCCTATTAAATCCTGTAATTCATTTTGCAGCATGTTGATATAGCAGCATTATTTCAAATTTTTAAATCATTATTAAAGAATAAATTAATGACTTACGTTGACATCTATCTATTACAGCTGTAACTTGATTGTCAAAAAAAAAAACAATTCTCACCCATTTGGGTATTTTTTATTTACTAGATCTGTCGTTAAGTGTGCTTTTGCAAAAATGTAAATTACAGATTTTTCAGTACTTATTGTATGGTTAGAACTTCCAGCCTTCAACCATTTAATTACTAATAAATGGTAATTTTTATAAAGCGGTCTCATTTATTATTTAATGCATGTGATTTATGGCAGGAGTATGGTGTACTTAATTAATACGCAGCATTATGCCCTATAATAGGCCGCAGGAAAAAGTGCAGTATAGCTGACCCAGATTTATGACCATATTTAACGAGTCTCATTGCCAGGCCTATGACGTAAAAATGCTTGAAATCTATGTAGATATATATGTTTAGAGATTGGCCAAAAACAAAATCTACTGACGTACTATTCTCAAATGACCGGATCGGAACTATGTTGTCCTAATTAAACTAGAAATCAATGCGCGGTCATAATGCGGTCATGATGTGCGACGAAGAAAATAGGCCAAAACGTCACAACAAACTTGTATTGACGTCACAGAGAATGCCTTGGCGCTGGGCAAAGGAAAATTGCATGGCAATATCCCCGCTCAAGTGGAACGATCGCGAATTTGGTTGCCTAGATTGTTACGTAGATCTAATTGCTAGATAACAGCTATCCTGTCAATTAAGTGCAACTATGAAAATGACATCAAAATTATATTTTTAGTCATGTAAATCACACCTCTTGCGGCCTCTCATGCACATTGCATTATCATATTAGGCTATATATTTATATTGACTTGTCCCTGAACAATGCTGAACTTCAGGCTGAAGATAAGTACAGTCTCGACAAGTCACTAACATTATTAGGAAAAAGTGCAGTATAGCTGACCCAGATTTATGACCATATTTAACGAGTCTCATTGCCAGGCCTATGACGTAAAAATGCTTGAAATCTATGTAGATATATCTATGACGTCACAAACAAATGTAGTTATGACGGCAGTTTCATCTTCACGGTAAAGACAGTGGTTTTTTTTGCACTCATCTGCAGCAAATGTTATTTTAATTGTGCTACAACTTCAAACTTGTGAAATATTTGATAAATTGTGATTTTTAAAGGGCCCTAAATATGGGCATACATTTGGGTCCGCTATACTGCACTAAACCCCATTATTATGTGAGGTAATTTGTAATTTCACTACCCTACTTGGTCATATGCCCTTAGTTGGAAACACCTTCCCAGGCAAATAAGGTTTGATGCAGACTTAGACAGACAGTACTGCTGAACATCTGTCATGGATGGCAGACTTGGATCAGTCATGACGTCAGCAATTGAAGTAGGCCAGGGCAAAACGACCTTGGTGGGACTCGAACCCACAATCTTTGGCTCCGGAGGCCAACGCCTTATCCATTAGGCCACAAGGTCGCTCTGCGCGCGCAGGTGTCGAAAGGTGTATATAAATCATGGAGGAGAATGAGACGTGACAATTTGCCGAAAAACTCGTCACTGTCACTTTTGGAGCAACCGTAAACTCGTATATATTTTTAAAGTGTCGATGAACCCATGATAATGTGATAATGGCATAAAAAGGGTGTTTTTCGTCGATTCAATTAAATCCACGAGGTGGCGTTGCATGCGCATTTTCCCGAACTTTCGCTCCGCTTTGTAGACCAACTTGCCGAGGAAAACAACATCATTGCCAGCATTGCTAGTCGCTGCTTCTGGAAATTTGTAGATATCTGCCAGTTTAAGAAGAAACAAACATTCCAACAACAAAATGACGTCACAGCAACAGGTAAAACAGAAAAGACTATGTGCATGAAATTGGTTTTATGTTGGTTGGATAATTGTCTGGCATGCAGAGGATAAATGTTGTGCTGATCATTCCATTGGCATTGGCATTGCAATTTTCCCTCACGTGACGTGGTGTCATAAGGCTTTTCGAATTGTGTAATGGTTGTAGGTTGCTACAATTAAACATGGATTGAGACTAAGAGAGTGATTTCCATGGGGCATGATGATTGCCAGTCAACCCTGGCGACATCCAACCCGGCGAAAGTTAACCCCTCCCCATGTCGAAGTCTTTGACTATGTAGATCCAGGCCTAGATGCATTAGCAATTTATGTCACTTACTGTTTAATCACACTCTCACTCCAACAAGAAGAGTGGAACTGCGGGAAGAGAGATCAACTGAAGAAGAAGACTGATAACCTGTCAAATGCGGGCTGGCCAGCTGCACCCTCGCTTGCCCCAGTCTATGGCTGTTTTGGTTGCTTAAATATATCATCCCTGGAGAGTTAAGCCGCGGGAAGTTCCTGCTGGTTATCCTGGTTTTACCAGCCCCACTCACGAAGCTTGTGTCTACAGTATTGTAGGAATAAATAGATTGGTCTCAACCAAGAGGAGTAGCCCATAACATTCTGTACTCCTAATATTTACAGATGCTATATAGAGGGAGGCAGGAGGTCACAGAGCTGCTAATTGAGACAGGTGGCCGGGAAACACCTTTTCGCTGCTCTGGCACGGTCTTCAACTCTTGTAGAATAGTGTCACGGAGTTGGAAGTGTATGGAGTTTATGTCACGGAGTTGGTTGTGGTCCTGTTGCCAGGGTTAGCTGCTGTCAGGTTGGTTGTCGCCAAGTTGCCGTGTCGACGGGTTGACTGGCAATCTGTATCCATATTTTCTAGCTTATGAAAAAGATTCTGCCAAACTAATAGCCCAGTTACATGGGTGACTAATTTAAGACTGCCTGGTTCAGCCAAGAAAATACTTCTATAATCCATGGAGTGTTACTGTTGTGCAAAGTGAAGTTTTCAGGTTGATGAATATTACTATATTATTTATTTTATTTATTTACAAATATATTTTACAAAGGTAAAAGGCTTAGTTAGTATAACTGTTTTTCAGCAGTGCCCATGAAAGAGGTTTTTCCTCATTTATTTCACCCATAAAAGATGACAAAATAAAGGTTATCAATCTTCCACAATTGTATAGAAATGATATCCTTGAGGTCTTTATCGACTAAGTGCTAGGATCACTTGGGGAGTAACCGAGTTTCACTGTTTCACTGTATTCATCAGCTGAATGTCAAAAGTCACATGACTACCCAATCTACAATTACCTATACTAGAGCTCTGTCACAAGACATTGACTTAGAGCGGGTGACTAATCTGTACTGTAGCTTTTGAAAGTTTCGCATGCAGTTGATGAAGACTGCATGAACCTGTAGTTGAAATTTTTAAACACTCTAAATTGACTTATTTCACCTTTTCACAAACAAGCTTGATGAATCAAAATTATATTAATGGATGATACAATATAACTTTGATTCATCAAGCTTGTTTGTGGGAAGGTGTCTACTAACCCATAAATGGCCACTTAAAAATGCTCAGTTATAGTGCAGCATGTGAATGTCGTCAAAATGATATGGCTACATTAAAATGCTCAGTTGAAAATAGCATATAAATGTCATCAAAAAGATAACATGGGCTCAGTGATCTCCTTCTTACAAACATGCTTGATTTCCATAAACAAGGGACATCCTTCCAAATATCTTCATTTATTTAATGTAAAAAAAATATGCCATTGCCATTCATTAATAATGATTTGCTTGGATCTCTCGGAAAACCAGGAGGGCACTCGATAGGGATGCTATTAATGTGTCTTAGAGTGTTCTTCCTGGCCTCTCATACACTGTACATATAGAGTATATTGATTCTTTCCACTTATGATTATATTATTGTATGAAGGCAAATAAATTCATCTTGAGTCTTATTTCAGTACTTATCATGTTCATGAATTCTTTGAGGATTGATTTTTAGGCCATTTCTCATAAAAGATGTGCATGACAGTAGATATGTTGACATGTTTGAATTATTTAATATCAGTAAGCTTTGTTCCACAGGGCTATCAGTATCCATACCCTCCCCCAGGTCCACCTGGACAGGGAGAGTACACTACTCCAGGTCAACCTCCATACCCTCCTGCTCAGCCCCCACCCCCTTATAATCCATACGACAAGACGGACAGCGAGTCTCAGCCAATCACTGCCGACATGGATGACGACACTTTCAATGATTACAGCAACTTCATGTTTTCAGAGCAATCTGTTAGAAAAGGTCAGTGGAAATCTCACAATCATTTGTGTTTCTCGGACGTTCATTTGCATGTATATAATATGTTCTTATAATTGTGCAGTTAGCAGTAGAGTTTAACTACTTATAATGTTTTTCTATATAATAGCACACCCAAAATAAAAAAATTAAAAGGATTCTGCCTCTAACCATTGGTTCAAAACTCAAGTAATCTGGCCATTCTTTAAAATAATCCTGTTGCGGGTTACGTGACCATATAGAACATATCAGTGCGTATGACAAATTTTTTCTTTGCTTTTTAAAAAAATAAAATTTATCTTTTTTTTTTTTTTTTTTTTTTTTTTTTTTTTAGTTTTTAATCTGTTCGATAATATTCTTCTGAAGAAAAAAAAAATTAAAAAAAATTCCTACCTACCTGATGTGTTTTTCAAATATTATGTAACCCACAACAGAAATATATTTAAGTATGGCCTCATCACATTATCTCACTCATGGGGGCATCATCAAGTACAGTGCACTGCTGTATTTCAGCGCACTCGCTGCCAGACTATTGGAGGAAGGTCCCCATTATCTGTGAAAAGCATTCTATGGGAATGAAATGATGCAATAATCCATATGCATTTTGATTTCCAGCATTTATCAAGAAGGTATATTCCATTCTCATGGCTCAGTTGGCGGTAACCATGATCTTCATTATACTGTTTCTATATGCGTAAGTTATGCTTTAAATTTTTGTGGTAGAACCTTCGTAATAGATTCAAGATTTGATTGACCATGTTAAACATACAATGTGAAATATCTAAATATTAAAATTACCTCCATTTAAGTATATAAAATAGCATATATATATATATATATATGGCATAATAGGCTGTCTCAGTTTTATATAAATGAAATTTTATTCCACCTCACAATGATAATTACTTAGGCCTTGAAGTCTCGTAGCATTTAAGCAAGGGTTGGCAGATTTAAATCGGTTTTTTTTATTTTTTTCTAAATTTAACGAGTAACTAGATTTGTTACGACTCAAAACATGATATATATGAAAAAAGTGATTTTCTTTTAGTTGGTTTTTTTTTCATAAACTTAGATTGTTAAATAAATCAAAAATTTTGTTCATTTTTAGAGCACAGTTCAGTAAGTTTACAAAGGAATACTGGAAAAATGATCAAATTTGGCTCATGCTAGACATTACTTGAGTCCTAATTGCATCTTTAAAAAAAAAAATTTAAAATTTGATTTTTTTTTCAATCATGATATTTACCAACCCTGATTCAAGCTATCTACTAGCATGTGATAGAAAATCTGTACTTCAAGTATGATAAATATTCTTAAAATGCTGCCCTTTCAAAGTATCAAGTGCCATCACTGTCACTGAGCATTCTTCTGTTCTTTTTTTTTTTGCAGAGAACCGGTGCGGCAGTTTGCTTTTGCGAACCCATGGCTTTGGATTACTGCATTGTAAGTACCAATTCATTAACTATGTTTTAGTAATATATTGTGCCAGTGTTATCAATAAGTGCAGAAAGGAAAACTGAACTACATATTAACTATATATTTTGAACCAAAATTAATATCCACTTGTTTTTTGGGTCTTATTTTTACATAAATGTCATGGAGAAGAATAATATAAATATAAATGTTACCAAAAAGGCGAACCCCAACTTTCTAACCTCTCTGAACAAATTATCAAGTTCTCTATCTTTGCAATGATAAGTTTTTGTCATGATTTCATCCTTATAGCCATTTGTTATGGCCACACAGAAGCAGCAGAAACCACAATGGAAAATGTAGCAAACTTCTGATGATTTGGTTCCCAGAACTGTTATTATCTGCTTGAAAGTTGGGCTTTGACTTGTTGCTACCATTTCTGTTCATTTTACACTGCTCTGTGCCATTTATGTCAAAATATGCCAAAAAAAAAAAGCAATCGGGCATTTATTAAAAATCCTAGTTTATGATTAATTATAACAAGGATCAATTCTTCACATCTGGTCCAAGTGAGATACAAAATACCCTGGTACTTTAAATCACGATATTGAATTGATTTCTTTTTCCTTTCAGCGTCATGACAATTATTCTTCTCATAGTGCTCGCATGCTGTCCTGATGTCCGACGCAAACATCCCATTAACCTCATCCTGCTTGGCCTATTTGTGAGTATTATCTTCATCAATTCAGTAAAATACTGACCAAAACCTTTACTCTGGAAGGACTGTTTTGAGGGTGAGGGAGACTACTGTGCCACCACACCCACTGTCTCTTCTTGGGGCCCTTGGATGTTGAGGGTCCCTGGAAACTGAAGTGACTTTCATTTCTATATTGCTGTGCACATACTTACTACACAACTTAGTTTGATGGTCAATGATTGTTCATACCCTTGACAGAAAGCCTTCCTCTGTTACCCAAAATACGTAATTGGCCACCAGAAAAGCAGTTCAACTGATTGTGCTACCCATTTGAAATGTATTTTAATAAATAAATAGATAAACTTGGGTTTTTTGTCTAGTGCCATTTAGGGACAGCTGGTCACATGAGACTTGTGGTGCATGGTTCCTTCATGCATCTTCCTTGAATCTTATTGAGCTTTGTCAAACGTGCCTGTTAGGTGTCTGGTGTGCGCTATTTCTTGTGAGTTGTTCACAATCAGATTTTGTAGAGGGTACTGTTGCCCAATTTAAAGCCAGATGGAGCAAGCAATCGACTTGTAGGCAGTCTTCCCATACCCAAATTTTTCTTAAACCCAGTGAAAAGACAAAATTTGGTATGGAAATTGTAAAATACCTGTACACAGCAACTTTTTACTTGCATTTTATTTTGACACAATATTCAATAGAAGATAAATCAGAATTGTAGGATGTTTAATATACGTGTCATGTTCAATATATTTATGAATGGAGACAAGAATGACTGTCTTGTCCTGTAAAAGACTAATTTTTATTGGTTTTAACCTTGTTTAAATAGAGAAATTGAGTGTAATACAAAAGACTAAATAAATCATTTTTTTTCCCCAGACTGTCTGTGAAGGATTCTTGTTGGGAGCTGTATCTGCGTAAGTGTTTTTTCAAATAAGTAAAAAAAAAAATGAAAAGATTAAAACGGTGTATGATACTATGAATGTAACAAGAGTGTTACGTAATGTGAAATATTCCTGAAATGTGACTAATTTTGTTGCTAACATCTTTAGAATATGGCACTAATGAAATATTTTCCTTTGTAGGACTTACAAGGCTGATGCAGTACTGATAGCTGTTGGAATAACTGCCGCTGTTTGTCTTGCACTGACGCTCTTTGCTTTCCAGACAAAGGTTAGACTGATTCAATGAAACTTGTCCTTGCAATTTTATTAAGGAAAAGAAAATTTGCTGTACATGTTGACATCTTTACATATTAATATATCTGTCAAAATTGATATTTGAACCATAAATTTATATATATACTTACATAATCTTAAGTGTCTCTGCTATTGCACTTAAAATTAATAGAAAACTTAATTAATTTTCTTTTTCATTCTGTACTTATACCACGACATTTTCCACATACTTGGTCGATATTTCTACATGCGCAATCTGGTAATAATAAAGGGTTAGACCCGAGGGTCACCAGCTTCATTGCATTGTATGTATACGATGTTTCTTTGCAGTATGACTTCACGATGTGCAGCGGAGCTCTCCTTTGCCTCCTTGTCGTCTTGCTGTTGTTCGGTATCCTCTCCATCATCATTCGTAGTCAGGTAAGAAGTGGTAATGTTGAGATCTAGATATGTTTATCTCGATTTGTGTAAAAAATTCGCAGAATATCAAATGGTATTGGAGTTTCATTGCTAACAGAGGGAGCCACCTGTAGGGCGGTCCAAAACAATTGTTTATTGATGTTATCATACAATCAGGTCATTAAATGCAGTTGATGATGTCACATCTAGATGACGTCATCAAACAATGGTTGGGCAGTCTCCCTTTGTCAGTTACGAGATTCCCATTGGATATGGAATGTCAAAAACTGTCTGAGTTAAACTGTAAAATATTGGTGTTACATTAAACCACAGCACTCGATCTGCATATCCAGTCATCCTGGAAATTGGGAATAACCTAAAATAGGGAATATGATTTTCAGTTGTCTTCATATTTTATCACTCACAAAATTTTAAAAATGTGGGCAAAAGTTAATGTCATCCCTGTAAAATCATATTTGTCTAAATATATACATGATCAAATCATCACAGAGTAATAATACCCAGAGGGGACAGTGTAATTGAACCAATGTCAACCTGTTCAGGGTTAGTTTTTCACTAAATATTAATCCCTCAGAAATATGACGTAACAAAAACAAAACAATCACAATGACGTCGTTAGTGATGGTGATGATTATGACGTCACTAGCCATCCGCTAACCCTGACAATCCCACAATTCTTTGCAAATTGCTCATGCAAATGAGGAAGTTACCACTCTTAGTATTTCTCTTCTTTGATACATGATACAGGCCCGATTGTTCAACTGACATGTCTTTAATTCATTACAGGTTCTCAACATTCTGTATGCCAGTCTTGGAGCTCTAGTATTTTCCTTTGTAAGTCTTACAAATTACATTAATTATATTCAACAAGCAATATCTGTAAAATATGGTTCTTCTAAAGTTGTAACTATTAGTTAATTATTTAAGATCATCTTGGGAAATAAAGGAAAAACAACCTTTATACAGACTGAAATCCCCTTGCCTATTAATCGTGAGCCATGGTAAACACATATATATACTGCAATATGTACTATTTATTGTTATTACTAGGCTAAGGAGTGGCACTGCGCTCTTTAGAAGGCTCGGATATCGAATAACAATACACCCTTTTCACGTGGCAGCCATCTTGGTATTTTTGCCTTATTGACCTCATTTTGATTACGTCATATATTATGACATCATTACTTCTCCATTGTTCTTGCACTCTGTGACCTCACCATGGACATTGTCTACTGATGACATCACAATACTATATCTGAGGTCAAAGAGAAGTCAATGAGGCAAAAATGCCAACATGACTGCTACGTGAAAAGGGTGTATTTGTGTATTACATGTATCAATGCAACTTTAAACAACAAAATATCAAACTATACATTGCTGATGTATGTATATAATCTTATTTTTGCAGTATCTGGTGTTCGACACTCAAATGATGATGGGAGGAAAGCACAAATACTCGCTGTCTCCCGAGGAGTATGTCTTCGCATCACTCAACCTTTATTTGGACATCGTGAATCTTTTCCTCTTCATTTTGCAACTTGTGGGCATGTCTCGAAATTAAGACAAATGATCTTGACTCGATGGTGAAAATATCTAGTCTGTAATATAGTCATGGTTGAGATAATTTACGTTGGATTGGACCCGATGGTTGGTTTTAAGTCGGGAATTGTCAGTTATATGTTGAAGTGTATTGGTTATGTTAGGTTAATATGTGGTTAGTTTTGTGGGTTGTAGAGCAAACCAAGAGATAGTAGACTGGCTTATTTCTGTTTTTATTTGGGGATTTAGATCAAAACGGGAAATTTGTTGTTAGTGATGAATCATGCTGTTTGCTTTTTTGAACTGAGATCGAAAGTCTGTAAATTATATTGATTGTGTGAGTTATGTAAGTCAATTGGGGTCCATGCCAAACGTAGGCTTATTTGATCTTAGAGAATATATTGTTCATTCTGTTCTAAAATTGGTGATTGTCCGACTTGATTGTATGCGTAGAGAACGATTATTGATGTTGACCGACTGTAGTTGATATTGTATAAATATAAGAATGCGTCTGAAGCATCCAAATTCTCTCAGCTGATGGAATGGTCTTTGGTTCACCGAAACTGATAACTGATGGCAAAGCTATAACAACAGACTGGTATTATTGCAATATGGATTTTACGCTACGCTAACATTGGGATGGAGTAGGGAACTCATGACCTGAAATTGTTGACTTATTATGTACCTAAGCTAGCTTTAAGCATGGTGTAGTGGATTGAAAAGGGTTCGGGAACATAGGTTGGTATTGGGTTGATGGGTATTTATTACCGTACTGTTTTGATCACAAGCCAGGTTTATAGTGCAGGAGATATTTGAAAAAACTTTCATTTACTTCAATGAGAAAATTCTGGTCATTTAGGGGGAAAAAAGACATACTATATCTTGTTAAGAAGTGTAGGGCTATGCTGCTCATGAAATGGTGCATATTGGCCAGCTTATATAAGTTAAATAAAACATATTATGTCTTGCAACCAAGAAAATCAGCAGCCCTGGCTTGTGATCAAAATTATGGGGTGCCTCTTTCATTGTTGTAGATAGATATATGTTATTGGTTTTCCTAGTATTATGTATTTTAAAGAGATGTACAGAACGCTGGCAATCGTAAACTAATCATAGATCGTTCTTGAACGTGATTTTATGATGGTGAAATTAACGAAGTTCCTGTCAATGCTATTACACTATGGTAAGAAAAAAAAAATCATTTAATGATTTGCGTGATAATCCAAGGGTGTTGTCTACTAATTTGTGGGGGTGAATATTTATTCCAGATTTGTGTTGTTATTATTATATCGTGTAATTCAGAGATATTTACATTTTTTAAGTATGTGTACTTAATTCTTGAAATCTTGTGATTTTGTGTTTCTAGGGATCTTGTGTAAAGTATTATTACACTATAATAGCGTAGTGTACATGTGATTGATCTAATTTATATCCCTGATATGTATATTCTATATATTCCAGATTTGTTGATTATTTGGTTAAATTTTGTGTATTATATTGCCTAGATATTGCCGTTTACTTCCCAGATGGTTATTTCATGATGATGGCAGTCCTATCATACCTATACATTTATTCTTTATGAAACTATATTTATAGGTGTTTGGTTTGTTGATTTTAGTCAAAAGTTTTGAGGAATGAAGTTTGGTGATCTATTTTATTTTCTCAGTCATCAGGTTATTTGTTAGTGATTGTATGTATATTTTTGTTTTGTTTTTTTACATTCTATGTTGAAGTTTATTATATTAAACCCAATTGGCTATACCTTTGATGACACATATGAAAAACAGTCCCATTCACAGACTCTTAGCAATACATGTCCTTCAGTGCTAGTAATGCCTGTAACAAGCAGCTTCATGTTTTGGGCTGTTCCATTAAAAAAAGGGGGGGGGGGAGATCAGAACACTTTTGAAAAGGTTCTCCAAAATAGAAAAAGAGGGAAAGAGGGGAGGAGTGGGGTGGTTGACCAGTATTTACTTAATATTTTAATGTAGGAAGAAGTGGGGCAAGGGAGGTCTGTCAAAAAACATATCGGGGGTCTGAAAATGTTCTATCCATCCCCCCCCCCCCCCGTCCCTTTTTTTAAATGGAACAGCCCCTAGGTTTTCTTCATGTTGTGAATTTAAAAATTTTGCCTCAGTCCTTTGTACAATATCTTTACTTACCACACCTGCGATTTCAATTTCTTGAAGAGGGTGCAATGTCTCGGAGGGTCATTCTGCCCAAATAAGGCAGAGCAATAGTGTGATTTGTATCATAGTATGTAACATAAAATCCAACATTATTTACTCATGTGCATAGTTATGGAAGCATGTAAATTTTAATTAAAATTTGTGTTCATATCCGTAAAAGATTGTGGAGTATTCCTTTTCTTCAGGTTCATTTCCACGAAGATGAAATGCTCAATTTTATAGTGGTGCAATAACTCGTTCACTGTATAAGGTGTATATCACATGCATTTGCATAATAATATTGATATTGCTCTATTATATATCACAGTGTCAGATTCACATTTTTGTCAATATTTGCATTTTATCTCTAAACTAAAACATTCCATATAGAATGCGTTGTCAAATATACCACATTTGCTAGATTACAAGTCTAGGTTTGATAACAAACTTAAGTCAGTAGAATGTGTACGTACAGCTGACTAGAATAATGTCAACATATAGAATTTATCAAATTTTAATTTCTAAACTGCTATAGTTCACTTTCGATGCCAAGGAAAAAACCTTCCTCCGAACTATTAAACACTGAGGCTGGTTATCTAGAAAATACGGTACATACTTCATAACATTTGATAAAAGTACTCGAGCATCTACTTGTAAGATTGCTTCCTCTGATAGATTTATGTGAGAAAATACTCACCTAGATACGTACCATAAAGTGGAAACTATCATGTCGTAGGTCAGCAAAAATATCATTTCTGTATGCGGGACTTCTTTAGTATAATAGAATGCAGAATACATTTTGAAGCATAGCCTCATTAAAAGGTGTCTTATCTGTCATACACTGATTAAAATATAAGACTAGATCTGATTTGTAACCGTGGAAATCAATCTGACCAGATAATCAATATTCTTACCTTAACGGCCACAACCAAGATAAATATGAACAATGAAAGGACATGAATATCAGTAATTTTTTAGAAACAAAATTGATAGCATCATTAGATTATTGTTATTTCACATTTAATTGACATGGTTTTAGTGGTATCTCATGATATAGCTGCACTTTAATTCTGCAATCTATTATACAGGGTTCCTGCGGGTTATTACAAAGTCTGATAAACTCTTACTTTATTTTTGTAAAAAGTAAGGCACATATTAAGTCTTACTTTTGTCCACTATAAGTCTTACATGGTCTTATCTTATTTTGATGCAAATTGTGAAATAAATAACTAAGGCAAAAAATGGTTCATTTCCCAATATTCAGACTTAGGGTAAATATAAACGAATAGAAATTATGAATTTGTTTTAAAGACACAAGCACTGCCCTCATTTTATTGTTTATAGCTAATATCCTGTGTTTTTTTTTGACGATGAAATTAAAATTATTGGTGTAAATTACTATATAAGTGGTCTTATTTTTCATGTGCGCATGGTATTGTGATGTCTTCTGAAGGGTTTATTTCTTATGAAGGTAAACCTGCCGGAACCCTGATATAGTTAATCTGTTCTGGTAATCTTGTTAGCAACAGTATACTCTCATTCTCTCACATATATTTATTATAGTCAAGCACAGTAGCTGCTGTATAATTCAATACATGACATGATTACAATGTTATGTCTATGCTGAGGCAAGTAAAATATCCCACCCATGGGGTAAATGTGTAACATGGGTGGACTCCTCTATCTCACCTCATCAATCAACCCTCAATAGCAGCAAGAACTGGCCTTAGAGGGCTGCACTTTCCATATCTATTTATATATTTATCTGTCCATCTATCTAGCTATCTATCTATCTATGTACCTTTCTACCAATCTATCTATCTATCTATGCAAACCAAAAAATAAACTTTTTTTGTGGTTCTAATCTCAGTTATATTAGGATTCAATGGGATATTTTATTTCTCCCAGTACCTTGTGTTCAGCTTTAAAGGTTATTATGATAATACTTTAAGTATATCACCAGACATTTGGGAAGGAGGGGTAGGGGTTGCCATGCATACTATTTCCCATTTCAAGTTTTTAATAAGGGAGGGGGAAGACAGATGAATAGGCAATAACATGTGATTTATAAACACAATTTTTGCAATTAAAGCATTACTGACCATTGCCAAACTTAGGCTAGACATTTAATGTATGTTTAATGATGTATTCTAGATAAATTGAACTTAACTGTGATAGTAAATTAGACATCTATGATTTTTTTTATTTGTAATTTGTGACTTATGCTCTAAGTTTTATTTCTCAAGTTTCTTGTTGGCCTAAAATTTCTGTAGCTGTATAAGATACAGTGACTTTTGGCAGAATTGAAAATACACATACGCTGTATATCCAAATGTAATTTTTATTTTTTATTTTTTCAGTGAATTAAGTTAAGCAGACATGAAAAATGTTGCAACCTAGCAACAGAACTATAAATCTGGGAAGTGCGCTTTAAATTAAAACTTCATGGTAATGTGTATAGGAATAATTGCCATGTTGCCGCTTAGTTCAAGATAAAGCTCTAGGAGTTAATTATTAATCTAACAATCACCATTTAATTAGCCAGAGCTAATCGATAGCCTCTTTGTGTTTGTATTATGATTGGCACATGTGATCTGAAAAAAAAAGTAAATTACAATTACAAAATCTAAACTATTCTTAAAATTAGGATTATACATATTTTCTGTTTACACATTCACTATAAACATCCCTTTTTTTATGTGAATCACCATGTATCATTATATTATAGCTGCTATAGTATGCATAGTATGAAGTGATAGGTCAAAATTTGCTGTTGTTTCACCACGTCGGCCATTTTGAAGTTTAATTTTGCATGGAATGTCATTTTATGTTGTCACACAATGTTCTGTTTGATCATCGATGGTGTTTGTAATATTAATGTGCATAATTTTTTTTATTGAAAACATAAATTGTTTCACATTTGTTGTAAAGTATGTTAATTTAATAAATGCATAACAAAACTTTATTGTTGTGTGTAATTAAGTTGATCTGCTTTAATGAAAAATTTAAAAATCACATACAGTAAATTAAGCTTATATTCACTTTTTTTCTTAAGATTATAATTGTTTGGAAACACCGTAAAGTGGCCTTTACATTAAGGTGATTTTAATGCTATGTCTCAGTGCTACTAGGTCTGAAGCTTACAGTCAGCTTATATGACCAGCTGCCAGAGGCAGACATAATGATGAGATGATGGTATATCAGGCTTGGAATCCACATCATGTTACACATTTACTCCATGGGTGGGGTCTTTCACTTGCCTCAGCATAGACACCGAGTACAATGTAGCTCCAATTTAACATCGCATGCAATATCCATGCAGCTTGGTTAATCATTGCCTGAAACACTGACTGATTTTGTCCGCTAGGTGAATTAGGCTCGATTGGATGCGGTAAAGCGACAATCATACCAATTCAGGAACTAAAAACTAGCAGACGAATTCTGGGTCAGTGATTCGAGCAAGGTTAATCATGACTGGTCAAGGTCAAAAGTTCCTTGGCCTAGATAATCATATATGATAATGCCACATTATCTCACACTCCGGCTGAGGCACTGAACACACAACACAATAAGTGTAATTAAAATCATTTATTATTACATCACACACATTTCAAAGCAAGTACAAAATCAACAGTCGAAGTACAAGTTTGCAGGTCCGCAGGCATACGTATTTGTGGCATATCACAAGACGTATATGCGCAAATGGACAGAAGATAATTTGATTGATAGAAAATCGATAATTCACTGAAGTGAGAGGATGTGTACATGTGCATCATGACACTGTTATCATGAGCATCTACCTATAAGATAACATTATATAAAAACTGATCAACAAGTGTCTTTTTGTGTGTGTGTGTGACCATTTTTGCATTATTATATATACTGTTAAATATGAGCACAAGCCAGCTTGTAATACATATTTGAGGAAAGCATTAAATTTACAGCCCAAATGAACCAATCTGAAATATACCCATGTAGTGAAACTTTTTTCTTTTTAAATTTATTGATATAAAAGGTTGACATTCCAAGGACTGAAGTTGGTGTTTGTTTTGATTTCCACATATAATTTTCAAACATTCATTATTAATGGTCTGACTAAACATGCTAAACTACAACATTTGCATTGTCTGTGTGAATGGTATAATCAATAATACTTGATATATTATTACTTTTGAAGTCTAGTAACAATATTTCAGAGCAGGTTACTCCAATATGATTTCATATATTCCAAAGCCGTATAGATTATATCTATGATAATATTGTAGGCCTATGTTCGAACCATGCGTGTACAAGCATGGAATAAAATATATATTTTATAATGAAATAAGAGTTTTAAAAATGAAGATTGTTCAGTACCTCTGAAAAATCACTACAATTTACTTAAGCTACGTGTAAAAATCTATAATAACTGAAATGTTGTACTAGAATTAGTAGAATATAAACCGGAATCACTGCATGCATTTAACAGTTTGGCAAAACATTTTGTAATCCCTGCACTAAGAGTTTGCTGTCATTTAACTGCCCTTAAATTCATTCAAGGACGTTCATGATTAAGAACCCAAGTAATATGCACGGAAATAATCATGAATGTACTCGAAAAAGCTTCACAAAAATAATAAAATATATATCTATCAAATTAGACGTCAAGACCTTTGTTTGTCACTTTGGTCTGTCCCATTCAAAAAAGGGAAAGGGGAGGGGGTGGACCACAAAATTTTACAAAAAGTAGGGGATTGGGGGATTCTTTAAAAGAGAAAAATAAGGGGAAATGTGGTTGACCATTATTTTCTTAATACAGGCTGTATCTTAAAAGCGGGGGTAAGGGGGGAGGGGGGTGGGGAAACAGGGATTGGGATGGGTGGGGGGGCTGAAAATTTTCTGGTCCAACCCCTTTTTTTCTTTTTTTAGATGGAACAGCCCATAAATATTTACAAAATTAGAGAAGTTCTGCTTCTACGTGTTTCTCATACCATGGCATACATGACAAAGATAATCATTGACTTCATCAATAATAAGTCATGAAGGCATTGGTTACCAAACAACATAACCGCCATCGCCTGAACCATCGAACCAATTCGCTTGACGTTGAGTCACGACGACATTATGACCTTGAGATGCTGCCACCTGGGCCATATTGGGGGCACATCCTGGTGGAGGTGGCTGAAAATAGAATATAGAATATATTACAAAACTATAAATTCACAGGAAATATGAGAAATAGCATACTGGAATTTGAAAGCATCATAAATGTATTCAAGATGCTAACACTATTCAAGATACAGAAAAATATGCATATAAGCCGTTCTTTAGCTATAAAAAAGTTTGCTCGATGAAGGATTAAATCTCTTTATTATGGGATTATAGCTCAAATGCTTACATGTATGCTACTATGAAGATATTTTAAGTTAGTATTTATTTTAACAGTTTTACTTGAACTAATATTCATAAAGAAATTCACTCTGCCATGCCTCTTGCAGCACATACAGCACTACTTTAAGATAAGATAAGATAATAAAACATGTTTTACTTTATAATAGGAATTTGGGGTTTTACTTTCCTTATTAAAACATGCATTATTACTGATATACAAATGGGAATGATGAAAGTTTTATTCCACATTAAATTCTTTGATAATATTGATGCAAATAAAAAGAGTCTTGAATCTGGAATATTACAATGGATATAGCAGGAACCTGTTCTTTACTACAACTGTAATTAGTATTTAGACAAATTGAAATCAAAATACTCACGGGAACATTAGGCTGGGCTACCCCATCAAATCTGGCTCCAGCATCAAATCCTCCCTGTATCATGTATGTGTTCTGGACCGGTTGGTACTGTGGGGGAGCCATGTTGGGTTGCATCATTCCTGCAGGAGCTCGAGGGTAGTTCACAGCTGGATTACTCTTTTTGTAAAATCAAAATGAAAACTGTTGAGCTCTAGCATTGTATGGATAATATTGGACAATGAACATCCATGTTATTGGCATGATTAAAGGCTCAGAGCTCTGAAGCTTTCCCATCAGGGATGTGATTGATCAGTGACAAAAAAAACCGGAAAATGTCAGGATGAAGAAAAAAAAAACCAAAAAATTAAATTTGCACAAATCACGAGGGTCAATTTCACATGCCAAAAAAAAACCGGATTTTTGGAAAAATCACATCCCTGAGGGAAAGTATGCAAATATGATTTTAATACATTCGAAGAAAGTCAAAAGATTCACATTACACTGAATATGCCCTATTACATAGTTTTCAATGATGTTGTCCTGTGACACATATGAGTGACCTAGGCTGACTGAAAAAGCTTGTTTGTTTCTGATTCCGACTGACCTGACTTCACAAGGCCCGACCTGATTTTTTTTAAGGCATCTGATAAAAATTTGACAAAAAACACTTTTTTTTTCTTTTTTTTTTTAACTCTTGAGCCTTGATTCTTAGGAGGGGGGCAAAAAACTTAAAAAAAAAAAAAACTTTTTAAAACAATATTATTGGAAACTAACTTTTTTTTATTCAGCCATGTTGAAAAAAGCTAATGGTACAACTTCAGGACATTGAAATAATACTTAATATAGAACATTAGCATTTTGCCAGACAGAAGTATCCCTTGATCCATACAATGAAAATATCAGTTTTTTACTTACTATGTAACCGGGTGGAGGTTCATAGTAGCCAGGTCCAAAGCCTGAAATCAGAAGGAATGTTTTTGCATTTTTTAACAGTACCTTAAACTTCATGTCATGCATATGCTTAGCACCTTTTGTGTCAATTCTAGCGACCTTTTTTTTTTGGTCCTTTTCTTTGGTAGGTTTGCATTAATTGTAATCAAATTGAGAACAAATATGTAAATATTTTTCAATCTTACCTTGAGGCTGAGGTGGTGGGGCATAAGCTCCTTGATTAGGATAGGCACCCTGAGCAGCATAGGCACCCTGAGTAGGGTAGGCACTTTGTTGAGGATAGGCACTTTGTTGAGGTAAGGCAGCCTTCTCTTTGCTCTCTTCTGCAATGTTTTGAAAAATATCAATTTCATGGTTATCAATGGAATACAATAATATTTAATGGACAGTAACTCATGGTTAATAATCAATACTATTGAGGCATTGAATTGGTATTAACAATTAATATTATAGTTAGCTTAATTACCTGATTACAACATATCTTACATGCAGTTCACAATGTCGACACATCACTGATCAGAATGATAAAAGTCTTACTGCATGGAGGACATCAATAATATATTATGGTCTAGTAATCAGAGTATTGATTGTTAAAATAGAACCTGATACAGTGACAGCCATGATAATATCATACAAAAGATGTATATGTAAGTAATGTAATAGGAAATAACACAACTTGCCAATAATTTAGGTAAATTACTGGCCAAATTGTATCTGTAATATTATGAAGACCAACCTTTCTTCTTTTTCCCCCACAGAGGCATGGTGATTTTCTCAAGTCCTAAATCTCCCCAACAGCCTGTGAACAAAAAAGCTTTGACATGAAATATTAAGGCTGGGAGTGGCAACCTCTCTGAGTAAACAAACCTATGTTGAAGAATGCAAACTTGAGAGTGATACACACACCTGTCTTAATGATATTGATCAGTAAACCCGAACTGCCTTTTATGATCTACTCGCGATTGCGAAAGATCCTACCACCTCTTTTGCGTGTGCTTGTGACGAATCGCGTACTGATAGCGATAAGCTGATCTCAACTGGGAGGGGTTTCCTTGATCTGTCACTGAATAATGACCTCACCGAAAAGGCTAGCTTGGTTTTTTTGAAATTCCTGAGAAATCCAGAAGTAAATACCTTTTTAGACAAATAAAATTTATTTTTCTTGGTCATAAATACAGCAAGTATAGGAATCCAAGTGGTGACAACGTCCAGAAAATTGTTAAATAATGTAAAATTAACAGCCTACAACAGCAGATAATAGTTCAGGGAATTCCCACTAGGCGGATCGCGCAATGTCTCGCACAAAGGCGAGAAACGCGAGAACAACAAATCCAGGAAAAAGTGTTTCCAAAAGAAGCGTCATATCTCAATTAATTGCTCGTGGAACAGCTTGATTGTCAGGTCACTTGTTGGTAAGACATATTTCACTTGTTTGTGAGATTATCAGATAATTCGGTGGCTTCTAGTGGGAGATTTTGATCACGAAAACAATAGGCACAGCATGTGCCGCCATTTTGTTACGGAATCCCTTTCTCATGTAAAATGTCATGTTTGACATTTGTGAGGAAAAAATTGTGATTCGACTAACTGAGACCAACGCAACATATTGTCATCAATATTAAAATTGGTGCATATTTATGGAGAGTAAGATTCATCAAGGTTGCAAATAACTTTATAATTGCATCTGCTGCAAGGCAGAAACTTGTGAACTTATTGACCAGTCCAGTGTGTTGTGGAGTCATTGTTCTGGGTTATTTTCTGGAATGGAATTTGTTTCTGGAATGGAATTTGGGAATGTTTTGCCCACTCATGGTCGACATTTGAAGGTACCTAATGCTGATTACAAAGTACCAAACAGCTGAGTGATTTTGTCGTATGATCGGTAGTATAATGCAGAAATACCTGGTGAAAGTCTGTTTGTCATTATTTTAAGTGTTGTTTGTGTTTTTGACAGATGTCACATTTGATGATGGTAACAATATGAACTGGGGAGAGTTGGAGAGAATTAACAACAGATCAGGCCTTTAAATATTCGTTACTGGCTTTGTGAAGGTGTTAAATCGTATATAAAACCTGAAGCGACAATGGCAGGCCGTTCCTCCAACCCACATGGTCTTAAACAGATCGGTTTGGATCAGATCTGGGATGATTTGCGAGATGGCATAGTTCATGTGTATCAATGGCAAATGATGGCGAAAAGCAGGTTCGTAAAAATTGTTTGTAAATCATTATCACTGATTAGGTTGACATTGTTAATGAGTTGATATAACCTGCTTCTTGATTTTAAAAATTTGAATTGAACATGACTTATAAGTGAAAAATGATGAAATTTAATCATTTACATTCGTTTTCTTCTGCAGATATATGGACCTGTATACGTATCCTTGTCATAACAGTCTTAAATTTTTGGTAACACACTGCATTACAAATATTGAATATATGTAGTTATTTTGTTTTGACATGAAGTGTGTTTGTTTGTGTTACCACACTCCATAACAGAACAGTTCAAGCAATCTATCAAAGTAATATAAAGGTATATAGTCAGATGTAACTCAGACCAATGCTGGAAGTCTTATTATCAACTTTTCTATCATTAAAGTTATTTGGTTGTGTGGTCCAACAAATTATAAACCAGAGGTACCCACAAGTTACATCACTCTATTCTGAGCTAAGCCCTAGAGCTGTTATTTTTAAGATATTTTGAAATTTATATGGCTTATAAACTGATAATGTAAGAAGTAGCATCTTGGTGAAGTTACACAAGCTTTCTTAAAACTTAACGAATCATCCTTGACGATAGCTAGTCATGTTTACAACTACTGCACAAGTGTCCACCAGCCACAGTCCGGGTCATCTTCTAGTGTAAGACGTGACGTCGGGCGACGACGACCCCAACCATCAGGAGGCGCTCAGTTTGTGGGCTTAGAGCTTTACAAACGTCTCAAGGAGTTTCTTAAGACATATCTCGTAGAACTACTCAAGGTGAGTTTGTTATTGTTTAATTGTCTCTGTCAGGAGCACTTGACATAGTTGAACTCAAGTTTGAAGGTTTTATATTCACTTGATGGACATTTACATACATAATACAATTGTAATGACAATAATGATTAGACCAAGTCTATCAACCACCAAGTAGGGACACAACTGAGTTTTTGAAAAAACTATCTTGAAAGTTGGTCACTTAAATTAATTATAAAAATATAAATAAAATTACTAAGTATGTAATTGATGATAACTAAATGATGATGATGTAATGAATGTGTAACAAACTGACATTACATTCAATGACAATAGTTTTAAACTACATACCAGACATTATATTTACATTTTAAGTCAATACCTTTACCACAAACAAAAAAGTTCCTTTACATCAATACCATTGCAACCATAATTTGACGTTAATACAATACAATAAAAGTACATGGTTCGACCTTGTACTACAGTTCTATTAGCAGCATTCTCTATGTATCAGAAAGCATTATTTAGTCTGACGACTCTGGATTGACAGCTACATGTTTTTGTGAACTCACATTTGTACAGAGAGATTCAAAGAAGTTTCATCCCCGTTCACTATTGCATTACCAGCTATTACCAAACATTCTATCTATATATTTGTTATTGTATGGTTTTTGATAATTTATGTAGATTTTATATATTTACCAATTTAATATATTCCATTTTTATCATATTGTACTCCTTTTTATCATTATTTCCTTCGTGTGTAAACTTTTCTGACTGTATGTCATTTGCAATATATATATATATAATTTTATTGACATGATATTATCATAATTGATGCATTTGTCAACATACAAATAACATACAATAATACAGTACTTTTACAGTAATAAGAAAATAATACTAAAAGTGTTAAGCTAACAGTCTATATTAAATGTTGTGACTATGTATTTTACAGCAAGTTGGTCCCGGTTGTGACTAGTAAAAATACTAATAATACAAACAAAAAATAAAAAACAGACAAATATATACTGCTTGTCCCAGTGGTTTAACCAATCTGGCTATCCATGTATGGTTCTAAATAATAGTATGCGAAGCCCAGGGGAAGAAAAAAAATTAAAAAAATTTAGAGGGCATGGTTTAGAAATATGCCAAGCAGTCTTATATAAATAAGCCTATTATTATTTGTAGCAATGATTTGGCAAGTAGTGGAACAGTTAGTTACCGACTATTCCTGTATTGAAATTTTGATGTAAACTTGATGTTGCAACTGTTTACAGCAAGCTAATGGAATTGATGTTTTTTTTCTTTTGTACATTCAGGGTGGCCAAGATCTTATGGACGAGAGTGTGTTAAAGTTCTACACTAAACAGTGGGAAAAGTATCAATTCAGCAGCAAAGTGTTAAATGGAGTCTGCATGTACCTGAACAGACACTGGGTGAGGCGAGAGTGTGATGAGGGACGCAAGGGAATCTATGAAATATATTCTGTGAGTATTTCATTTGTTGTATGTTGCCAGAAGCCTAGTGGTAGTTCTGGTGTAGATGTTAACTTGTGATTTCTGGATAGAGTCTTTTCACTGACAAGCCCTGAATTCAGCAGGACATAAGTCTTTCCTCCCCTCTTATTACTCGTTTTGCTTTTCAGACACAGTAGGTAATAACTAACTGATTCCATAAATATAACTTTCTCAGAAAAATAATAAACATCAACTAAATGATGAAGTGTCAAATATACATTAAAATGCATATAAAAATACTGCTGCTAGGATGCACTTTGCTTCAGCCAATCACAGCCAAGGGCGGAAATTTTTTCAGCCAATAGAATTGCAGTATTCTGTTTTAGCCACCTGGTGGAAATACAGAGATCCTTCCATGAAAATCCACTATTAATCAAGTTTTGTCATTGAATGTCTCTTCACCTGGTATTCATGAATATTTGTACAGGGATTGTAATTTGAAACGGGCTGACAAGTCACTCATGCAAAATCACCTATGGTACCGTTGCGTGAGCTTCTACTGGCTCAACCAGTTATACGGTTCGTGTAAACAGTTTTGAATAAGCAAGGGTTCCATTGCAATCAAAGTATAGCTGAAATGAAATATGATGTCTTTTGAAGTTAGATTACAAGTCGGCCTGAAGTAGGTCTGCAATCCCTTGATCTGAACAACTCAAGCTTACCCTAACTTTCGGCGTGTGCACGAGTAAATGCACACGCACAATTTGCATTTGTGTAAGTGCTGCGTCACAGCGTGAGCATGAGCAGAGGTCAAATTTCAATTCCTGATCAATCACATTTTTTGTCTTAAGTATTTGCTAAGTTAAATATATCAATAACATAATTCAGGTCTCGAAATTGAGTTCTGTATTACGTTATTTATAATATCAAGTCTAGACCGACTGGAAATTTTTTTTAAGTTTCTGATTATGTTGTTTAAAATTGTCGGGTCGGTAGGTCGTGGATATTTTATTTTTCCCCCCCCTAAGAATCAAGGTTCAACATAAAAAATTGAGTGTTATATGTCCATTTATGGTCAGATGCCTTAACAAGATGCTACCTGAATTTCTTTTAAGTCGGGTCGGTCGGAAATCGTAAACAAACAATGTTTTCAAGGCAGCCTTCATTTGGTAACATTGTGCATGAAACTAAGTAATCATTAGAATAAGTGACATATTGATTGCTTAGGAGTATGGATTCTATATCTCTTGTAAATTTGCTCTAATGTGCATTTTTTCCCTTTCAGCTTGCACTCGTAACTTGGAGAGACAACCTGTTCAAGCCTCTTAACAAACAAGTCACCAATGCTGTCCTCAAGTTCATAGAACGAGAGAGGAATGGTGAAACTATTAACACCCGCCTCGTTAGTGGAGTTATCAATTGCTATGGTGAGTGATATACTGCATTATATTAATCTCAATCATCCAAATTAAAGTAGCAACTGTTCCTCAAATGAACATCATGTGAGCTTGAAATGAAATAGGGTGTCAGTTGAAGTTAGATTAAAAGTCAGCCTGAAGTAGTTGTTACCAAGGGGTGCCTTGGTTTGCAAAATGTTAAAGAACAATTGATGAGATCAAAGTGAACTTCGCTTTGCTTATGTGATGTCTGTTAAGGTTCAAAATAAACTGTCAACCTTTGTTGATTGAAAAAGAAATTGATCACACTCAGGAATGTAGGACAATGAATTGATGTTGCGAAGACCTTACAATTGGTCATGGCTCTTTTGTAGAAAAAGTAAATGTAAGGCACTCCAACATTAAGACCATCTTTATTTTAGGACCGTAATTGTGATCCAGTGATTGTAAGATTACTGTGTACAAACGTTAAGAAAGCCCACCTCAGTTCTTTCTATGTGTAGTCTTAATGGGGAGAAAAAGTAACAAGAGCCTACAGGGGTCACTACGACCGTAGTACATAGAAAAGCAATAAGATGACGTCACTACTTAATTATTGCATGGATGATGTCACAATGTAGATGACGTCATCAATAAATACTTATATGCTACGGTGCCAGTGACCTCTGTACTTTTCCTCCTCATTGTGCCATCTCCATGTCTCCGCCTCATCAGCTCATATAACGCACTCACAAACTTTCATTTCACTCATTTAAAGATGTTCTTGTCTTTCAAACAGTTGAACTGGGTTTGAATGAAGACGATCCCACGGCCAAAGGTCCCACCCTCAGCGTCTACAAGGAACACTTTGAGAGCCATTTCTTGGAGGACACCGAGCGATTCTACACGAGAGAAAGTTCTGAATTCCTGCGTCAGAATCCTGTCACCGAGTACATGAAAAAGGTGGGGCTTACTGGATATGTATACATATCAATACAGTCTGACTTGCTTAAATAATGAACTACTTGAGACTGTACACTCTGAATCAGCAAACTTTGCCAACCCTGGAAATGGATTTAAAAAAAAATATTTGGTTGGATTTTGGAATGTAAAAACATCGCTAATTATGTACACAATTAGCTACGAAACAAATATTCTGTATTACAAACTGTAACTGCATATTTCCGGGGGTTTCAAGGGTGGGGAGTTCTGCTGTTTGTGGTGAATTTCAATGATTCCGAGTGTAGAAATAGTTTTTGTTGTGACTGGGTTTAAATGGTTGTACAACGTGTGGGTCTGGCTGGGAATTTTTGGAAAATGAATGTCATTCAGATGTGAAACTGTGTCGCTGTCTGTTTATATGGGAAATGAGATTCGTCTGGAGAGGGGTAAAGACCAGAGAAGGGGGAAGGCCTAGAGAGGGAGCACAGCAAGCCGATAGGCAAGAGGAGTGGTCAGCAATGTATGATGATGTGATGTGAAGAAAGACTCAAACTGGTTCTGGTGTTCCCTTATTCCATGACACTGCAAGGGACACAGCCTGACTTCTGGCGGTCAACAGGTCCACCCGGACCTCATCACGGAAGTGAACAACACCCCCTTATTCTATGCCATGTGAACAGATAACGCAGAGAAACCAATTACGTTACATTATGTAATTAATAAATTCGTACCAATATTACAGGCTGAGCAAAGGCTACAAGAAGAACAGAGAAGAGTCCAAGTATACCTTCACGAGAGCACACAAGATCCCTTGGACCGCGTCTGTGAGAAGGTACTCATCCAAAAACACCTCGAGATCTTTCACCACGAGTTCCAGAACTTGCTGAATGATGACAAAAATGATGGTGGGTATTTTGTATTTCTTTAAGAGCAAGCTATTGATGTTAAGTTAAGATGTGTGAGGATCACTGAGGGAACATTAGGTCACTAGACTCACTACTAATTAGTTTATATGTAGAAACGGCATGTCCTGATTTTACATGGTGCAACATATGAGGCCTCAAATAATCTCTGTTTTCGTACTGATAATGATTTTAATATCAATAGCACTGTGAGATCTATTGCCTTGGAATGGTTAATGATTTGGATAGGCACTGTACAAATAAAACCCATGTGGCTTAGGCAAAGTCTAGACAGAAACATTGCTGTCATTTGCAAGCGAGTCGATGGGCGTGCTTGAGACAGAACATTGCATTGGGTCATTCTGGCAGAGTGTGACACAAAACTTGTCGCACCTAATAAATCAGTTAAATTGCATATCCACGGCACCTGTTTAAATTCTGTGGGTTTACACAAACTTGTGTGTAATATGAAAGCAGTAATGCATAAGTGAAAAATCTTGTCAGTGCTGGATTTGCAAGAAAGTTTAAATGCAATGTAATCTGACTCACGACTCCTGTCGTGACGCAGTTTGTCGGACCAGGCAAAGGCTATAACAATTAAGGCAGATGTATCAATGTATAATATACGTTAAGTTCTCCGTTGTACCAGGTATGGGGATTTAATCAATTTATTGATGTGAAGAATAATATAGTATAATCCAAAATAAATGTCCACTTTTTGTATCTTTACATATATGTCATGGAGAAACACAAAATACATATAAATATTACCTGAAAGTCAAACCTCAAACTTTCCAACCCATAAAAACCCCTCTCTTTGCAAATTAACTTCAAGTTTCCTGTCTTTCAAAGGATACTTTTTTTGCCATTATCTCATCATTATAGCCATTTGTTATGGTCGCACAGAAGCAGCATGAAACTAAAAGAGAAGATTTAGCAAAACTGATTATTTGATACTCAGAACTGGTTTTTTCAGCTAGAAAATCGGGCTATGACTTGTTGCTAACATTTGTGTTCATTTTGCACTGCTCCATGCCATTTATGGATAAATATGCCAAAAAAAAAAAAGGTGGACATTCATTATGGATCCCAGTATAGTAGACTAAACCTGTTATATATATCATAAATAACTGATGAACACTGATAATATGATTATGTGATTGACAAAACAATTTTCTTTATTTTTTCGTCCTTAGATCTTGGCAGGATGTACCAGCTCGTTTCACGCATCATGGACGGTTTGGGAGAGCTGAAAACCTTGTTAGAATCTCACATCTATCAGCAGGGATTGGCTGCCATCGAGAAATGCGGAGAGATGGCATTGAATGTAAGGAAAACCATTCGATAGTTGTCATGAATAATAATAATAAATAAATAAATTTGTAGAGCGCTTGTTTTTGTAGAGCGCCTGTTTCCAATCATTTTCTGTATCAGTCTGACAAAATTCTCATTCAAGCACAGGAGGTTTTAATGCTAATTCGAATAGTAATTGAGTATTCTTTTGTTAAAGACAATGACACTATACTTTTTTTGGCCACAGCATTGTATTGATAAAAGTATCATATCTGTGATTGATATCGGAACAAATTATCTATTGTTGTTATACCGATTATGTTATTTCTTAATAGTTTTTTGGTTGAAATTTTTGAATTAGATCTTGAAAATATTGGACAATAATGTATTCAAACTTTAGAAAACTGTTACTAGTATTATATATAGTTGACAACAACTGGGATTTCTATGACTGTACATTAATTTGTTTATTATTTTGTCCTTCAATTGGGCAGTAAATTAGGTAAGATGCAGTTTGTGTAATTTCATTTTTTGTTGCATTTCAGGATCCCAAAGTGTACGTCCAGACAATCTTGGATGTCCACAAGAAATACAATGCTTTGGTTATGACTGCGTTTAGTAACGACGCTGGTTTTGTCGCTGCTCTTGACAAGGTAAGACCTGTTTAATTCCCAAACCAATTAATTACGCTGATCTTGTTTAAAGGGAAGATCGTTGAATTGAATTGGATAAGGCATACTTTGATGTCAATTTTAGATTGGGTTGAATATTGGGTTGAATAACGTAAGCAACTAAGAGAAAACTAATTTGATATGCTGTACATTTAGAACATTAGTTAATAAGATCTCATTAATGTTAATAAGATCTCATGAACAGATGCTGATGAAGTTCATAATAATCAGAGAAAAACACAAAATGCCAACCTAACACACGTTGAGCAAAGTAGCCTAGTTGTTCTTTGGTATTCGCACTTTACTTGTGTACATTATAATAATGAAAATGTACTAAAAAACACCATAAGTAAAAACAAAGCGGGCTTTAAAAAACCCGTGAAAAGTATCAGTACTGTAATATTGATTGTCGTTCACACAAATTTCATAATTTTTTTTTACACGTTTTGCGTCACACAGGCATGTGGCAGGTTTATCAACTGCAATGCGATCACCAAGATGGCCAACTCATCAAGCAAATCTCCCGAGCTCCTCGCTCGTTATTGCGACCATTTGCTCAAGAAGAGTTCTAAGAACCCGGAGGAGGCCGAGTTGGAGGACACGCTTAATCAAGTGGTCAGTTTCTGCTATTATGATGTTTTATTGGTCAAGCATGACAATTTGTGGGTGTTAACTATAAACTCCTGATGTATATCCTGAGTCTCCTATAGATGTTGTATTTGCTTTTGGAAATGCATTCATAAGCACACATTTGCATAAGCTCTTGTATTATGCAAATGAACATGTAGTTCTAGTACATCGTTCGGCAGTTGTATTTATTCCTGATAAAAAATGTACTTTAACTCACTAACTGCCCTGCTACGGACTGTGGCTCTGAATGCATGTAGCGAAAAATAGCAAAACTTTTACCATATGTGTACGTTTGTTCGCTTGTCAAGGCCTTAAATTGTGTGCAAATAATTTATGACAGAAATATGAAAAAAACTCCAGAATTGCCTATAAACCTCGTATTAAACTTGTATCTTCTTTTTTAACAGATGGTAGTGTTCAAGTACATAGAAGACAAGGATGTGTTCCAGAAATTCTACAGCAAAATGTTGGCCAAGAGATTAGTGCAACACATGTCGGCTTCTGACGATGCGGAGGCCAGTATGATCTCCAAACTCAAGGTATGGCTTTTGTTTTTCATCGGCCAGTCTTCAAGATAGACTTTCTAACTTATTGTGGCAGGACCCTTTGAATGGGCATCTCATAATTATCAGGGAGACTGTCCAACCATTGTTTGATGACGATATTAGTGTTCCAGCAGGTTCATATGAGCATGGCGATGCGCCTTGTATGACGCCCCTTGCATCATGCCCGATTTTGTCAACACCATAAATTTGTCAACGCCATTTACGTTCAACTAGCTGGGCACCTTAATATGAGTCTATTTAGGTGCCCTGCCTGATTAAAATCCTAGCTGGAACACTGCAACTCAATAATCTGATAATATAATTGTCTCAAAAAACAACGGTTTAGACCATCTCACTGTAGGCTGCTGTTATTATCGAGATTCCCATTAGTGCCTACCTCAGTAATAATGCTGTGTTTCAATTAATGACACAAAATTACTTTAAAGACTACCTGACTTGGCATAGAAAACAAATGTTCTTTTATGATCTTCTGTTGCAATTATGATAAGTGATTTAGGGTATAGTGCAGTATAGCGGACCCAAATGTATGCCCATATTTGGCATCCATGAAATATTAAAAGATATCATTATTTTTTGTCAATATTCTGTTCTAGCACAGCCACAGGAGAGGAATAATATTTGCGAAGCACAGTGGGGGTTTGGTAGCCCCTGATAAAAGAAAGAAATAAACAATGTCTTGTCTTGTAAAATTAAAAAAGCGGTCTTTTTGATGACGTCATTCATTGAATTCAGGGATATGACGTCATAGAAATGACAAAAAGGCCAGCTGAATAAGGTCATAAATTGGGGTCCGCTATACTGTATTTTTTGCGTGATTTATATGTAGATATATTATAGATATGTCACATTTGTACAAGTAGAATAAGCAATCTGAATATAATGAGTGATTGGTTAAGCCTTTAAGTACAATTTAATTTTCATTTATTTATGTTGTCTCACATTCATTTCCAGCAAGCCTGTGGGTTCGAGTACACATCAAAACTGCAGCGAATGTTCCAGGATATAGGAGTTAGCAAAGATTTGAACGAACAATTCCGAAACCACCTGTCAACATCAAGCGAACCTTTGGACATTGACTTCTCGATCCAAGTGCTGAGCTCTGGCTCCTGGCCATTCCAACAGTCCTGCACCTTTTCACTTCCACTGGAGGTAAACAAAAGCCTCGTACATCAGGGTTCATAGCCATTCAGTAAAATCGAATTCCCTGAGTTCTCTCAAAAATTCCCTGAGAAATACCTTAACATTACAGTGTTAAACAGTCAATCTCAGACAAAAAAAATAAAAATCTTTTTTAAAGTTTTCTACAAACAGTCATTGAGGAGTTAAATGTAATGAAACAGAACTGTAACATGAAGAAAATTGAAGATGCTACTTTTAGAAATTGTGTTGCGTTTTCGCTGTTGAATGCATTCTGCAATTCAGACCCCTAGTGGTGAACTGAAGAACTAAAATTGAAGGTATTGAATTCATAATTGATGATCAATTAAATGAACTCAAAATTACTCAGCTTATGCAAGCAGGGATATTTCACCCACAATTTTGAGGGGTTGGTCTCAGAATTTGATGGTAATGTGTAGCTGGTCTCATAAATAGAAACAATAGTTGAATTGATAAATTAATTGTATGACCTGCCAATCATAGCAGCTGTGTCACATTTCAAATTCTAGCTGGAAAGAAGTTTCCATCGTTTCACAACATTTTACGGAAGTCAACACAGCGGGCGCAAACTGAATTGGTTGTACCACATGTCCAAGGGAGAACTGGTGACCAATTGCTTCAGGAACCGATACACGCTGCAGGTATGTAACTTTGTGTTGTGTTGGTGGTGGTAGCTGTATGTTCGTTCACATTATTTTCTTGGCTGATCACGCTAATATTGTGACTTAAGAAGATGTATTCCCGCAGGTTATTACAAATTCTGATGAAGTCTTACTTTATTTTTGTAAAATGTAAGGCCCGTATTAAGTCTTACTTTGTCAACTTAGTCTTACATTATTTTAAATATGTCGAGGATGAACTCGCTGAAAAGCTAGAACAGCTTCAGTCATTGTGAAATAAATAACTAGGGCCTAAATATGTTCATTTGCCAATATTCAGACTTCTGGTTAAATATAAATGAATAGAATTATGAACTTTCTTTAAATACACAAGAACTGCGTTTATTTTATTGTTTAATAGCCAATATAACTTTATCATTTTTTATAACTTTATATTTTTATATCTACTATATCTATTATTTTGTAAAGTGCATTAGAATGGATTTTATTCAGATAATGCACTATAAATATGTAATAAAATAATAATGATAATAATAATATCCAGATTTGTTTGGACGATAAAGTTAAACATGGTGTAAATTACAATTTGATATTGTTTTTTTTTTTGTCAGTAATACTGTTATACTTCACTATATAGATCTTTTTTTTTTTTGCAGGCCTCAACCTTCCAAATGGCTGTTTTGCTGCAGTACAATCATGGCGTCTCATATACAGCACAACAACTTCAAGAAAGTACTCAAATTAAATTGGTAAGAGGACAGGTCATTAGTAAAACCAAATAGTATTTATTCTCTAAAGTTTTTAAGTCTAGACCCCAGAGGGTCTTGCATCAAGACTATGTTTTATTTTTTTTGGGTCAATTCTGCCTCTAAGTAAATGATAAAAAGTTAGCTGAACATTATAACAAGCTATAAACAAATGAATAAATGTGTGTATGATCTTCAATACGTGATCTTCTTCCGCAGGACATGCTTATCCAAGTCCTCCAAATTCTCCTGAAATCAAAACTGCTGACGAGCGAGGATGACGAGAATGACCTGGTGTCTTCTTCTGTTCTGCAACTCTTCATGGGATACAAGAAGTATGTCTCCCTTAAGTGCCATTTCTCACACTTTGTCGTAAGCTGATATCTAGAAAATCTTGTGTTCCAGAAAGTAGCCAATCGTGGAGTGTTAATTAAATGATGTTATTAAACCTCCATTTATGAGAAATTTCTCCTGCAAATGGTTTATTTGGTCCCAAATATCCCTTTGCGAATAATTTATCGAAATGTAAAATATGTTTTCTCATTTTTAGGAGGGATTTGACAGAGTGGTTTGGTGTGTTTAGCAAAACTTAGGGATAAAAATGATTATTTTCCGGATATTTATAAATCTATTTTTGATTGAAATATTGTGCAGAAAAGCTCGTTTATTGTGGTATCGCTCGATCTTACCAGCCTTCATAGGGATTCATTACCCTATCTAATTCTTGATTTTATGTCATAATATATTTTGATTCTTGTATTTTTCAGCAAAAAACTTAGGGTAAATATCAATGTCCCAATGAAGACAGAAGTGAAAGCCGAACAGGAATCGACTCACAAACACATAGAGGAGGATAGGAAACTCCTGATTCAGGTACATCAACTTTTCAAACACACAGATTTAGAACTAAAGCAATTGCAGTTTATGTGACTTATAATATCTCCCTTCGTCATCATGTTTTCAAAGAATGAGGTGTTATTGTCTCCGGGCTGTTGTTCCATTTAAAAAGGGTGGGGGGGGTGGCTGACCTGTATTTTCTTAATATCTTAATGTAGGAGAAAGCTGCACCAACCATTACTCTAAAGTTAAACTTAAAACTTGTAAAAAAGAAAATTCTATATTTCATTGAGACCAAATATGGTCATAAATCTGGGTCCGCTATACTGCACTTATTCCACTTGGTGTTTCAAGAGTTCATGAAGTATTAGCTTATAACATGAATGTGTTTTCACTCCTTGCAGGCAGCGATCGTTCGAATTATGAAGATGAGGAAGATGCTGAAGCATCAGCAACTCTTAGCGGAAGTTCTCAATCAGCTTTCTTCTCGGTTCAAGCCACGTGTGCCTGTTATTAAGGTGAGTCATTGCAGATGTTAAACGTAACCCTATCTTGAACATTAAAGGGATAATTGCACAGTTTATAGGTAGCAGACAGGCTGATGGAATGTGATGTTCAGTCTGTTGCATATCTGTTGAATTTTATTATGCCTGGGTAATTTTAAACCTGAAATCTGTGTGAAAGTCATTAATAAATTGGCTCAAGTCTAATATAAACTTGTGACGTCACATGATTGGATGCAACTGATGAGGTCATCAACAACTTACTTCTTATTTTTTTATTTGATTTTTTTTTGTCCCCCACTAAACTACACAATTGTTACACTTATTGTGCCAGAACTAAATTTTATGGTCAAAATCACAATATATTTTATAATAATAAACCGAATCACTACAATGTTACTACACCATTGGCACTATTTAGGTTAATATTAGACTTGACCCAGTAGATGTACAGAAGGGTAATATCTTGTTGAAAATCCTATCACATCCTGAAAGCTCAATCCCATTTAGTTTCGTCTAATAGCCATCTGCGATTCTCAAATTTATGTTTTTCTTATTATTATTTTCAGAAATGCATAGATATTTTAATAGAGAAAGAATACTTGGAAAGAGTTGAAGGACAGAAAGATACATACAGCTATTTGGCATAGGTGAGTTTCAAAAAACATAAATCCATCTCCTACCTTTTTGATTATATAGTGGTCTCTGCCTGTCCTAATTAGCCCAACTGGTGCAGAAATACAGGACGTAAAGCCCTAATCACCCACCCACCACCTTTTTGATTATTGTCCTGTTCAGTTAAAATATTCTTAGAATAAATGTAAAATTCCTTAACTGTGTTTGTTACCAGACTTAATATTTTCAATTTTCTTTTTGTTTTCTTTTTCAGTGAAACTGTGATATATTCAATGATCCAGCCAGCAGCCTTATTTGGAGAGAAGTTAACTTAGGTTCATTAACATGTAGAATATTTCTAATTGTCTCCATGCTACTGCTTTGTTTTGTCTCCCATCCTGCACTACGATTTACTCTATACCAAACGACTCGTGATTGTTCAGACTTCATTCAGATCTAAAGAACGAAAGTTCTGCATTTGTTGTGTGTGTTTATCAAATGCACTTATGCTTATGATCAGAGACTTTTTCAGCTGACCTGAAGATCTCATTTTTGTTTGATTGTTTTCGACAATCCACCAGATGTCACTTTCGAAGAAGTAACACCACCAGGGGGCATTACTGTGCAAATGAAAGTGTTGCGTATGTCGTCTTACAAAATCTTATTGTGGATTAACATCTGGATTACCCAGCAACATTTAAGATACAATGCACGGCTTATTCGTAACAATATTTTTGGTTTCGCACAACTCTGTTGAAGTGGCTCGTTACAGCTTTCTGTTGGAGTGTCTCATTTTGATTTGTACGAGATTCAGTCTTTGGAGTAACTATGGTTGTGAGCAAGTCAAGAACTGAATTACTATTTGTTTTGGAGTTGTTGTATGTGTTAAAGCTTCATTTTCTTTATCTGCTAAGACTGAAGACATTTATCATTTCAGCAAGATCAGTCTTACAAATTCTTAACTCTGCTATGTTGCTTGAAATGATAATGTCATGCCTTTTACAATGACCTTGATTTGTTTTCAAGGTCATAAACATGTCACTGGTGGATTGTTTTTTTTTCTTTTCTTTAAAGTAAAAGTTCCTTTACTGTAAAAAAGACATTGTATTTTTGCATGTAAGTGTAATACTGGAAAAAAAATACATTGTATTTTCGCATGTAAGTCTGATACTGTAAAAAATACATTGTATTTTCGCATGTAAGTCTAACATTGACAAGATAGGTATTTAACATAGTTAGTGATCTGATCTGACCCTGGGTGATATTAGTCAGTCTTGACTTTAACTTTTGGTCTGTGTATGAAGAGGAAATTTTCGCAGATCACTTGATACTCCCCGCGTATAACTAGTGCTCATCTCAAACTAGCCTGTTTGTCTGTGTCACCCATTCCGTTATTTGTGGCATAATGCCATGTCATATACGTTGTAATGAGGGTGGCATGATTGAACCACTTGAACTGCGAGAGCTTTCTTGTTTCGCCATCTTCTAGTGTGTAACATTGTGACGCAGGTGTATGCCCTTTAGAATTTAGTAAAAGTATATCAAACACCTTTCATCTGTGAAAAATGGGTTTTTAAATTTTGGTGAAGTATTTATATTAGCAATGCTGTGAAACTGTAGAATAGGTTTTTGGTACTCAAAGAATTTTACAGTAGTATTAAGTTCAGCTCATGACCTACATGTGACCTAAAGCTTTGACACAATTTAATTGAACTACTTAAATTATAGTACATTTAACTGATGTTAACATAATGAAGTAAATTCAATGTCACGTGTTATTATTCAAATTTATTTCAGACTACTTCTATTATATTGAGCATTATAATTGATGGAAATTACGCAGAAAGATGTGAAGTTTAGTCGCAAGATTTTATAAAACAGTTTAGAGGTGAAACGTCGTAGCAGCAGCAGTAAGAAATTGGTCACTCAGAAGTTGTGTAATTTAAAATTGCTTGTCTGAGTGGTCTCCGTATTCTGGCTACCTGAAGCTTAATAGCACTCTTGTGAAGTGGTTTGACATGTGTGTGCTAATGCTTGACACTTTGGGGGTGTTATCAGATGTGATAAACAATATTTTGTATCCTTCATTTTTTTCTAAAGTGGTGCAGGAGAAGGACAGACAAATACGACCTTTCCTTTTGTTCCTTCATTTGCTGGTTTCTATGACAACTGTTTGTGTGTTTTGTAGTATTTATTTGAAGTGATGACATTATTGTCGCGTCATAATTGAAAAGTACAAAAAAAAACTTCCAGCTGAATAGTTCGAGCGACATTTGATTTCATCACTTGTATGACATTATTGAAGATGTAACGAGTTTCATAAGTCATTTTTTGGTTATCACACGTCCATAGTTTTATATTTAAAAAAAATCCCTTTGTGACTGGAATGTAATATAATCACTTGGAAGCTTACTATATACCAGTCTGATGTGATTTAAATATCTCAACATCAGACTTAATCTCTTATATCTTTTGTTATAAATTGCTTTGTGAATCATCTTCTCCGGAAGGAGCAAAACATTAACTTCTCAATCGAGAATGACTTTTCTTATTCATGCTAGGGATGTCTCTTGAATTGAATGCTGGTATTGTACTTTATTATGCGTTGTGCCATTTAGCATCGTTTGAGTTCTGAAATGAAGTATGCAAATATATTCATGATATTTAGATCACTATTTGTAAATACAGAATAATTGATGAAACAATTTGCGAGGTGACTGCGTGTTACTGCAGCAGGTAATTAATATATATGTATACATACATATAATGTCATGCATTTCTTGCAACGTATAATACGCGAGGATGCAACGCTTGTAAATATTAATTTTAAAGTATGAATAAAAAAATCATGGACGTTTTAAATGCGCTTGATTGTTTTTTTTGATTCAGGGAAAGCAATGTTTCAAAGCCATTCTGGTAATTTTTGAAGTAGAGAACACCGGAACTCTGACCATTATTAAAGACCTCCATTTTGAAAATGGTCCGTCAGTTTATTATTATTGGATGGGTTTTTTTTTGGGATGCCATATGCTGTACATAAAATATGGTCGACTCTATTCCTGGCTGTAGCTATAACTGGCTAAAGCCAGCTGCGTCTGTCTACTTCTACCTTATAGTCGGCTCAAACTACCGTCACTGAAAAAATATAAACCTTTGTAAATGTAAGAAATTAATCTAAAACAAAATCTATGTGCAATCCACATGCATCTTTCAGCTAAAGATTACAAATATGCATAACTCGCAACTTATGCACCAAATGGTGCTACATGTACTTTTAGTTCCAGCTTTGAGTAGCCAGCTATAGCCAGCTATAGCCCGCTAGTTCCGTTTAGTGGAAGGTAGCATCGTATAGCAGAAGTTGTCTAGCTTTGTCTAGGTTCAATGTGACAGGCCGTTTTTAATGAAGCTAACTGCAGAACCTCGTCAACGGTTAATTTATGCAGAATGATATCAGAAGGCAAAATTTACTGAAATTGTGGCAATTTTTTTATTGCTGCATTTATTTACAATTAAATAAAAGTATATATAGCTGCTGCTATGTCCTTCATAGTATTTGGGGTTGGTCCTGCGGTATCATCAGGTTCTACAATTTATGACCTGATCCAATAGTGCCATGATGATATTCATTCAGTGATGAATCAGTCGAATGCAGGAAGGCTTCCGTACAAATAGGTCACGAGTGCAATACTCTAGCACCATAGCTTGTACCTTAAATGCAAGTAACGCGGTCACAATTCAATCTAACATTACACTTGTGTGTACATCGACAAGAAATTTGACTGAAATTGTATGAAATATGAAATCAGGAGACAGCAATTCATGCTGCTGACACAGGGCCACCCTCGAATGGCTAATTACTCTACTCTACTCTATTAGCATCAGTGTTCCTCAGCCAGTGCAATGCCATGTTCCAAAATGCCCGCAAGGTAGGTTATTGCTACTGTTGCAATGTATCTTATGGGGATTTAAGGAAAAATGGGTTGCCCCTGTAAATCTCGAGTCTCGGACATATCTAATGGTAACCTGCCAACATTCCTCAGACCAGTCACATGGTAGCCCTGATGACTCCAGTTTAATAACAGCACACTCATGGGATCCTGAGGCTAGTCACATGGCGACTTAGGTGTCAAAATTTCACATCTTGCTGTGAGAGTTCACTGCAACGACCATCTTTCAATTAAAAATTTAGGGACAGCTTAAAAGATGGATTGCTTTCACAATTTAAGAAACCATGAAAAAATTACATTGTCATCAACTTTATTTCTTTGAACATCAAAAAACGTAAATATAACAACCAAATTTCCCAAGAAACCATACAGTTTATAACAATTTTACCTTTCACATCCACACAAGAATATTACACTCACAAGCAATTAAAGGAATGGTCCGAACTATACAGCGCACAAACAAAAATCTCACGATCATAGAGCTTGCAAAAATGGTGTAAGATAAATCGGTGATTAGTCGTGGTCTCAATTAACAAGAAAGCTGTTTGTATTGGCAACTGCTTCAACAGACTTCTAAGGCCACGGTTTTTTTATCTTTCGTTTCTCGACACCGCCGGCCAAACTTTTACAGTGCCGCTCAATCAATAAATCAACAATTGCACATTTATTTTGTAAAAAACACTTTCTGGGGAGTAAATTTAAAGTAAATTTTCTATATATTTTTTTTCCGACCGACTGTCTCATGAAAAACGGTCTGAGAAAGTTCCGAGAAAGATAAGCTCAAAAAACCGTGGCCTTACCAACAAAAAAAAAATCTATACAGCTGATCAAGACAAAATAGAAAACATGCAAGTAAATTTTTAATATAAATGTATCATAATTTAATAAAATATTAAACTGAAGATATGAAAAATAATAAACACTCTGTGTATTAAATATTGAAAATTACACAAGCATCACACACCTTATAAATGATTTCCACAGTATTGTTTATCGTCAAGGTGGGACAGATGTTTGATATCACAAAATGTTTTGTACCAGCAGCCTTCGACTAGATGGAATATTCCCCTCTTTTGTTCTTTATTGTTACAATATATTGTTTTATTGGTGGGATATAGTATAATACACCTTATTTTCCATTCATATCAATAATATTTCCATTTAATTTCTACTGCCAGATATTTACCATACCTTATAGGTACACCTCATTCTGTCATTCAATCCATTTGGAACAGTGTTACTCTTGTAGTGTTCTAAGGGCTGTTCCATTTTAAAAAAAGGGGGAGGGGTGGACAGGAAAACTTTATAAACCGCTTTTTGTTTTTTAACAGACCTCACACACACACCCTTTTGTCTACTTTAAGATATTAAGAAAATACTTGTCAGCCCTCCCCCTCTTTTCACTTTTGAATAACCCACCCTCCCTCTTTTTTTTAAATGGAACAACCCTAAGATAGATAACAGCTTATTAATACAGATATATCTATTTGAGAATCACAACATAAATGTCAAACACCAAACATACAAAACATGCCGCTCCAAACAAAGGATAACAAAGAGATCGAAAGTAATTGAAAAATGCCTTAAATCGCTTCAATTAAGCACAACTTCTCGCTCAATTGGAATGCTACACTAATTCACAGCATTATTAGGCGGCCATTACTAATTTGACATTCTCTTGCTCAAACTGTCCTAACGCTTCGCACTTGAATATTTCACGAGTAATTCTTGGGGCTTATATATAAAAATATATCCCTATTATTATACAAAAACCCCGTATGGTACATTATATACAAATTTAAAGTAGTACAGAAAAGAATAACACTCTGGGTGCGGTAGATTAACACTTGTCACTAATGTCAGCGCAAGACAATCCGATGAATTTTATTGAGTAATCTTCTGTTAGTGTTATTATCACTCTGCTACATGTAAGACACATACGCAAATATTATGATTATGTGAACAAATAATGACAAGGAAAAAGGTCTCCATGGCAACACTTTTCTCAATAAACTGTCATCAACATTCCTCACATTTTCACACTTTATCAATGAACAAAACTTTGTACGGAGGGGGGGGGGGGGGGTTTGTACGGGGGGGCATATTCTGACCTTTAGAAATATCCGTATATATATTCAAATGATATAATTTTCTACTAAATAGATTAATTTGAGAATCACACCATCTTCTTAAACTTGTATTAGTCTCACCCGCACAAATGATATATTTTCTGACTGTACATTATATCTTGAACAAAACTGATTTTGCCATTTGTCTAGGGATGGCACTTAATTGAGAAACCGAATAGAAAAAAACAAGCTTGGGTGATTATTAATCACCAGAGACATTAATAATTAAATAATGAGGCTAGTCTCAAATGAGTATGTCTCGTTTGCGTTTAACCGAGGTTAGAGTGGAGTTAAACGTTCACTCGGACCAATCACTAATCGGCGTAGGTAGCCATTAAATGTACACCCAACCGATATATTAAATAAATGAGAGAAAATCATCACTAAAATCACTTTTCGCAACATAGAATATATCTTTAATACAGCATCGAGGGCTCATGAAAAATTATGTAATCGAGAAAATGTATCAATACTAAAAAAATGACTTATGAATGCTCCTGGCGAATGTATATAAATGTTCTAAGACCTAAAATACAGTTAAACCTATACGTTCCTATTTCCCTTGGTCTTCGTAGACTTTGGTTTCTTGCCTTTCACGACCTTTGGTTTATATTTTATGGATCCCCTTCTTTTCTTGCTTGTCTGGAAAAGAAAAATATTAAAAATGTAATAATGTTTCAATGAATCGTTAAGTTCTAGTAAATACATTTGTACTGATTAATATTTTCAAGATACACAATAAAGATGACTCAGTTTCATTAGGAGCCACAGCGTAAAATGTGAAACCAATTACTGATAAATTAGTACTCCTATCACATCATTCTGCTCAATGTAATGTTGTAAATACATTTATACTGATTAATATTTTTAATATCCAAAATAAGAATGAGTCTCATTAGGAGTTACTCTTTAAAATGTGAATACCCAAAATAAGAACGACAGTCTCATTAGGAGTCTCGTCTCTCCTTAAAAAGTGAAACCAATTACTAATCAATTCATACTCCAATCAGTGCCCTTCAGTTTTGCTAAAAATGCCATTTGTAGGTAATCAAGTAAGATCTTCATTAACATGAGGCAGACACTAATTTATTTCAAAATTCTTTTAAAATATTTCTCTTAAAAACCAACGAAAGGCCTTATATGTGTCCTAGGAATCATTAAAATGCAACCATCATTATTGTCTGCAACTCACCTTCCTTGAAAGCCTTTTCCTGATAGGTTTCTTAGCCACATTGAGGCTCTTTTCTCGGTTTGAGAGATCGCTCACTTTGTAGATTCGCACCAACCAATGCTCCGTGGTGTAGGCCTCTTCCAAGTGAGTCAGTTTGAAGTTTTTGTGGCCGATCTCCACATTTCGTGTTCGATCAAAACCAGGAGGGGTTCGGAAATCAAGCTGAAATGGGGAAGAATTCAAAGTATTAAAGAACAGGCCTGCGTAAGAACATGCTATATCATAATCTTTTAATCACTAAATTCTAGTGCACCTTATTTTCTCAATTAACAAGCCATGTCTAAAATAGAGGTTGTTTTGTTTAGAAGACAAGGCTATGGTAACATTGAAAATATGACCCACACACAATTTAGAATCTCAAAATAAACACGTCTTATTAATACACCATGGTAAATGCCTTTTCCAAAATCACTCAAGGCCCCAGGTTTGTCAGTTTAGCGAATGGAATGACAGTGTAATGTTTCAGCTCTTCAATATATATAATTTATGACAGTCTTGCTTAACAAGATCGTAAAAGATAAATAAACTAAATAACAAAATAATATGGCAATATAATTACCTGGAGTTCTCCAAAGCGGTAGTAACTCAGTTTGTACATGAGGCAGTGAAGCAGAGTTTGAGATCCTCCGGAATCCACTCGGAATTCTCCCTGGGGAGTGAAGTAGTCCGATTCCTGAAAGACAACATTGTCATGAATATCTCAATATCACTCAAATTTCCACAGAAAAATGATACACGCATTAACAAGCAAGCTGACACCAAAGTCTGGCTGTAATGAGGTCTAAGAGCTGTTCCATTTAAAAGTGTGTGGTGGGGGTGGACAGGGAAATTTTCATATCACTCTCAAAACATTTGTTGAAACTCAGCTCTTCTATCAATTCTTACGACTAACGTACCCTTATGTCCTTCGGATGTTCTCCCTCAGCGATCCGCACCATCCACAAGAATTTGTTGATGTCATCGCCAGAATATCCGATGACCCCTCCGAAGATGACCAGCACATAATCTACATCCAAACTTCTCATGATGTCATAGGCTGCCGTTTCGTTAGAAGACATGGCTTTACCGACCTGGAATTAAAAGTTTCAAACAATAAAGGTAAGCTCCCATGCTGTAAAAATACATCTTACAAGAATAAAAACATTTCTATATTTATAAAGAAGATCTTGACCATTTCTGGAAAGATTTGGAAGTAGTTCAATCACACACCTGTTGTGCTAGTAATAAATCTTGCTTCAACATAGACTTTCTTAATCTAGGCAGCACAGAGTTGTTTTAGGCAATTTATTGTGTTATAAACATCTGCCTTAATTAGATTCCTTAATTGTGGTATCTCAAGTTGCAAAGAAAGATCCCCAATTATCAATATGATCATGAAGGTAGTTTAATATCAAAAAATTTCTAAAACACAAGTGCATGTTTTCCACCATGTCTGACAATGTTTAAAGCCTTCAGGTCGAGTCAATAGAATTACATATTTATACTACGGAGTCTACTCAATATAGTAACAAATCACACAAGGCTCACCAAAGCTATATGGCTATTATTCCACGTATTATTATCCACCAGCGTAGTCCGATTCGCCATTCCCGCTATCTGATAACCGTAATCCCACCAGGACATAACTCGTGCATTTTCATCGGTATTTTGTCTCAGCCAGTAGTAAGCCTCTCGGAAATCGTCTAAGATGTTTCTTGTTCTGAAATAACGAAAAAAATAACATCAACCGTAGCTCAGCAAATTTTAACTAGAATGCTGCACATTGGATGTGCAGAGCTCTGCCCATACAAGCAGGGACACTTTGATCCCAAGAGGGATCCAAAACGCAGCATTTTTCACCATTTTCGGCGGGCTGTATCTAGGGGCAAGAACCACTTCGGAGGCAAGTCAATAACGTGATCAGCAAATAATGCAATCTTGTAGAATAATGAAGCGATCATTAAAGCCCAAAAACATTGACAAGCTGTCTTAAAGCTATGTCTACTTACATAATAAGCCACAAAGCGATAAAACTGCCGCTAACATGTTTTCATCTGGAAACCAAAATGACATCATGGACATCCTTTGGACGGTTGGATCATGGGACTTAGCTTAATACCAGCTTTACTTTAAAGTATTTACAAATTGCTTTTTGGTGAATTGATGTTGACACTGCTTTGAAAATTTCAACTTTAGAGAGAAGTACTGATTCAAGAAGCTTGTGAAAGATTATCGAAATTTAGTTCTGTAAATTATTTTTCTGTCAAGTTAGCCACTGTTTATGTTTTTCTTTGCAAGGTCACATATAAGCCAATCTGGACTGGCAGGTTGACTTAATTATTGTGCTTATATATTAACGATGTTTTGCTTATTTTGTTTTAACCTCGTTATATTGTCTCATTCATTCAATAAATTCTATAAATTCACCATACATCTAAAATGGTCTCTCAGAGCAGGATTCCATACCACACAATATACATTCTCTCAATCAGGCATTCCACATTATAACAATTTACATGAGCTTAAATAATTATATAATACATACCCGTCTTGGCCATAAGAAGCGAGCACAATACTCGGACTTGAGTAAGCGTTGGATGTGACCCAAGTGCAGTGCACCGCAAACAACATGAGCATCATCAAAAGAGCGACGATTATTATACTCTTGATGTTCATTCCGACTCCTTCCTCTGGCTTTGAATTCTCTTCTTTGGACTTTTTGGCCTTTCCAACCTGCGGAAAAAGAAAATGTTTTTTTCTTTAAAGTTTATTAAATTGGCATGGAATTCGGCAACACAATGAGTAGATGAACCTAGTCAATAGTAAATCCATCTTTAATTATGATATAATTATGATATAATTCAAAATTTGGTAAGTACATCTTAATCAATTAGAGTTATCCAGCTACTCATTCCATAGTATTTATTTCAATTAAACAAAACAACAGAACAAATTAAACATGTACCAACATATGATATTTTTTTCTAATTGGTACATTTTTTTCCCTCCACTGCATGTAAGCAATGTTCATTCAGTCAATTTTGGTGTTTGTGTTTTTTCCCCCATTTATAAGGTTTCATAAAGATGCTGTATGCACTACCGTAGCCTTAAAAACAAGTCATTTATTGTGACATCGCAATTTATGTCCGGAATAAACTACCACCAGGTGTTCTAGTTTCACCTGTTGTTCAACTTATTTTGAACTTATGACAACATGTGAATGTCTACCAATACAAATTGTGTTTACTACTCATAAATTAACACATCACATATTAGAATGACATTTATAGTCATCTCAAATGGAAAATCGATATCATCAGTAAAGATCGTCAACCAGCTTTCTGAACCTGAGCCAACTGCAGTTTTACATCTACAACTTTAACGAAGCTGACAGGACCACTATTAATGCATTTAATTTGACGTGCGTCATTGAACAATGTCGAACCTATTAATAAGGAGAAAAAGTAACCGAGCCTACAGCACAACGACCGTAGTACATGAAAAGATAATAAGATGACGTCACTACATAATTGTTACATGCATGACGTCACAGAATAGATGACGTCATCAAACAATACTTCTCTGCTACGGTGACAGTGACCTCTTGTGGTACTTTTTCTCCCCATTATCATTGCTTTGTAATGTCATAGACAACGTATTTATGTTTCAGCATTATTAGCTTAGTTTGATAAAATGCGGAACTCTAGAAATCATGGTCCTTATGCTTTAGGTCTACTATTGTACCATGACATGCATCAACATTGAAAACACAAACAGTGATAACATTTAACACATGTGAATGGAAAATATAACATGATAACACAAGTAACACAGATAATTGCATCAGTACAACGAAACTGCAGTCTACAAAAAAAAGGGAGAAAAAGCGGAAAATTAGCAGAAAATAGGAGGACACCACGCAACGTCTTTCTACAAAACACTAAAAGGAGTTCGTTAATATGGAAAGGGGTAAAGAAGTCAGTGCAAGCCAGACAACAGATTATGTAAAAATAACCATCATGTAATATAATATTATGACCAACTGTCGAGAAAAGTCTCAACATACGCTAAATTAAGTCAAATGCAGAATTAAAAAAAATTCCCAATTTACTAAATATACTAATATATTGCCAAAGTATTTGCATGAGTGATGTTCAAATTCATTGCAATTTTCTCAGTACATACCTAGTACTGAAACTCACTTAAGGACAGCAGCTTCTGTCCCCTTTATTTACACCATATTGACCAGAAGCTGGCGCCTCTTAAATTTGTAGGGCAACTATTGGCCTGGTGTTTAAACAAGACTAGCATTTAATTTCGACTGGTAGTAGGGGTCGGACAAATCTTATACGTCAACAATAAACAAATATCAACTCGAAGCACCTCAGGGCTAAATTTCAAAACTGAATGACCCAACATTAAATGTTTGTAATGTTACAAGCAACACCTCGTCAGTTTCTCATTGACATCAACATGATTGATAGGGCATCATGGGTATTTGTCGCCTGGCTTGCCTCATAACTGCAGGTTTTAGACAGAGGTCATACAAGGGCGGGGGATTCTTTCAGATTTAGAGGGTGGTACGCAAAGATAAATATGTCACTACTTGGGCTAGCTGAAAGCAATATACAATAGCAAATAGGCAATAATACTAACTAGAGGAATTTCATACTTAAGCCGTGTACTATAGTTTTGATAAACAAAAAGTATTTGGTGACAAATAATTTACCCAAAAAAAAAAAATAAAATAAAATCAACTGAACTTGTTAAAAGACAAAACTACCAAAAACAGTCCCTTTGCTTTGTAATAAAGTTGACATCATCATGACATGATGTAATTCTATAGATGCAGAGGAAACTGGGTAAAAAACCAAGACATGCAGAACTTCAAAAGAACACTAAAAAGGAAGACAATCAAACAATAAACACAGAATGAAGGATACAGTTGCGGACAGAAAGTTTTGCACAGACAGCGAATTTTCGCGATAATGACGGTTACTGACAGACGGTGCCGACAGTTGTCAAACTTTGGACTTTTCAACAGGTTTCATACTTAGCAGTGTTTGTAGGGGCTGATCAAGACTCAAGAACACAATGAAATCACCGCCAGAACAATTGCGAAATTCGCTGACTGTAAATGGGTCAACAGGGGTAAAATGTCTAGTAGAACAGCAGCCATTTGTAAGTTTAATATATCTAACAGATTCTTCAAATAAATCTGGGGGCAATTGGGAACAACTGGCAAAAGAAAGAAGAAAAAAAAGAACAACGAAACATTTGGAACAACTAAGGCATGTACCTCCTTAGCATCGCCAGCGCCCCCTGGTGATCCGGAGGCGTTCCCTATTTTCCCCTTTTTGCCCTTAATTTTGCGCCCCACAGGCGTGTCACTACCCCCCACCCCTCCGGTTCCGTTAGACGTCTTCATGCTGGGTGAGGTGACCTGGCAGAAATTTGAGAAAAATGTTTCGATTAATTGCCGATTATTAGCACACTTAATAAAACTAATTAAGTGTATCCCTTATATTCAATGGTGACTGCAGTTCCCAATAAAATTGTTGTCTCAAACAAGGTAATACCTTAACAAATATAACTGACATTTTACTTAAACCTAAGAATCAGAAACATCATCGAAATTTAGTTAAATACAGGTACCAACCAATCAAGAAATAAAAATTCAGAGGTCACAGATTGATTCTCTACAAACGCTCTTAAAATACCAACCACTGAGCCTTCCATTTCTGCCCAAACCACACATCATAATCCACCGAAACAATGTCCATTTTTAACATATATACATTAACAAAAGACATAACAAAAAATTTCCTACCTTATCATAATATTTCTCATTCTTCTCCTTTTCTCCGTCCGTTATTTTGGGTTTTGTTTGTTCATCTTTCAAGTATATTTGGAAAGTCTTTGAAAATGCTATGGCAGCCAATACGCAAACGACTGGGGTCAAGGTCAGCATCAGACGAACCATGACTCCGGCGAAGTAAACTGCGCTGATGGCGTAAAGAACAACTGGAAAAAGAAACAGAAAATGCAACTATGATTATTACTACTAGACAGCTATTCGAGTAAAATGTATGTATACACCATTTTGCCTCATTGACCTCATTTTGATTATGTCATATATTACGACATTATTACTTCTCCATTGTTCTTGCACTCTGTGACCTCACCATGGCCATTGTCTATTGATAACGTCACAATACTATATCTGAGTGCAAAGAGAGGTCATACTTCTGCTAGGATGCACATTGATTCAGTCAAGAGGGGGGGGGGGGAACTCTTGCAGCCAATAGAATTGCAGTATTATGTTGTAGCCAGCCACCTGGTGGAAATATAGAGAACCTTCCGTGAAAATCCACTATTATAGTTTTCACAAACTGCACTTACTGAATACTCGTTCATCATTGATTTCTTTTATGACAAACCACACTCCGGCCGGAAAAACGGCCACGAGAATGTGGAGATCAAAGAAGAAGGACACCCAGGTGGTCGGCTGATGCTCCGAGACAGATGCTATGATCGGGATATGAATTTTGGCGTAACCCGTGTCCCAGAGTGCGTAGAACCTCCCACTCCATGGGGCGATGTAACCTGTTTGAAGAAAATCAGTTGACAGATGTTTAATAAGTTTCTTATTGCCAAATATTTATAGTTTGTAAATAGACTGTCAAGAAGTCACAAGAATAGTATTACAAAAATTTGACTTAAGTTCGAGAACAATTATTACTTGATTTAATTGTATTTATAAATCACGGTTATATTACTAAGAGTCTATCATGAAATTTTACAATTAAACTGGCCATTCATAAGATGTCATGCAATACAAATGATCTTAGAAATTGTTTTTCTTCTAAACCTAGCTCTAAACAAAACGCAAGATAACCACTGACTCTACAATTATATTTTTTGAAATCCACAGTTCACCACCTCCTGATACTTTGAAATTAGATCAGTAAATTGCACTTACCCGCCCAAGTGAGGCCAATTAGTCCTAAACACACAATTCCAGCAGCTAATATCACGGAAGCAATCAAGAACGTCTTAAACTGCTGCTTCGTCAAGAACGACTGCACATATTTCACAGCTCCAAAAGCGTTTAACAACAAGAAAACACCTTAAAATAAACAAAAAAAAACATTGTAATGATAGCAAACAGCAATGAGCCCTCCAGGGGACTCCCTACAACAAGGAAATATTATTTATCTTAATCTCCACGCCTAATATATTCTTACATACATTTTACACTGTCGTAGAATAAATTGAGTCAAGAGTCTAACACAAGGAGTAACGATAACACACATACTGAGGGCTGTTTCATTTAAAAAAGAGGGGGGGGGTGGCCACACAATTTTCACACCTCCCCCCCCCCCCCTCCTTTTTTTTTTAAATGGAACAGTTAATATACTCCTTCAGAAAGACTTACAAAACACAGCTGAATGATAAAATCTACATTGATTACATTTTTTAAAGATCAGGACTGTCTGAGTTGGTAAACCATCATCTGACAGTTTGGATTAACTACTTAAAATTAAAATGTTTACCAGTGTCATGCATTTATCCAATACAATTTGAAAAGGTCTTAATTTACAGAACAAGAAATATTTAAAAAGTTGCGAAAATAATCGTACCAGCAGCGGCCATATGTTCACTAGTCCTAATAGGCTGAAATCCTACGAACGGAACTTGCATTGACAATACAAGGCCCAGAATATAGAATGAAGTGTATGCTGAAAATAATCATAACAAAATATTTAGCCCCAATTTTACTGAAGCCTCAGCATAGACGATAACACGCTAAATGAGAAATATCTAATCAATTGGGAATTACTACATATGAGATTATATATCAATATCAACAGATTTACTTAACATACCGATGCAAATTTGCAGTGTTAAACACTGTACGTTAGCATACAATAGCATGATATTTAAAGCAAATTTTTTAATCACTATTAAAGCAAATATTATTTCAAGAAATCAACAGAATTACAAAAACTCTGGTATAATAACTTTCATTAAAAATTACATACAAGGCATATTCATACTTCTTCAAATTGAAAAAAAATCGAGACAAAACCAGTGTACGATTTACTGAAGTAAAGACCCACCTATATATATTTTTCGGGAAAATCTTCCCATGAGCAAAAGAACAAATATATGAAGAGGGATGAGGTTGATGATAAAAACATAACCGCCCCATGCCGATACCTGAAAAAATTAATTTATCGAATAAATAAAAATACATCACGTCTTTAAATGATTAAGGGGTTTAGTGCAGTATAGCGGACCCAAAGCTATGCCCATATTTAGCGTCCATTAAAAACAAGTTTTATCAAATATTTAACAAAATTGAAGTTCCAGCACAATTAGAATAACATTTTGTGTAAAGTAGCGGGGGTTTGGGGCGGTAGCCCCCTAGAAAAAGCAAAAATAAACTCTGTCTTTACCGTGAATATGAAAACCGCCATCATAACTAAATTAGTTTGTGACGTCATAAAAAGATTTCAAGCACTTTTACGTCATAGGCCTGGCAAAGAGGCTCGTTAAATATGGTCATAAATCTGGGTCCGCTATACTGCACTTTTTCCTGATTAAGTATTCCACACACAATGAATTGTATGAGAGTTACGATAACTCGTATCAACAATTGTCATTCATTGATATGCTGAAAGTTAGTTATAATATCAAACATCCTCTTGTGTGTTTAATACAGCAATTAAACTTCCTGCTTCTATTTTTTATATCTTTGTCTGCATAGAATTGACGATTAAACAAGCAAAAGTTAGATGGATCAAAATGAATTAGTGGATGTAATAAATGAATAATACCATGTAAAAGTATGAGAGAGCAGTGAGGCAGCCCCAATACAATGTCCCTGTTTTCACTGCTTTTATCTGAAATGAATAAATTATTATTTTTTAAATAAATGAACACCGATAAGTCCTTATTATGTCAACATATTACATTGATTCATGAGTAAGTACTATATGATTGTCAATGCATAGCTATGTGTAGTAATTCATTATTCATCGGACTTCGGATCACTTTTTATATGAAAAAACATTCCTCTCATAAAAAAATCATGTACAAAGTTTAAGATGATCTTATATCCTTTTCTTAAATGCATGAAATATGCATTTTTACAATTATTTTGCTTATGTGATTCAAATTTTTTTTTTTCAATTCAATTTCTTTATTTCAAACCTGCTGGACACGATGCCAACCGGCATATTTTGCCCATTAATAAAGTTGTATAAATGATAATTAATTGGAATAATAATTTAAGATAAATATATAAGAAATTACATATTCATAATTATGATAATTTATTAGTACTCATTTTTCACTTACCCATAAATAATAGGTGAACATTAAGGCAAATATAGCAATTCCCTCATTGTCATAGCTACCGGCCACTGATCGACTGATGTAACCAGGGACTGAAACAAACAAGAAAATGACAGTTACCCTTTCATGTGTGTTTAATGCGATCTCAAGACTCAATCATAAAACGAGCACATATTTTATGTTATGTTTCATGTACAATATGATACCCCTCCCCTATTATTATATTTCATTCATTTAATTCATTTATTTATGAATATATTTAAAAATTGGCGTTCACATACAATAAGAACACCATAAAATTACATCAGCAGCGCTGGCACAGGTCTACATTTCACTAGTTACGTCAGAAAAACTCACACCAGGAATTATTTTGCTCAGAAGTGTTACTATTTGTTGGAAGCCTTATCTGCTAATCCATTTATCTTATCTTAAATCTACAGCAATGACCTTACCGATTGCTATGAAACAAGCAGCAAAGAGTCCAGCTCCTGTGTTCCATAATTCTTTGGTGAGAAAGTAAGTGGCCAAGGAGGTTAAACCACTGAAATACGAGACACAGCAAATCACAAATTAAAGACAGTTATTAAATAGAAACCGGCGTAAATCACAATCTAAATCCTTGTTAATTATGAAAATAAATCAAGCCAAATACTTGTGAAAAGTGCTTGAAATAAGAGGATGCAGGGAAAATCCTCTACAGACTTAAAACTTTTTACTCTTTCTTCAATTACTGTTGAAAAAATAAATTTTCTTGATGCACAATTACATTTCTTTATGTTGTTGTCTCCTGTGAAGTTTCTTATTTCAAGCACTGCTTGTGAATTTTAAACAGGATCATAAATTACATAATATTATTTAGAAAATCTGTTATAACCAAGTGTTCTAAAATCATGAGGACTGATTGTTCACCCAGAAGTTTCTTGGTCTGTTTAGACTCTGTTACATCTGTCATTCTGTCTTTAGGCAGACTGAAAATAATTGTTTGTTTCCGATTTCTGACCGACCCAACTTCACATGGACTGACCTGAAGTTTTTTAAGGCATCTGACAAAAGATGGAAATTCGACACTAATTTTTTTAGTTTTGAACCTTAAATCATAGAGGGGGGGGGGGGAAACAAAAAAAAAAACACTCTGACCTACCGACCCAACTTTTTTAAAACAAAATAATCGGAAGCAAACCTTTTTTTTCAGTCTGCCTTAATTATATGTGTACATCCTCAGAGATTTCATGCGAAAGCCAACATTATATTATGTTTTTACATACCTGAATACGGGAGCTAAAAATACACAAATATCTCGTATGTGTATGGGAATGTTTAAAGAGTGAAGGATGTAATGGATACCACCAGAGGTCACCATCAACCCGGGGTAAACCTGAAATCAACCGAAAGGTCATTAATCAAAGGTCATCTTAATCCATGATGTGCACTCCGGAACATTTGGTGGGCATTCATAATAACCATGGACGTCAATAGACCTCTTAATTATTTATGAATTTGAGAATATTAGATAAATAACTGATGTGCATCATTATTCAACAACAATTGATTAATCATCACAATGAAAAAATTGCTTTTGTGTACATCAGATCCGCGATCTAGCAAATATATTTAATACAATGAAGTCTCATCTAATTACCATGGATACCAACAAAGCATGATGTGTTGCAGGTAAATTCAGGAATACAATCATTAAATCTACCTAATTAATATACAAACAAAATCCTTTATTTTTAGTTTAAATTAATTTTTCTCTTGTTATGTTTAACAAATGTGTGATGACATATATGATATCTCACCATGTCTTAACTTCCTAATTCTTACAGCAAAGCATTCATTGATGTAACAGTTAAAAAACATATGTTGCAACTTGCACTTCATAATGACTGAACTGAGACAATCAATGGGTAGTCTGATGCATGCTTGAACAGTGTTGAAGTTAAATATTCAAAATTCAATAATTGCTTAATTTGCCTTACACAACAAATGATTATCACAATGAGACTGCATTTTACATGGGGCTATTGATTGGAATCACTATGAACATTGATTTTGCATTAATTTACATTTAACATTGTTGTAAATATAATAATTTATAATACTGCCTATTGAGAGCTACAACACGTACAATGATCAGACACCAAAAATTCTGAAAATTTCAAGGGATGGTGGGGCACCATCATAGAAACACCTGGCCTCTGACTGACTGATGGCTATTTAGGCAAACCAACACGGAGGCTGCACAGTCAGTCAGCTAAGACACGGGAAGCCCTGTCGGCCTGCCACGGATTGCTCCTGCCTCCAAGGGGGACTTATAAATCTTGTTTCGTTCCGCTTTCTGAACAACCCGAATTCATAAGTTCTGACCAAGCTCGTCATGGCCAAAAATCCATGCATTTATTGTGCATATGACCAGTCCAGCTACAAAATTACCCCAGCAAGAAATACTGTAGCAGCCAATTTAAACTTAACTCAGCTATGTAGCTTTAAATTGTGTGCTTAAAAACATGGGGCAAACCACTGGAACACACTCGGCCCACAATTTTTCAAAGGATTGGACGAAATGGAGGACTCCTTGGTCAACAGGGGGGAGCTGTACACCGGTTCTCGCACAATTCTGATGTCATCAATGTATTCAATGCTTACTCCACCAAAGAAAGTTTGCAAGGACCGGCATGTAGTTCCCCATGCTGACTCTAAAGTCCCCCATTGGAACTAGGCATGTGAACCCCCCCCCCCCCCCCTTTCTTCATACTAACTTTTCCACTCTGGTGTCAAATGCTCAGACTCTAACAAAAATAAAATAAGATTATAGTTCCTTACCGTTCCACCCACAATTCTCCCCAACGGGTACCAAGCCCGTTCGTCAAACCAATTAAGGAAATTGTAGAATCCATTCTCAACCATATGATGCGTGGATCTATAGTTGAACCTGCAAAGAGTAAAATCAATTACACAACTGAAATCAAAACAACAAGCAGCTTGTCATTTGCAACAGCTGGCATGTTACATGTGTAACAATTACATCTAACAAGGGAGGGGGGGGGGGCAGCATGTTCCAGTAATATTCATTAATCAAATCAAATGACTAGAAATCTACACCACGAAAGATTAACCATTAACACTATGTAATAACAGATAACTCTGACCAATCAGCCTACCCCACATGTATAACAGCTTTTAGAATTCTGAAATGTCACTGACAGATAAACAGATTTTTTAAGCCACTCCCCCCTCAATTCCTCATCATGTAACGCATGGTTCCACGCAAAGACAATCTCCAGGAAGCCCGTTTAATGGTTGCAGCAAGATAAGGCACATATGTCTAATATCAAACACACCCAACATCCATTGGCACTGCTTTGACAGCATGGATGCAGATGTATATCTCATACTATCAGTCATTCCATGTCACCATGCAGTGCCAGGTCACAAGAATGCACTCACCATGGATCGAACTCATGGATTATGCTCTCAAATCGAATGACTGCAAAGAGTCGAGAGCTGAATCCTGCTATCCATGCTAAAGTGAGCACAAAAAATACAATCAAACTCTTCCAGCCGCCGGGATTTCCCAACGCAGACCGAATATCTCCCTTCCCACCGGCGTCCGCCATCATGGCTTGTCAGAGTCAGCCACGTTTTTCCCATTAACCAATCAGAGATCGAGTAATTGGGTCATTCTGGTACATCCGCTAGATGGCGTTGGATATTTTGCGCCCTCTTGTGTTCATGATGACTTTCTACTTCAGCCAATCAGAATCGAGGGAATTAGGTCAAGATTAGTTAAGTAGAAATTAAATAGGCGGCGCAGCAATCGTTCTAGACTTGTACGCCACCTGTCTTTATTTAAAACGTCAACCATATGTTTCGGCTGATGGCATTAAGAAAAATCCTAACTTTTTGATCATTTCCTGGTGCAAGTAAGCTTTCTTATTAATAGAAAATTATATATATACATTGTGTAATTGCTGAATTTTAGTTAAAGTGTGTTCCTACATTATAACGGTGTTTGTCAGTGTCATAATATGTAAAAGGCTTGAGTCTTGTTGACACTGACACTACACAATTTGCTCTAGGCCTATATAATAGTGACTATACTGACACTCGACAGCTGTCACATTGATATTGTTCCTTTCACAGAATTTCTGCTTTCTTCTTCAGATAGTGTGAAATATGGCAGATCTTCCCATTGACATCCATTACAACAAACTACTTGGTAAGGAATTAAGATTGTGCAATTGCTTGATTTTGTGCATGTACAATGATATTGACACAGTGGGATTTTTTTTTTTAAATTCTAGATTGGTTAATAAATCGAAGGCACTGCCAACAACAGTGGCAGGATGATGCTTTGATAGTTCGAGAAAAAATCAACAATGCTATTCAAGATATGCCACCAGTGGAGGAACTCACAATACTATTGCAGGGCACTTGTAAGTAGATCTAGTTCATCATGTTCATCGACATTGTAAACAATTCAGTTCAAAATGAGAGTTGGAGGGCCATATTTCTTCTAATGTCTATTAAACAAATATTTATAGATGGAGATTGGTTGGTAATTTGATATGCTAACATTGTTTGTCGATTTATGTTTGATCATCAAATTTATATGAATGTGACTGGTAATTAACAATCTTGAGTCAATCAATTATCATGGGCCTCAGTTTCAATTCATTTATTGGTCACAGAGATTAACATGAACAATAGAACCAACTTGTCTCCAAATGGCAGCATTGGCAGGCTGACACTTAATGTTTACAACTATATGGTGTGCACCTCTTTTATCTGTTCATTCATAGCACAATAATATTATTATGGACAAAATACATCTTACCTGTATTTCATTTGCATTTTTTTCCAGATATTAATTTCTTCCATTGCCTTCGGATAGTGGAATTATTGAGGGACACTGAATCAGGGAGCAAGAACATCTTTGGTCGATATTCATCCCAGCGAATGAAGGTTTGTTCATCAGTTCCTCAAATTTATAACCACATAAAATGTTCGAGTTTTATATAATTTTTGATTAAACATCATATTCTAATTTTCTTTCAGGACTGGTTAGAAATTGTCAAACTATATGAAAAGAATGAAGTTGGTTTAGGTAAGTATTCAATACAGAAGTTCTGTTCTGTTCTTTTCTGTTCTGTTCTATTCTATTCTGTTCTGTTCTGTTCTATTCTATTCTATTCTGTTCTATTCTATTATGTTCTATTCTATTCTGTTCTGTTCTATTCTATTATTTTCTGTTCTGATCTGTTCTGTTCTGTTCTATTCTGTTTAAATAGTGTTGTTTTATTGATTTCAGCTGAAGCGGCTCAGTTGTTGATGAGGAACGTGAATTATGAAATTCCTTCTATGAAGAAACAAATGGCAAAATGCAAACAAACAGAAAAGGTATGAATTTCATACAGAGAGATGAAACATAATTCTGAAATTTTAGATTTTAGCAGAAATTTTGGGTTTAGTGCAGTATAGCGGACCCAAAGTTATGCCCATATTTGGCAGCCATTAAAAATTAAATTTATCAAATATTTCACAAGTTTTAAGTTCTAGCACAATTGAAATAACATTTGGTGTAGATAAGCAGGGGTTGCGGCAGCCCCCAAGAAAAAGCAAAAATAAACGCTGTCTTTACCGTGAAGATGAAACCGCCGTCCTAACAACATTAATTTTTGTGACGTCATAATTACATTTCAAGCATTTTACGTCATAGGCCTGGCAATGAGGCTTGTTAAATATGGTCATAAATCCGGGTCCCCCATACTGCACTTTTTCCGAAATTTTAAATGAGTTTGAGTGACCTGGTGAAAGAATGCATCTGGTTATCCGGCGTATTTAGAAAATTATTATCAGTGGCTCTCTCTTGTGATTCAAATAGTTCCCTCTATTTTGAGCAATCGAAAATTAAAAATACAGCAAAGCTATTTTTCAGAATGGTTGGTTGTATTTGTTCCATTAATTATTGCAGGACTGTAGCAGAAAGGAGAGTGAATATGCTAGTACCTCTGCAGAATTCCGAGAAAAATATAAGCAGTCATGCAGGCAACTCGGAATTGAGGTAAGGAGCCTTAATTTATCAAGGAACATCAACAGGAAATGCACTTAGGATGATGTCACATATAAACTATTTTGTCCATTGTTTCCAGGGTAAAGCAGTTAAGAGTGAACTGCTGGCTCTCGTGAAAGATCTTCCTCTCACTTACGGTCGTGTCACTGCTAACATGCAGGAAGTACAACTGCGAGCTGCTGCTGAATATTACTCTGATTTCGTAACATTCACAAATTGGTAAGATCCTGTTCATTCTTGATATTGTTGAATATTGTTAAAAGTGAATAATTCTATGCTATGTATAAAGAGTTTCAAATTGAAACTTTCAATCATTACCTAATGACTGAGATTGCGATCTATGATAAAGTCGCCAGTTCAGAATGTCGACCAGAAGTTATTGCAATCAAATGTTTAGTGTATTAAAAATGGCGTATGTGTTCGGTGAAGCTAAATGGGTTCTAGTAACCACACTAGAACTAGCACTACCAGTTAAACACCAGAGGTCACCAACACCGAAGTGAATATAAACTGAACATTGTTTAATGATGTCATAGATTAGGTCTGCCATTTTGTAAGATGAAGAGACTGTAAAATGAAATTTCCTAGAGGATTCTCATTTTCCCGTCAACAAAGATCGCTGTGCATGGAGCTGGCACAGTGATCTGTGCCCCAATTTCTGCCGAAAGACGGCGCTTGTTTGTTGCGTAGCACCGTCCGTCTGAGAACTGACGCAAAGCTCAAGGGATACAGTAAAAAATAGATCGTTGAAAAGGCGTAGCATCGCCGATAAAACGCTTGTTCAGTGCCATTTACGAAAATAGTACTTTCTGTAGTGTGTGGAATTCCACGGTAAAGTTGTTCAAGTCAAAAGAAATCGTCTGAACCAGTTTCACAGCAAGTGGCTTCTTGGAAGAAAGAAATAAGGCGTAGTAATTGCATTACTTTGTGTGCAGACGACGCGCGGAAGCATTTCCCTCCCCGATTCTGGGGGAGCGGCAAATCGGTTATGAGAAAGGTGTCTGATTAGCCCATGAATTAGTTTTTTCCACCAGAGGACAGCACCTGCAAGTCTATTCATTGTCCCAAGAATGAGTATTGCAATGTTATATTATAGATGGCAGTAAATGCAATCCTCCACAAATCCAGTCCGTCATGAAGATGAGTGGATTCTGTTCAGCCTTTTAAAGAAATGTCGCATTTTAAGAACGAAAATAATTTTATTATTGAATATATGATCATTTCAGTGAAGAAATGGGCAAAGAATGTGTTCCGCTGCTTAGATACGTTATTTCAAATGGAAACACAACCTGCTACCAGTATAGAACAGGAAACGTTCCAACCAAGGTGGAGCCACTGCAGCTGGACTTGACGTTTGCCGAGGATGAAAATAAAACCGAGGCAGCGGATGCTGAGGTAGGGTTCTCCAATGAAGGATATTATTAAATAGTCATAATTTGGCTGGTGTTTCATCATTACATCTGCCTCATCTGGTATGATAGAAGTATGATGCAGAAGAAACTCATCATTTGGCTAAACAATTAACTTTTCATGTGACAAATGTTTTTGAATAATTGGATGATAATCAAGTAAAAATTTTACTTGCTCAGTAACAGGAATTACTCAGAGCCTGCAATTTATAACTGATTTAGTTTCCCAAAATTAAATTTATTTCCTGCAAACTATTTAATAAATTACATCGTATGCCTCATAGTGTCCTTGACCCATGTGATTGGTTGTATACTATTATTGTTTTGTATCTTTGTTGTTATTAATTTTTCATCAATATCTATTGATGCAGATTGATTGGGGAGCTTTGGACAATGAAGGAGTAGACTATGGAGGGTCAGGTGACAGCATAGACTTCGGTGAAAATGTAAGTATCAGAATGAAAAATAATTATAATTGCTTGCTCTTTCATGTTAATTACCTGTGTATCTACTGATTTAAAGAACACCGTTTTTTTGAAAAAACATGGAAGGAGGGGGGAGGGGGGTTCTCCAAAAGAGAAAAATAGGAGGGGGGTGGTTGACCAGTATTTTCTAAATATCTTAATGTAGAAAAAAGAGGTTTCCGTCAAAAAGCCTAAAGCGGGGTTTTTTTTTTAAATGGAACAGCCCTTAACATTTTTATGTATAACAATTTTGGTTGCCATTGTTGGCCAATCTGAGAAGATGTCATTTGAGACAAACTAAATAGAGTATACTACTTGATCTTTCAACATGAAATAATAACAATTCTGTCCAATCTACTGGAAGAGAGGTTCACATTTTCAGTATTACGTGTGCTAAGATTGTTCTATTATTAAAGACTGGTAAATTATACACAAAACCTTTGATTACATTGTGTGGATGTGATATTAATAAACATAAATATATAAAATTCATCCTGCCTTTTACACTAAAATTACAAAATAGCTTTTTAACTTTTTTTTGTTTTAGGATTTTGCCAATGAAATTGACTTTGGTGATAATATTGACATAGAAGTGGTTGCAGATTGTGAAGATATAGTTATTGGTAAGATGAGTACTAAATTAAATGCTATGTCATGCTTCGATCTGCAGTTAAGTGACTGTTAAACTGTTGAATTTGACACATTTCTACTTTATTTCTAACAGAATCTGAGCAAGGTGTTGCCAAAGGGACGGATGCTTTATCAATTTTGGACAATTCTGCAACTAGAGTTGAATTGTTGAACCAATTGTTGGAGGTGAGGAATGTTTTGGGCAAGACAAAATTTCTTCTACATATTTTCACATTGTCCGTTCCCTTGGGGATGATACGGTGTTGTCCTGGAATGGGACCTTCAACAGAGCTGGCCAATATGGAATTGGCAGATGCCTTAACCATTAGGCCACCCAGCGTGAAAATTAATCCTTGATATGATATGAAATTCTTTTTCCACCTAATCCTAGAGTGTATTAATTCTAAAGCCAGCTTTTTTTCAAAGTGCTGTTTATAATGATGAATTAGGTATTAATTAGTTATTACCTTTTAATGTACACTTCATAATTCCTTTTGAATATTTATTCTACAGTTGGAAGGATTTCTAAAGCAGCGAATTGGAGAAATGTCAGATCAAACAGATGTGATAGCAGGCAGTTTATTCCAAAATGCTCCATCGTCGTTGCATGTTGCTAAGGAAACTGTACAAAGCATGCTGGGAGATGTAGCGAGCATTTTGGAACAACTCAATTCCCGGAAAATGCAAGATCTGATTATGATCAGAGGCTCACCAAAGTGAGTGATTTTTACTGTTTTAACTGTGGTTGAAATTTTGCAGAGAAGTTTTATTGATTTGTAATATGCCAAATATTGCATTGAAGAATGCAGCCAGTCTTTACTTTTTAATACATCTGTTTCTGCAATTCAATCAAATAAGTTGTTCTGTCTGATTAGTAACTCATATATATGTTATATGAAGAAACATAATATTGTAGAGACAACAGGTATTTAATGACACCATATGACTTCAATCTAAAAAGAATAGTGCCATGTTAAATTTCATTATAAAATTGATCCGTTTGAAGCTGTGAGTAAAGAGTGAAGTTTCTGTTTGTGGGTAAAAATACTAACTTGATTTAAATTAATCACTGAAAATCATGTGTGATCCTGCAGATACGTTAACCGGCTTGTGGAGAAATTGAAAAAAATTCAAGACAGTTCGGAGAAGGCAATGTCTCTTTCGCGTTTGATGGTGACAAGAAGCCAAGAAGCCAGGGAAGAAGAAGAGAGTGTTCTTCCTAGGCTCAATTTGATCCGAGAAAAAACTATGGGGCTCAAAAAACAGGTAAGACTATGCTGAGGCAAGTAAAATACCCCACTCTTGGGATTAATAGTAAAAGAATTTATGTAATTTTATGTGACGATCAGAATTTGAAATTTACTCACTGGTTAAACACCTATATAAAAAGTCAAAGAATTTAGTACCAAATAAATGTTGTTCATTTTCAGATCGAAGGAGAAATTTCCAAGAAATATCAAAACCGAAGGGTCAATATAATGGGAGACATTAACACTGTATAAATATATAATTGATTTATGAAATGTGTGCTATATTAATTGTTAAACAATAAGTGTTAAGCTTGAATTATTTTATTGTGCAATAAATTTATAACATGTTGCATTTACTCTTGTTGGTTAAGGGAATAAATATATTCTGCAATATATTCAACAACTTTTTTATTGAAAAAAAAATTAAATGATGGGATCGTTGTTTAATTATGTGTCCAGAAATTATGTAAATGACATATTATTAAATTTCCAATCACATTAATTATCTGCACGACCATTATTCAAATCCACAGTGCCTTAAAAATGTTCCATTGCAATCTGTGTTGCAATTTTTGGCTATGGAATAAATATTTTTGTTCTTAGGGCAAATTCCATATTTTTAGTACAATGTTTAAAAACTTTTTATTCACTATTTTTAAATATTAAAAAAGGTTCATATGTTCTCAGGAAGGTTATAGAGCCTAGCAAAAAAATGGTTCCATTGGCAAACAATGCAAATTTTTTCTGTTTCAAAGTGCTTCTGACATTTCAAATCGCTTGCTTGGCTGGGCAAATTCAATAGCATTTGAAGATTTTTCACTGTTTTAAGACAAAAACAAAGCTTGATTACATTTCGTTTGAGGACTTAGAAATTATTTTCAGTGTATGCCCATCTCACTGTGTAACCACTAATATGCTAGGCACTGGAATTGTAGGGAAGCTCATACAAAACACTATGCAATAATGACTCAGCAAAAATATATCAGTTGGCCACCTGTTGGTAGTGCTGTGAACTAAATTAGTAAATGGGGGCAAAGGGTTTTCAGTTTGGACAGACGTCTGTCTATGTGGTTAGGTGGAAGAGCATTCACTGACAGGTCATGGGTTACAAATCTGTGTTGATCACCGGAGCCAACAGAGGCTTGGGGTATGAAATGGTGAGGCAACTGTTAGCCAGGAAGGAGGGGCCTGAAGTCATATTTGCAGCTTGTAGACAGCCCAGCTCTGCTGAGGTTTGTATTTACATAATGTGTTGCCACCTCTTATGGGTCTTTTCGAGATGGTAATAATATTATACAATAATGTACATGTTTCTTCTCAGATAGTTCATAGATAGTTCAGAATTGTTCAGGGTTCCCACAGTAATGGATAATCTTGAAAAATCTTGGAAAATTGTTGTCATGGAAAGGTCATGGTAGAAATTGTATGGAAAAGTTGTGGAATTTTATAAGACAAAAAAAAAAAAAAAAAAAAAAAAACCACTGCAATAAAAAAGGGTGGTGAGGATGGCTGTAACGGGTGTGTGGAGGCCATTATAATTTGCAAGCGTTGACTTTGTTGTGCAGATTTTACGAAAGAAAGTCAGGGAAATTGTGAATGGTCATGGAAAAGTCATAAAATTTAATTTCATGATTTCTGTGGGAACCCTGATAGTTGTAGTTCTGCAATGATAAGGACCTGCCTTTGGAATAATATATCTGGCAATATGAATAAATCAATGCAATATATTTGATACATGTATGCATGTTTAAAATTATAACTGGCAATATAATATATACATGTATTATTAGATAAAACACAACAATTTAAATCATTGATGTCAAATAAAGAACCTGAAATGATATATGCTCTTGGTAATTTCCTAAATAAATTAAGTAATGTAGACTTAAATTTCCACTAGGCTCCTCTGACATGCCACTTCCTTGACAACTGCCATCATAAATTAGATGAGTCAAAATGCCAGGGTCAGCGCAATGTTGCCTGGTATTTTTCTCTCCCATATTTCATATGAAACCTACATGTAAACTGCAAATTTTAATTTGTATTGTGATATTATTATCAGTATTTTGTATATAATTATGAAAATTTTAATCTTATTTGATGTTGTGATCAGTATTTTTGTTAAATGCTTCACTGGTTGATATGTGATTTATGTTTTATGTAAATCTTATACTCTATGTTTTATGTAAATCCTACTGTAAGGATATTATTACCTTGAATTTTTAGCTATATTTAGCATATTATGATTTATGTATAAAATAATGAGAACCTGTATAGCATATTTCTGTAGACCGGTGTAGCTTTAGTTAGATTTAGTGAGTAGAGCTGTAGTTATATGTGACAAATGTATCTTTTCTGATATGAATCAATGTCAATAAAAGCCATATATATATATTGTAAATGTTTTTGTCTTCAGGAATTGAATAAATTGTCGAGCAAAGACCAGAGATTGCACCTTGTGAAAATTGGTAAATATAATCATTTGTTCTGGGCAGGGTGGTAGGTGGGTGAATTAGGGTTTTACGTCCTGTTTGTCTTCATCTGTTGGACTGATGAGGATAGGCAGGGACCATGGCAATGAGATGATGGATGAAACAGCCATCCAACTTATCCTTGACCGGGAATTGAACCCCGGGACTCAGTGGTTGAAAGCCCAGTGCGCTACCACTGAGCTAGGCCCCACACCCTATAACTTGCAAAGGAGAAGGTCTGCATAGGTCTGCATAGGAGACTGCTAGCAACGGTTACGATTCTCAACAACAGCTAAACTTACTCAAATCTTTTTGATTCCTACTAATGTGATTTTGAATCAGTGTCTTGGCTGTGATAATAAAGAGAATTGCATGTGACTATGAAACACATACTGATGTGTAGGTCAGTGGAGGCTGGTGTGGCTTTGACCATTAGCTCACAGAGCTCCTCCATATTTGGTCATCAATTAACATAATATATGCAGCCTCTTCTGAACGTTAATTTCCCAGAAATTTAGGATGAGATCTCTGTGAGAGTGAAAGTTTTGGCATTACAAATAGCTACTCTACTGTGAGGCCACACCTTTTGTAGATGTACTGGTCAATGGTCAGTTCAAAATGTCATTAATGTGAAAATACAATACAATACAGTCATATTTCTATCATTGGGTATGTTAAGAATTTGTCATGGTGCATTCATGCTTCATTGCAGTAAGTGGCCAACTTGATTAATTAAACAGGGGTATAACTTGAACAGAGTCCTTATTCTGCAAACTCGGACGCAAATGTGGGGCATGTTGAATTGGCTAGTACATGAGTGGGCACTGGTCTGCTAATTCATGAATAAAAACAATTCAATGGAATTATAGAAATGGAGTTGACTGGATTGAGTTAAAGTTTTGGTGCGTTTTATCAGATTTTGGTGGAAATATTAGAGCAAAATATGCATGGTACTTTTAACGGATTTATCACGATTTTAATATATTAAGCCGGGTGAACCCATCTCTAAGTAGACTTTACATGTGGATGTTGTTTGTTTGCAGATGCAGATGATGCATCATCATTTGAAACTGCAGCTAAAGAAGTAGAAAACAAACTGCATAACCAGAAAGGCCTCAATTTACTCATCAACAATGCTGGTATTTTTGACACATTAAGTGGACTCCCTAGTGTCAGTGCCGAAGGTTTAGCTGCCTCTTTTAGGATCAATGCTATCGCTCCGTTATTGATTACAAAGGTGGTTATTACTCCGTCTCTCAGAGTGTGATTAATGCATTAATTTTTAACGGAATATGTAGGATTTTATATATAGATTTTTAAAATGTATTCATGTATCTATTAATTAAGGCCCGTCAGATATTTGCTGTTGTAATGGCCACCACTGACGGATCCAGGGGGGGGGGGGGGGCAAATTATAACTTAAGGTTGTCCCTGTCAGTCATTTCATAGGAGGGGGGGAGGGCCTGGAACCGCCAATGATGGCCACTTTATATAAAAGTTATACAATACAATCATATTCCGTCCAGAGAGTCAAAGAGTGCAGCTATATAGTTTGGGACCAGTAGAAAAGCAAATACTTATTCTAATATATAATAATTATATTTCCAGGCCTTTTTGCCACTTCTACAGTCAGCTGCCAGCAAGTGCGGAGGGGCAATGGGAAGTAGTAGCAAGGCAGCAGTGGTTAATATTTCTTCAGGGTATGGTTCTACTGGAGAGGGAGGAGGGGGTATGTACCCCTATAGAGCATCAAAGGTAGTTGTCAGGAAATACAACATCTAATTTCATTTTAGAATGTCCATTTTATTATTGATATCTGCAACATAGCCACTCAAGCTTAGATATTTCTGTTACAATTGTATTTACTGGTAATTAAGTTTCAAATGAATTTTTTGGCACAAACCTTTTGATTTCTATACAGGCAAGTTAAGTCAAAACTATACATGTAATGTTAAGTCATGGTAGGCATAAAATAATTGTGTGTTTTGTTTTCCTTTTTATTTTTTGCATTATCTCCAGGCAGCCCTGAACAACATAACCCATACCTTGGCTTGTGACCTCAAAAGTGACGGAATAGTCGTCATGTCTGTCGATCCCGGATGGGTACGGACAGACATGGGTGGGTCAGAAGCACCTCTGTCCGCGGAAGAAAGTGTCTCGGCAGTTTTGAAGTTAGTGGACAACCTTTCGGAGAAGCATACAGGGACATTCGTTCACAGAGACGGAAGGCCATTCGCTTGGTAGTTATTTATCCCAAATCGGGCCAGCGTCGTTTCTATATCGGCTGCCATCGGTACAACATATATTTTTCACGTCGACGACATCGCGCTGACATCGATAATATTTGGGTATAATGCATGCTCCTCTACACTGTATTTTGAAATTGTGATCAATTAAAGTTATTATTTTAGTAAGTTGGAATTTGTTAATTTTTTCATCCCAAAAATCTTTACTTTATTTAGACTGTATTATTCCTATTGACCTATTCTGGATATGATTGGCTGAAATGTCCTGCTTGTGGTGAACATAATATCAGTAAAAACCATTAAATGTCTCAATTAAGAGTCAAGAAAGTTTATTTGCACCTATACAAAAATATACACTTGTCACATACATACAAACTCATACAGGGAGTAGGATAGGTGTGGGTCAACTCCCAATGCTTACAAGCTGTGGTGGAAGTTGTCCAATGAACAGAAAAAATTAATAAAAAATGAAAAATTATTAATTCGAACTAACAAAAAGCAATACAAACTGAAGAATAAATACAAATTATTAATAAGTATCAATAAGTATTAGGTACAAAGGAACATTAGAAAGAAAATAAATAAAAGGGGGTGGGGGGAAATGTTCGATTTACAGACCAGTCATAATATAAATTATGTTAGTATAAGGTTGTTACCAATAGCAAATTAGCTGTCCTGGCAGGTTATATAATTTAATTGGTCAAAAATAATGTTGCTTGCATGTTAAAGCAAATTTGTCGCCTTGGCAATGTGCCTTACTGATAATTTAACAACATGGTGGGCGTTGCCGGTTCGCAATTTCAGATTCAATGCATGCTATGAGCAAAACACATACACATTTTTGTTCATAATAAACTTCGCATTTTGAAAATCGGACGAAAATTGAAGGAGCTGTGTAATAAAATGTATTACGAAGTGACAAAGCTAATGACGTTCACGACGTTCGTCTGTGCCTCGTCTTCTGTAATATTTGCCAGACAATATATTGATATTCTAAAATGAAATGGTGGTACTGCCTTATTTGCCGTAAGCACCATTGGATGCTTTAAAGGTCCTACATTGTGTGAAGCATTATCCACCATATCTTTTAACTACATTGTCCATACTTATTGAGGTCATAAAATATCAAAATGTTCAAATAAGCAATGTATAACCATTTTCTTGCATGTGTAAATACTACAATCATAGCTAATTGAAGAACTCAAATCCAGCATTTGACACCCTGAAATTAGATAATTTCTCCAGATTAGTTCTACATATTGGAACATGAAATTTGTCAGACTGACGCCTCCCGATAAAACTATTATTTAGTTAAAATAAGTCATCGAATATATCAGGTACAAATCCCTTTAGAAATTTATAAGAAAGATCAACTATGTTTGTAGATATGAGAGTTTAAGGTCTTTGAGAATAGGTTCAGTGTTCACATAAAATCCAGCTGATGCTGAACCTTTGGAGTCTGAATAATGATAATATTTAGCTTTGTGCTGCATTTCCCCATACCTCAATACAGTATAGCAGATGTGGATATATAGAAAGGAATAAAGGAATAATATAGTATCTTAAGTGAATGCTTAGTAGAACTTTCCGTGCTTTATATAGAATTCAAAGTCCTTTTGAAACTTTATTTTTAACATGTTGATTCGAATGTGCTTAGACTAGTTAAGTTTTTAATCAAGCGTGACTCCAATAAATTTAGTATGTTAAACTTTTTCTGTACAACCAATCCACAACTTTGATAATTTCATCATTCGTAAATCTCATTAGTTGTTCCATCGATCTACCTGTAATAAATATGTTTGTGTTGTCTGCAAACAGAATAGGGAGTGAACGTTTTTATAATTTTCTTTTCTGAATTCATATTATTAAAGGAGACCAACTGTTGTCGTATGCACAAGTAGTCTTTAATCCGTGAGAAAGCGTTACCCCTAAAAGGTACTTCTGGTCATGAAAATGATTGTTACTGTATTTCTTTTTATATAAGGTGGCCATTGCAACTTCAAATATCTAACGGGCCTTAATAGTTACATGAATCAATTAAAAAAAAATTCTATTAAAAAATCCTGGTTATTCAATTTTTAATGCATTAATTCACGCTCTGAGAGACTGAGTAATAATAACTTTTGTAATCAATAACGGAGCGATAGTATTGATCCTAAAAGAAGCAGCTAAACTTTCGGCACTGACACTAGAGAGTCCACTTATGTCAAAAATACCAGCATTGTTGATGAGTAAATTGAGGCCATTCTGGTTTTGCAGTTTGTTTTCTATTTCTTTAGCTGCAGTTTCAAGCGATGATGCATCATCTGCATCTGCAAACTAACAACATCCATAGGTTGTTCTTTTTTTAAGCTCTGTACATGTGCAGCATTGATTGAGACGTGCATTTTCCTGTGGTTTCAGGAAATTTGCCTCATTCCTGAGTGGCTGCAGATCCCGTTTGCTGGATAATTTTCCTGTTAGCCAACACTAGGTCTTATTTGAAGAATCTGGTGTTACGATCTTGCATTGGGTAAGCATGGGTGTTGTAGAATCTTCTGTAGTGGAGGTGATTCGATTGGAATAGAGCTTGGGATGACAGAGGCCTCCAGCAAGGTTATTTTATTTCTTTTTTACAGGGAGTTATGGTCAGTTTTCATGTTTTTCCTTAAAGCTGGAGTTAAGTTGTATCCAGGAATGCATCTTCCACAGGACAAAGTCTGCTCACTCCATGCAGCTTTTGTTGCATGGCCTAGCAAGATCTCATGGCAATGGCATGGTTTTTTTAGCTGTAGCCCTCTAGCAGTAGACGTCTAAATACGCACATCACTAATCAGGTAAGCCAACTCAAGCGACGCACTATCGCTTCAAAAAGCTCAAATGTCACTGCAGGCCACGTTGCTGCGCTAAATATAGATACATTTAAACATAACCGCTCATTAGTTGGTGCACAGATCTCCGCATCATGGTGGCTCCACAAATTATGTCTGGTCATGAAAATACTTTGCTCACAGAGTACTTGAATTTCATCAAATTTATTTATACTATAGCATTTTCAAAATTAGGGCAAAATTGGGAAAATTCCTACTTTTTTGAAACCTCCAAATAAAAGACACTATTTGCTTTACATGAATGAAATTGTATCAATAAAATATCTAAATTATAGTATTTTCCCTTATTATTAGTTTTACACCTCATTTTGATATTCATTTCATGCTAATTACAAAATAATGGAACATCTAAAAAAAATGCTAAAAATGTTCTTAAATTGTGTTTTTGGAAACTCTACCATTAATGCACTTACCCTAACAAAATGTTACATGTTATTACTCTATATATAGCTTAGCTGTGCATTTTGATAGTCACATTGACATATCTGAGCTGTGTTTTAAAACATTTAGTGAAAACAAAAAACAAAAAACATAACTTCTGTTTCCAGAGAGCAGGACTCACACACTCATGCACCTACATGCATACAAAACTTAGTAAGAATATGTCTAAAATAGTGTTGAGATACCTTTTTAGGGTTTCATGACAATTTATGACAGATAATTTTATTTAATAAGGAAAATATGAAACTTTGGTACTCTTTCAAACCCTCATATCAACGACTCTATGATCCTTACATCAGTAACATTTTGCCAATGATATATCCAGATTATAGTACTTTCACGTTTAAGCTTCTTTTTGACATTTGTTTCATCATTCTTTTTTTGTTCATAACATTGGAATATCTGAAAAAATTGACAGCCGTAAATGTTGTACAATTCATGTGCAATTATTAAATATTTGATCATAGTATTGCCATGCTCAACCCATACAATAGTTTTTGTTTATAATTAGCAATTTTATAATAATTAGTTGCATGATGATCTATATTAATTTCACTTGACTCCAATAATATATATAGTTCCTTCAGTTACCAGCTAAATTTAAACAGTGAGCAAAAAATATTTTGAATTATAAAGGCATTAAAATGGGTGTGTTGAGTATCATTCCATACGAAATAAACCTTTAAGATTTGGTAATTATTTGTATTTAGACTTTATTTATTTAAATACAAGTAAATACAAACCTTGAAGGTTAATTTTCATACATTTTCGTTAGGATCATTGCCATATCCCATATATGACTATTTTGGACACATAAATGATAATCTTAGTTGTAGATTAGTTAAGGGAACATGCTATTGTGTTGATATTTCTAGACTCAGACTCAAGACAAGTTTTATTTCCCGTATACATATACAAACCTAAGATAATTTCCTATCGCTACCAGAATATTTTTCATCCCGATCCCAGCAGACCCTACTAGACAGATTTCAGCATTATATCTAGTTTGGAGAAGGCAATGAGAGACACTGTATATCATGATGAGACGCCACTTAGAAGATTACACTTAAGTATATATAAATGTGTATGTCACAGTTGATTAAGAGGAATGGCATATATAACAGTTTCTTACAGAGCAAATTGTTTGATACCACACATACTTGCTAATTGAATTTGATGTAATTTACAAAACTATGGAAACTATGTGTGGTAATTTTATTCTTTATATTAGCTGGACAATTATTATATATATTGGGCAAACAAAATCTTATACTTTTGTTTGTGAAATAATGCTTACTCTGTGGGGTGACCAAATTTTTTGCATTTCTGGTTTCATATTGGTGAATTTCAGAGTGTCTTTGGTACATAGAATTCGTGAAATAAGATGGAAGAGTTCCGTTTTCCAGCTTGAAGGCAAACTTGAGTTCCTGCAGAGCACACAGATCTGTTACCTTCAGACTCAATACTCCTTATTGTGCATAAAATCTTTAAAACAGAAAAATTAAATGGCAAGAAAAGAATAGAGATTACTTTTTATGCTCACTTGGCGGGAGGGCTCTGAACATGGATTGCTGTTAATACAGGGTTCCTGCAGGTTTACCTTCGTAAGACGTAAGATATTTGTAGGACATTATAATATCATATGCACATGAAAAATAAGACCAATAATATAGTAATATACACCAATATATTTAATTTCATCATCAAAAAAACAATCAGGGTATTGGTTATTAAGCAATAAAATAAACGCAGTTCTTGTGTTTTTAAAGAAAGTTCATAATTTCTATTCATTTATATTTACCAATTCGTCTAAATATCACAATGTAGATGTTAATATCCAAGTATATTTGCATCAAAATAGGACAATGTAAGACTTAGTGTACAAAAGTAAGACTTAATACAGGCTTTAATTTTTACAAAAATAAAGTAAGACTTTTTCAGACTTTTTTATAACCCATGGGAACACTATTATTTTATACTTGATAAAATATAATGAACAAATGAACAAATTCAAGAGTTCAAAACATATGACATCTTTGGCAATTGTTTCGGTTCACACTATATAAACACACTATATAAACACTCAAGAAATTATATTTTTGTAAAACATATGTCAGTGTCAAAAGGCACCACTAGGCCATATAGAGTGTTACTGTATAAAATTTCATTAGGGTAAGTGCATTTGTGTTAGAGTTCAGCTCGAGAAACGAAAGTGTGTGTTAGACTTCTGCTCTGGAAAGAAGTGTAACGCCCGCCTTCCTGCCTATCGGATGAACACATAACAATTTTAATGATACCTGTGTGCTATGTGGGATTCGCTGAGGGTTTAGCTGCAGCGCAACCTATTTTTTCTGTGATAAATGGTTGAACTGTTTGCCAAAATGTTTAGCTATTCTTATTTTTACATTTGCTGTTGAAGTATTCCATAAGGGAGGCTTTTTCAATTTATTTATTGAATTTCGGTGTTTGCGGTACATGGACCATGACTCCTGGTTTTTACATCATGCACACTTGCCCTTCAGAGCAGCTTTTACATCGATTTATGGCTTTTCACAGTTTGTCATTAATTTATGGTAGTTGATTGATTTTAATCAATCTCAGTTTAGGTGGTGCATTTTTATCAAGGAGGTGTTTGTTGTGAAACCACAAATGGTCATCAACATCAACAAAAATGAAGGACATGGAAAGGGCCATTCTATAAATCATTAATTTAGGCATTTTCATCAAAATACTTGAACCATCTATAATGGATTAGCTCAAGAACATCATTAGGGCAGACGATTTGGTTGCTGCACTGATGTAGTTATGAAAGTCGCTATGCCTAGGGGAACATTTATAGTACTATTAGATTTTGGACAAGTTGTCAGAATGATATCCATGATGGGTTATTGACATTTTTAAAACATGTTGGGTTTTTAATCACCTGCTTAAGGTTGAAGGTATCACATGTATCAGTTAGAGGGGATTCATAAAGTTTATGTTCATATCGCCGATTATATAAAGAGATTTACTCTCTTTAAGGCACTTCATCACTGATTCTATTGCAGCTTTTAGGAAAGATTGATATCTGGTGGTTTATAGATGCAAATAAAAAAAATATTATTTGATTTTTATTTGACTCGAAGAACCATATTTCCAATACCATTAGTGTTAAGTGCAATGTCACTTCTAAATTGATGGGGTAAAGTTTGACGTCTATGAATGGTGAAGCCATCTACAGAGAACTGTAAACTTTTAATGAGGCATCCATTTTGGTTCCTGACAGAAAAAAGATGCGGCTTTATTAAAATTTCATGCACTTCCATGAACTTACTTGACAGGCTCTTGACATTTAAATGTGAGAAAATTAACATTTGTTTGGCAAACCTCTCAATGCTCATCTATGGCAACACGAGCATTCGCATGATGATATGATACTAATGAGACATTTGCAGTAGAATTAGGCAGCTGAACATTTAAAGAACTATTGCAATCTGATAAAGTTGACAATTATGTAATGTGACCATTTTAGGAAAGTTTCCGGTCGTTCAGACAGGCTTGGGGATTAAATGAAGTTTATGCGTCTACTGCTATTCTTCTGTGGTTTGTTTTCATTTCCTCAGCGTTGTGGCTAACCAGTGCACGTGCACCTAACAATTTGTACTTTTGACCTATCTAATGCTGTTGTTACATCTTTGGAGAGTTATTATTAGTGAATTTAAACATAGCATATGTATGTGTGTCTGCATTTCAATGATGTCATCAATTAGATGGTCGGAACTTGAAATGACCAGTTCAGTTACTGCTGCACCTTGAATTTTCACTAAATACATCACACTTTAGTGCTGCTCAGAAGCTATTCATATTTTGTGACTGATCCATTTTCATTACGGAGTCTGAAGCATTGCATTGTTTAATTACATGACGCCTGTACTGCATGTAAATGCGAATACTGTAAAAGTGTGTTTATGGAATATTTTAAAATAAACAACAACTATCCAGGTTCATATTAAGAAATGTTAGCTAAGATTATGCACAAATATTGATGACTGCTATTAAGTAGATAACCAGACTTACAAACCATAACAAGCCACTGCCTAGATATCCTCAGCAAGACTGCAATTCTTGAAATTTCAACCATCTTGTGCAACCTCTAAATATCCTCAGAATTGCTTCAAATTTCACTCTAGATATTCTTATATATATGTGGTTCTTCATTGCAGGGATCTAATCGATGAAATTACAACTTTAATTGTTTGTATGTTCTGTTGGGCAACTCTAGTTAACACGTCGTTAAAAAACATAGGCTGCACTGCAGCTAAACCCTCAGCGAATCCCACATAGCACACTGGCAACATTAAAATTGTACTAGGCCATATATAGTATCACTGATCAAAATTTTGTTAGGGTTAGTGTTAAGAGTTCTGCTCCGGAAATGAAAGAGTTTTGCCTGCCCGCCCATCGGACAGACATTGTTGATAACAAAACCGTTATTCAAACTTAGTTCGCTGAGGGTTAATAATAAGCTTAAACCTTATAACCGGTTTTAACCATTGTTTTCCACGTAGATACACCTTGACCTTGCATTGTTAATTATTCCCGCTACCTGAGCAATCAGGAGAAGCATGTCTCTGATGAGATTTACCCATCTGTATCAAGATTTTTAACTAGTATTTGCTAATCAAACTTCACAGTTTCTTAAATTTCGGGATGAATTCCATGTTTGCAATTGCTTTTCTTTATTCATTCTTTCATTTGGGGAACGCCTGGATCTCTGGGAATGCCACACAATTAAGGAAAGAAAATTTTAGTTATGTTCCAAGGCTTAGGCTGCTGAGAAATAAATCTGTGTCACCAGGCAAAATATTTTGTTCACAAAATGTTACAGAGGAGAGGTTTCCTCTGCATCGCGGTGTCCTTCCCTCCATGGATAGTGTTATCGGAATCTACAAATTGCACTCTGGTGCATCCCATATTTGCTTCTATCAAGTTGTTGAAAGTAATCTCAGTGATGCAAGTTGGCTGAGTGGAGGAGAACTCTGTACCATTGGTAAGCACAATACAACAATTTAATTAAAAACTCCTAGATTTTAAAACTTCGTCAAATGTTCCAAAAACTCAGAAAAAATTATTGTGAAATTAAGACAACCTTCATATTTAGACCACTTGAATGGTTTCAAAAAGGCAGCCCTCATTTGGGGTGCTTCATTGTATGCATTAGGTACACCGTTGTAAAAATCCTCATTTACAACAGTTATGAGCCATGCTGCGCTGTGATTGGTAGGCTGGCAGAAAAAGGGCAGGGCCTGATGCAACAGCATTCAGCCAGTGCAAGCAATTCTATCGATCTAACTAGCATCCAATATTTAAAATTCAAACATTTCTAAAAGCCCAGGTAATCATCACATGCCATCATCTATATTTTCTTGGAAATGACAATTCATGATATTTTGCTAATTTTAAAGCAGTTTTTTTATCTGTTTTGCAATACTACATGACCAATGCACATACAAAGTCTCGTACATTCTTATTTTAGGGTAGGGTTGTGATATGGTTAATATTTTCTTCATTGTGCAAGATTTTCAGCAGATTTTCTCTGAATTTCCTGAAATTCATCCTGGCAAGCATTTTAGCCAGAAATCATGAAATAGCAGCTGGCTGGTGAAAAAGTCGAGGGACTTCAGTGGTGACATAACATTCGGTGATAATACATCAAAATTACATATTATTCTTAAAAAAGGTCAAACTTTGGTTCTTGTACTTCAATATAATTTTGCTTATTGCTTTGTCAATAAATAATCAAAAGTGAAAGTTTCCAAACATACACTTAAATATTGCTATCTATTCAGAGAAGGCAAAAAAATGGCCCATTTTCATGAAATAACATTCTGTAATACAATCGCTTGAATTGTTAAAGCGCCAATAATATTGCAATATTTTCATCATAAATAACCAGGTGATGAGTACAAAAGATTGTCTGGGTGAAAAGAAAGCTGGATTCAATAACAGCAATGGCCCCGCAGACTATAGCAACCCAATACCCCAAAAATGGCAGGTGTGGGAGTTCATATGTGCACAGGTCATGTAACATTACATACATGTTGCAAAACAGCAGTAAAATTAGCAAAACATGACATATTATCACATTCTTAAAAATTGTGATGATTGCATTTGTCATTTATGCCCTGTGCAATGTTATAGTTGGCACATTTTCATGCAAATTTCACGGGGGTTGAATAATTCTGATCCGACTGTATGTGCATGTGACTGTTATTAATCAGTTAGATGAATTGTTGATGGAATGCTATTTTTCCTGTGAATCATAATGGCAAAATAGAAAAAACTGTACAGCAGAAATTTTTATTTGACACTTGGGTGGGGTTCAGTGGTACACAACAATTACACAATGGTTACATTGTGAGACATGAGATATGTACACCATCAAATGTTATGTACAACTCAGCCAATCGGCCTCGTTGCACATGGACATTTTCAGGAGTAAATATCTTCATGTCTCACATGTAACCATTGTATAATTGTATAATGTTTCTGATTAATTACTCAAACCCACATGACATGTCACGTTGGCATCGCTCGCATCGAATCAACACTGGGCCAACGTCGGACTGACCATTGATTAAATTTTTTTCTTTTACTGGGGGGCATCCACCCTATGGGTTACTGTATATTGTTATACTCAGGTGTACCCCCATTACCAGTCAGTTTGTGATATTCCTGTGGTATGTAACACTAAGTTGTAAAATTGTATTTGCGGAGATTGGTGAAAATAAATAAACTCTAAAAATAAATAAACTCTAAACTCTAACTGCATGCTAAACTTTCAGGTGGAAAGTTCATATAAGTTGTGTTTTTGTTATTTCAGGTTACAGTGATTGTCTGCCTGATTATGTTCACATATATGGCTCTTGCTTTTATCTTAACATGGGTGGATACTTGGCAATATTTGATAGTATTGAAGAGGCCACAGCATTCGCAACTATCTGTCAGGCAAGTGAACTATCATTTTGTTGATACTTGTGTATAACTACCAGCACATTTTATAATGAGTTTGTGGTTTAAATAGTTTCTGGGCTGTGATTGGGTAACTTCAGGATCTGTGTTTGGTCGTTTTCCTACTTAAAGCTGAAATATCTGCTCACTCATAGATCATGATCATTTCATTTACATTTTATAATGTTTGACTAAATGTTAATGGCAATCATCTATGACCAAATATGTGAGAATTCAAATGCTATTTTGTAACTGTGTCTAACTGTCATATGGTCATAGCAACCATATTTAGTTTCTTGGTCCATATTAGATATTTGGTTTTCTATGACTTACGTCCTTGACCTAAGCATGTGATGCCAGAAATCTCATTCCAGATGCCAAAGTGAAGATTCAAGTCATTGTTCCTGCATCCAATTAGCCAGAACCGACCTACATTGCATTAGTATAGGAATTCTTGGAATTTGATATTTAGGTGACCGATTTCTCAATAAATACAGTAGCATACCTTATTTTGTCGTTATGTACACGAGGACTGCTCTGTTTACTATTGTCTAGCACTCAGATATGGTTAATTTCATCCAATTTTAATCATTTCTGTGCCATTTTCGAATTCACGCTTCGTTGGTAATGCATCATAGACATGGCTGCCTAGTTCCGCCAAAACTCACTAGAGGGCACCGGCGACGTCATGGATTGATAAGCTTTTTGAGTTGACATTATAAATTGTTTATTTGCTCTATTCGCACGAACACTGAAAATATTTGAAATGATATTTTAACTTTATTTTAACTGTCAAATTAAAGAAACTATGGTCCGGACAGAGCTATTTCAAATTAAATTTTTTATCCACTAGGGGCATTGAAGTTTGTGCCTACTCTAGTGAGTTTTGGCAGAACTAAGTGGCCATTGCCGTCATGTATAATCAAGGAAACATGAGTTCAAAAATAGTGCAGACATCGAATAATTGGAAAAAATAAATCAACCATAGAAGAATGTCATGAATGACATTACCGTCATCACTTTGGAATACATTTTATCAAACAGCACCTTCACTTTTCGCCATTAAATTTAAGAAATGAAATTTCATTATATATGTGATATGAATACTCATATTATTGTTAAAATTTTAAAAGCAAAACATGATTTTGTTAATTTTACATCTTACATATTATGACATGCCTTAATTGTTTGGTGTAACATGTTTCTTAAATTTCATCCAATAGCTCAAACTATTTTGTATATTTTCATCGCAAAAAGGTATATAGAAGAACCAATTATTTTGCAAGCTTAACAAAATCGGTCAAGTGTAAATTCACAATATATATTTCAAGTCAAGGAATACATTTTCCGATGTTTTGAGCACTCAGAATGCTGCTGAAGTTAAATTGACTATGTCTCAAGATTTAGCATAGGCAAATAATAATATAAGCCAATACTACCTTCTTGTGTCATGATATTTTTTGCCATTTCATGCTCATTTGTGCACAGGAATTAAACTTTAAGGTACAATAAATAATATAAACAGAGTTTTTCATGCCATCAAAAACTCAATATGTAAACAAATCCAATGATGACATCACAATACTGAACATTGGGTGATGATGTCATATCCATTGTGTTTCCAATGTTTTGGTCTGGATTTTCTCTAAATGTGTGTGTATGATTTTTTTATTTTTAGTAATTACTGTCTGATAAAATCATTAATAAAGGTTATTCTCAGCTATTTTATTGAGTCTCAGAAATTGCAAATTTGACAGACAGTGCAGCTTTAAGTTGACATTGCACTGTTGATTTAAAAAGAAATGAAAATAAAATTTTCATTGATTAAATATTTTTAAACTTTCTTCTTGTTAAGTGATTATCATATCGCTCATTAAACATACACACATGCTTGTTATCACTAACAAAGGGCAATGATGCATTCAACTAAATGTGCCCTTGGGCATTTTTTTGCTCCTCAAATAATCTTTCAACTTTGCACACATAGGTTGAGCATGCACACCTGTTGATTGTAATGAGCTATACAGTCATCCAAGCACATGTCATGTTATCATATTCTGCTCTGAATGGAAGCCTGTTATCCTATTTGGCTGTGCTACAAGCCAAATCAGCTGGCATATGTTCTTAGGAGGAAGACAGAAACACCATATGCACAAGTTTATATGCACATTACAGTGACAACCAACACTATGCAAAGTATTGATGATACTATAAAATATACTGTGCCACATCACTGGTTTAAAAAATAAAAAGTTTTTTTTTCCAAACTACACTCTGATGATAATAGAACAACAAATAAATTCACATAACAACTTTTGTTTAAGGGAAAATAGTATTAAAAAAAATTCTAATTTTCTAACCCTTGAATTCCATTGATATCCATAGTAGCACCAATTCATTTCACTTTTCACGTACTTTCAATTTAAATTTTTTACAGGGCTTTTGATCTAAGCTGTTTACAGTATTGCAGATTAGTATGTAACATTAAAGTATTGTATACATACAATGTACGAAAATACTCTATTGTCATCATTTGATTTTTTTAAATTACTACTCCAGCTCTACAATGTGGATATGCATTTATCAGTATGAAGGATACAGTGGGCAACAATAATGTGAATGATTACAAGTGGATCAAAGATGGTGCTCCAGTGGAAAATGGTGTTTGAAACTTTTCTGAAGAAGTACCAAATGCTACATCAGATAAATGTGTGGCTGTGCTTGGAACCCAGGAGCCTTTAACCCCTGAAAAATGGCATGATACAAGCTGTAGCAGTCCACGCGCAGGTATCTGCAAAGGACTTGCCATATATACTTCATCCTACTTACAGTTATGGCCTACACAGAAAATATTTAACGTTAAAATAATTTTATTTGTATTGATGACTGTCTAGTACTACAGTTAGTGTCATTCTTTCATAAAATATGGTCGACTCTAGACAGCTTTAGCCACCTATTCCTGGCTGTAGCTATAACTGACTAAAGCTGGCCACTATTTCTACACCTAGCTTATAGTCGGCTTACTGAAAAAATATAAACCTTGGCAAATGTAAGCAATTTATCTCTAAAGCTAAGAAACTACTTTGGGGACATTCATTCGAATGACACACTCTAAAAAAATGATTGTCTGTTTTCAGAAAAATAATTGCGTCACTGGTGTTTGTTTATGATCAGCCAACATACTGTTGGTTCTTAGACAACAATGTATAAATCAAAAAATTATGTTGGTTGGCTTAGACAATTATTGTTTAAGAATGTAATGGCTTATTTTAAACAAACTGTTGAGTGGACACCAGCAACACATATTTTAGTGTATGTGGTTCTAAACATTTCCTAACATAAAAAAATCTGTATTGTTATATTTTTTCAAGATCAAAGACCAGATTTTAACGAAGATTTCCTGGTGTCCAATTTCCAGCCCAGAAAGTGAGATGAAAATAATATATTATGTTCTTCAGGGTTCCAGAGAACTATATGGAGTGAACTGATGGTGGTGGTGGTTGATTAGGGCTTTACGTCCTGTATTTCTGCACCTGATGGGCTAATTAGGACAGGTAGGGACCATGGCAATGAGACAAAGGATGAAACAGCCATCCAACATAGGCTCGACTGGGAATTGAACCCGGGACCCAGTGGTTAGAAGCCCAGCACGCTACCACTGAGCTAGGCCCCCACCCCCTATATGGAGTGAACTGAATTGTTGATGACCTCGCAGGCGTTTGCCATCATGACAGCACTTAGCAAGTTAGTATACTTTAAGACCAAGGCTACTGACTTCGTCAAGAACAGCTTGTACTCCCCCTGCACAACTGCCTTCAATGATGGGGCCAGTTTCAGTCAATAACATCATATTACACATCTATATTATACACAAAAATAATTTTCCTTCTTATTCTAAGTGATAACTTTCATTATTTATGGGTATTTACCACTTATATACAAGGAATTCCTTGCCTGTACGCTAGGAAATGTTCTATTCTTATCTGTAATGGCAGCTAATTTGCATATTTCACCATTATGTGTCCTGATTGGCCAATATCTCCCAAGCACAGTATGCTGTCAGCTTTAAGCCAATTAAGTGACCCGAGTAAGCTTTGTTTAAGAAATGAGTGTAATCACAAAACTGATTGATATGCAATTTCACTGTTAGCCTATATGCTATTAAGCTAATTTGTTTGTATTTAAGTCTAACTGGTAAACTAGCAAATAATTGCCATCAAGCTCAGGCATTTCCTAATGTATTCAGTTACATTCTGGTTGGCTGTTGCAAATTACATAGCTTCCTCTTGAGATGAGGAGCCAATTAAGGCAGTCAGTAGTAGCCTTGGTATTAGTTAAGTATAAGTGCTGTCATCACTGAGCAATGATGTGATGACCCCATGCAGCCAAGATAATTGATGCATGCTTTGTACACAATGGAAGGCATACTGCAATGAACTGCCATTTTACCTGTGCCTTAAAAGTTAGCATATATATCTTGTTCATTCACATTGCCATTGTTATTACCAAAATTTGGCATCAGGTGGTAATTTATGTTGAACCAGAACGGTTTTAAATTCGAGTTGCGCCCATCTGAAGTGCAGTAGATATACCCGATAAATCCCACAATATCCTATATACCATGTAGAAAAGCCATGTGGTATAGCCTATGTGGTATACATATCTATACTACATGGTTTACCTTACAAAGATGGGAAATGTATACCACATACTTCTATGTACGGCAAGAAATATTTAACAACTGGTTTGTAAATATCATTCGTAAATTCCTTTATTAATCTGAAAATGTCCGAAAAAGTTTTGAGGTGATGACGTTGCTGACAGTTATGCAATGCTTTGATTGGTTAATGGCAAAAATTAATATTCATGAATTTTATTTATACTACATGAATGCATAGCCAGGCAGCTCAACTTAAAGTGAAAATTGTGGGATATAAATAAGACCCAAGTGTGGTATATTTTTATATTCCCTCATTCGTGGACAGATTGGCTTCAGAATATAAAAATATACCACATGGGTCTTATTATAATACTACATAGCTTAAAATACGCCTGTTTTAAAGGATATGACAGATTTGAAAATGCCATAACCAGAACTGAATGCAATGGCAAAATACTGAGGGGTGAGCTGTAGGTACTGTGTATATAATTACTTGAACTATTTGCTGTTATTTAATATATATATATCAAATATTTGATAATGACACCACTGACAAACTTTAAATTGACATTTATAGTTTTATTGATACTAAACGATGAATAACTGGTAACAATTAACACATGTACATGTAAAAGTTATGAATCCTCACAATGTTAACTAAATCATGGGCACCATTTGAACTCCTTACGTATTTATTTTATTTCACGTAAATACTACATGTATCAAATAATAAACATATACATATACATATACATATACATATACAAGTATGGTTATATTAATGTATATTAACTGCACAAAATGCAGCCAAAAAAGTAAATGTATGTTTAAAAGACACATACTTGTACAACATTTAAACCTGAGAACAGATACCTGAGACGATTGGTAAACTGTACATTAAGTTGAATTAGTCTGACTAGCTATATATATATATATATATATATATATATATATATATATATATATATATATATATATATATACAAAAAAAATTAAAAATCCTCTATACTACACCATAGGTTCCTAAAATAAACCAAAACATTGATACAGATTGATATACCCATTTTGGTATTCAGAAATATCTAAATTTCAAGTATTTCAAAAAAGTTTAAAAATATATTTAAGATTGTCTAATGGAGATTCATAAGTGGCTCATCCAACATTAGATAATCCTGATTAAACAGTTTACAATACAAATTGAAAACTCTCGTTCGTTGGTTATATAATTTAAAAATCAAGGTTTTCCAAAAAAAAAGTAAATTTATATATGAAAAACCAAGACATGTCCTATGGATTTATTTAAAATCAAATTTGGCTGTAAACTAAAACCCATTTTGTTCAAACAATTTTGTCCCCAAATCTTTAAAGTATTGGGGTTATTCCTACGTTTATACGTCTTGTCAAAATGTCTAGTAGGTTAGAATGTGACTTATAAAGCATAAAGTTGCTGCCCTTATTTGCTGAAACACAAGTATACCTATATTTCTGAAGCAAGCCCGCCTTTGCGCCCGGCTAACAGCTTCTACGCGAAGATGGCAGGTTTGCTTTAGGAACTCAGAATCATTTTATTCATATTACATATATATGCATTTAGTTGTACAGATATCATTATGACACACATGGTGCATAAACATGACATTTATATGTAATAAGGGTGACACTTCCAAGATAAATATATATCGCTACTGAGGTGCCACCCATGATTTCAGAAGATCCCCCCTTCCAATCCATTCAGTTGAGATCATTGTCAAAAAATATACATGAATAATTTAGAGACATATTTTGTTGAAAGCACAGAGCCACATTTGAATTGCTATTGATAATATATGATAATCAAATGGCATGATATTAAGACAAAAGTAAAGGAATCCCGAAGGAACAAGACTAAGAAGGGGTGAGAAAAATCCCGCAGGAAGATGATGTAAACGTTGTCTGAGTCAAATTCAAATGGACCACTTGATTCATTTCCTAGTTTCGACTTATGAATTTGGAAGATTTGATGGATAAATGAGTATTTGGGTTAGTGCAGTATAGCGTACCCAAATTTATGCCCTAATTTGGCATCCATCAAAGATAAAATTTTATAAAATAATTCACAAGTTTGAAGTTGAAGCACAATTAAAATAACATTTGGTGTAGAATAGCGGGGGTTTGGGGGTGAAAACCACCGTCATAACTACTTAGTTTGTGACGTCATACATTGATTTCAAGCATTTTTACATCTTAGGCATGGCAATGAAAAATCTGGGTCTGCTATACTGCACATTTGCCGAGTATTTTAAATTTAAATGTTCGTTTAATTTTGGTTCGAGTTGTGCTAAATTTTGGCCTTGCAAGCAAATGGACATACAATATTCTCCGTTTACAGACTCAGATTAATCCCTGCTTTATAGAGCAGCCACCGTCACAACAATCATTCCACTTTTAGTATGGTACTGACCAGCACACAGCGCATATAAATATATTACAATACAGCTGTGGTCAAAAAGTTTCGGACACTCGCTATGCAATGTGCCTATTGTGTTTTTTTACCTTGCATCATAGTAAGTTGTATTTACCTTGCCCATGTATACAGCTATTAATATGGCCTAGGGTATTGCGATGCCTGCATGTCTGTTAAAATGTCTCTCGCTTTTGTCTCTCTGTCTGTCTGTCAACCAACCTTAAGGCCCCTTCACACATAGCCGGATCAGACGCCGGAGTGTCCCGGAGTAAAATGTTATTCACTCCGGGGGTTTCCGGGATCAAAGAGCTGTTAAATGTCAACAAAAAAGAAATGTTTGGCGATGTGTACACGATGTCAATACGGTCTCAACAAGGAGGTAACACAACTGTCCTGGAAGAGTGCGGAGTGAACTGGATTTTACACGGTGTCTTCAATGATGTAACCGGTCTTTACACCGTGTTTATTTGTTTGGAACCGTGTGGGTCCTTGTACTCTCCGGCATTAATGGCGGCGAATTATTCATGCCCGGTTGATGCCGGATGTAGCCGGAGATACCACGAAGTATGCCCGAGTCAATACGGAGATTCCTGGAGATCGGCGGAGTCTACTGGGAGTCTACACGGGTCAACATGGACTAAATACTCCGGGACCTCCGGCATGAAAAATTGAACATGTTTAATTTTTTTCCCCGGAGTCACAAGGTGGTCTCGGATCGCCCTGGACAATGACGGACAATGCCGGAAATAAACACGAGGTCTACACGCTATTACCGGAGTTTGCCGGAGCTATACTCCTGGACAATCCGTCGTCTGATCCGGCTAAGTGTGAAGGGCCCTCTAGTGACATGATAACTTCAGGTGTATTGATGCTAGGCTCATGAAAGTACAGGTGATATTGTCATTTTGACTCTATTTTGAAGTCACACGAGTCAACACTCTACTCCTGCCATGCCAAACATGTGGATCCCAGATTGCATTCCAAATCGGGCCAGCATCATTTCTATATTGGCCGCCAATGGCACAACACATTGCTGACATCACGCCGATGTTGATATGATTTGGAATGCTATCAGGGATGACGCAGCTCTTTTTTGGACAAATCATCCATAACATAATCCATATATTGGCGTGACTATTGTCCAAATGCATTTTCACGACAGTAATAACATAGAAATCCAGACCAAAATCGACGTATTTTCAAGTTCGCAAAACTTTTGGCCATGGCTGTACAATACAATTCAAGTTCAAGTAAAAAAATATTCTAAGGTGTACTTCATGGAGCACTTTTTCAACCTACTCTTGCCCTGTAGCAACCTCATAGGTGGGAGGTGGGCTTAAGGGACCAGAATGTTCTGCAGATGTTTGGTGATGCTGGTCACCAGTGGGATGCGGCGCGGGATTCATCTCAGTTCTCTCATGGCTTTCTTCAGATTCCTCTTTAGGGCAACAAACTGCAGCACCCATCTCATAACGCATCTGCTGTTGGGTCTTGCAGCCAGCCTTGTACCAGCAGTATATACCCAGACAAGCCAAGGCAAGTAAAATAGGCACACCAATTGCAATCTTCCAGACCCCTCCCTTCGACCCACTTAAGCCACAGTCTGCTTCATCAGAACGATCCTTGCAATCATCGTAACCATTGCATTCGATACTTTTATAATGGCACTCCCCATCACATTTGACAGGCATAGACGAAGGACATCCGTCTTCAGGGCATCGACCTTGCACAGAATCAACACATTCTCCATTTTCACATCTTTTGGAAGCCGTACCACAACTAGAGCCATCTTTGCAGTCGTCGTACCAAAAAACACAAGAACCATCATCACAATCCCGTTCTCCAACACCACAACTTGTGCCTGGGCAGTTTTCGTAAAATTTATCAATACAAAGCAAGGTTCCTTTGCAACGTCTCTCTCCAAAACCGCAGTCTTCTTCGGGACATCTCTCCTTACTTCCTTCCGGGCAGCGCCCATCTTTACATCTGCCTCGTGGACAGTCCTCCAGAGAATCTCGATCAGTCGTGTTTGCTATCATTCTCTCTGATGTACTGCCACAATTGATTTCATCAAAATTTGTCAAACAATCTTGTACACCGTTGCACCTGCTTTCCGTCGGAATACACCAAAATTCCTCCTGGTCTTCACAGTTGAATCCTAGAATAGCCTGGCCATCTACTAGATATTCACATTTATCATGCTCTTTCAAGACCTTAAACACACCATATGACATTGTGAATGGAGATGACTCAGCTGGCTTGGAAAATTCAATGTGGAATCCTTCACTAGAAGTCAATGTCTTGGGAGCATCTGTACGGGATGAAGAAAATACAACAGGACTAAACGATGTCACTCCCTTGTGGACTGTCACAGTAGAACCATCACCTAATAGAATCTCAACCCTCACATAGACTTGCAGGTCACTATTAGGTATTGGTTTCAATTGCCATGCACACTTTATCGTGTAACTTCCAGGATCTGGGAGATATTCCAATGCACCCACAGTGACCTTACCACCAGGAATGGCATTTCTAATAAATGGGCATTCAGTTAATGGTTTGTTTAATTCCCATGAATCCTCGTCCAGCCAATATCTTGCTTTAAATCCCACATAAAGTGTGTCCGTGCCATTTTTGTGATTATTTCCATCTTGCCTTGGTGAAGGATGAAACTCCACAATAACAGCATGGCCATCATACAGAAGTACAGGACGAATCCAAACTCCCTTTGAAAACTTAGCAGAAGTAATCAATTTCTTTTCTCCACCTTCTTTCTGTACTCCGTAAATGTGTAATTGACTAAAAGGAGGCATGTCCAAATCAGTGAAGAGTAGTTTCAGAAATCTTTTATCGCTCACCGTCTTCTTCAATGTGTACCTGATTGGCTTGCAGCACACGGGAAAATCAGGAGATGTGACAGTATGACGTTTGTCATCTGTGATTACTATGACTGTATCTGGCAGAGAAATGCTGGTATCTGCCTGTGCTGCTAGTGATCCTGCTGCTGCTGCTGCTGCTGCAGATACTGGTGGATAAATGTTACTTATACTGAGTATTAGGATCAAGCAAATGGGTAATATATGACTCTCCATGTTAAAAACAACACAACACCGCGATTGGGTGCTGCAGCACATCAAATGGCTGCTGCTGCTGGTGCAGGATTTGTCAACAGCATGGCTGATACGGTCATTAACCCCTCAATTAAAGAATCCGCCAGATGGCAGCACGTGAGTTGCCGGACTGCAGTGACATCTATGGAATTTTCTAAAATCAACTACTTGTCGGCAGACGATTAATTTGGCTGGGACTTGCCTAAGCGTAGTCGCAGCGGCTCAGCGAAAAGATTAATGTGCATTGTGCATGATGGCAAACAAGTAGACACAAATATGGTTCATGTACATATTACTGAAAATTAAAATACTTTTGATGATCTTTTTATCCACTTGTCAGGCCAACAGTATTAATGCTAAACTACGCCAGCCTGGCCCAGCCATTCGAGAAAGACGAGCCCGAGTGTCTGTCAAGCTTGAAGAATGACTGGTGGCTAGATTGTTGTCACAAAATGATATAGCAAAACCCAAAATGATATAGCAAAACCCAAATCCCTTTGTCTAGAATATTCATTGTGTGTATCTATATTTAGCTTTATCTTCACCATTCATCAATTTTCTGATCATGTATATATTTATGCTTATTTTTAAACTGACCTTCTCCTGTTCACAACCAGTATTACAATTTGCTATTTATTACCTCGATAAACTGGGACCAGAAACTATTACTTAATCACATAGTTACTTATTCAATTAATAATGATTAATTAATTTTGCTTGTCCTAATAATTGAAATTGCATGTATTGTTAAAATTGTAGTTGTTCAATTTGTTGTATTTTTTTTATTGTGTATGACGAATGTATCTTACCACCATTCGAAAACGTCAATAAAACATTATATAGTAAAACAATAACCCAATACTAAAACTTAAATGGCTTCCATGAGTCGGAGTCTTTGCCCTATACAAAACATAATGCACAACCTTGTCATATATGCCAAAAACAATTCCATTGCATAGGCCTTGTCATATCCCATTGCTGTGATCAAGACTAGTACTAAATAGTGCACTTCCTCAAAATGACTGACAAAGGCCTACGACTGTGACCAAAACTTCGTGCTCTGGATTAAGTAACATAAATTTAAAACCCAACTATGACAGCCTCAAGATCAGAATCTAAAACTTATCGAACACATTTCTGTGATACCAAAGGGCTTAAAAATCACCCACTGAGGTCAAAAACAAAAATATGGCAGCTTAAAATATTAGGTTAAGCATGTCTATGACCAAATATAAAAATGATTTTTTTAAGTTGTAAGGTACACACCCTAAAAACAAGTGTTTGAAAACCAACACTAAAATAAACACTTCTTTGTTACACTTTATGAACGTGTTGAAATGTTTAAGATAAACATGTTGAGGTGTTTATGAAAATAAACACTAAAACACCTTTATTATAAGCTTGTTACAATGTATTAACACTACAACATGTTTAACAAGTTTAATCAAACACTTCAGTCTACAACATGTCCAACAAGGATGAAGTGTTTATGTCAAACATCTCAGTCTTCCACTGTGTAGGCTATCTTTTTAACCTCTTCATCAATCTGCTTCTTTAGAGCATTTTCCTGGTATGGAACATGGCCAACCTGCAAGCGACATGGAAAATGCACCCTAATATATATATATATATATATATATATATAGCAGGAATCAACATATATATATATATATGTTGATTCCTGCTAATTGCCCTGATGGTGCCTTGTTTTATTCATATGCTTATAGTTGTACATAATAATCATATAGATGTTTTTAATATGTAACTAAATTATGTTCATGTAGATTGTTCTTTTATTTTTACTTAATCATTATATATATATGTAAATTTATATTTTTATCCTTTTATTTATTTTATGACACATGTATCTTTTTGATGCTCTGCGGTCAATAAAATTACATATATATATATGTTTATTATACACTTTATTGAATTTTGCCGAACTAAAGTTAGATGAAGATGCCTTTATTCACGCGAATCATTATACGAGCGGTGAATCTGTAAATTTTTTGAACAAAAATAATAATATTACAATATAATAATCACAAAATAATTATTACAATAATTATTAATATCATTATTAATATCATCTATAAATATCCAGCAAATGCATAATACACAAATATAATAATGCCTAAATTAACTACCAATCACTTACAAAGCACATGGCATCATCAGCACAATCCAAGGATAAGAAACAATTTTCGCCTGATAATGTTCAGTTTTGACCATTGCATATTCTTCTTCAAGTAATATTCTATGAGCTACATGTTAGCTCCTCAGCTTCTCTGGCATGACTGGCACTAATTGAGTGACCAATCACATGACCAAATTAAAAGTTAATTAATATTCCACCAGGGGGAGAAAAAAATCAACATTGACCTGTAGTGCCACCTTGAGAATATGTATACAATATGAATGATAACAGCCTAAATGGCTGTTACACTCCCAAACCTTAAATTTACCGCAAATTTAACATCATACAGAAAATCAAACATCAAATTTACATCTCATTAATTGACATAAATCAACATACATAGTAAAACATCACAATTGAATTTAAACTGACATAATTTAATCTGAGCATTCTAACAATACAAGTTTTGTTATGGGTCTAACAAAAGATGATGACTTTGTCCTAATTTTAGCTGATCTGATAAGACCATCATTGCTTGGCATGACTTGTTCAACAATGCCCATGGGCCACACTCCCCTAGGAGTTTGTTCATCAGATATCAGAACCAGATCTCCAACTTTGAAGTTTCTGCTTTTGTCGAGCCACTTACACCTTCTCTGAAGCTCTGGAACATATTCCCTGAGCCATCGACGCCAAAATTGATCTGCAAGGTGCTGCACAGCACGCCACTTTTTACGATAAAGGTCAGCTTCACAAAATTGGCCCGGTGACACAAAAACATATTCTCGTGATAATATCAGGTGATTTGGTGTGAGGGCTCTGTCATCCAGAACATCGCCACTAACTTTTGTTAATGGTCGACCATTTAAGATGCATTCGATTTCGCACAATACAGTTTGTAACATATCATCAGACATTCGGGATGACAAATTGACATCGAGCAAACCAGCTAACACTTTTTTAACTGTTCTTATGAGTCTTTCCCATATTCCACCCATATGCGATGCATATGGGAGATTGAATTTCCACTCTATCTCTTTGACAACAGCATACCTTTCAATCTTTTGAAAATCAAGTGTTTTTATGCTTTTAGCCAACTCAGATCGCCCTCCAATGAAATTTGTGCCATTATCACAAAATATGGTCTGAGGTTGACCACGTCTAGCCATGAACCTTTTTAAACCATTGATAAAGCTATCAGTATCCATTCCTGCTAAAACTTCGAGATGAACAGCACAACACACCAAACAAGTAAAAATACACCCATACCTTTTGACTTGAGATCTACCTTGCTTGATCAAAATTGGCCCGAAGCAATCCAAACCAACATCAACAAATGGCGGTTTTCCGGGGTCTATTCTTTCTGAAGGCAAATCCGCCATAAACTGAGTACTGGGTGAAGCAAACAACCTTTTGCACTTGAAACAATTGCGAGCCACAAATTTAACAACATTTCTCACATGTGTGATCCAATACCTTCGTCGAATAAGAGACATGCAATAAGTTAGGCAATTGTATGAGAATGGGATATCAAATAGGGATTCTTGAAATCTCTACTAAACATAGCATTCTTGAGACGACCACCTACTCTGATCATACCATTCTCATCAATGAAAGGAGACAAATTCCTGACCGAACTTGATTTTGCAACACTTTGACCCCTTTTAAGGGTCTTGAACTCATCTGCATAACACTTGTGTTGAACATACTCTATAATGGCAAATTCAGAATTCCTGACATCGTGAACAGTAAGTCCAGTATGCAAACCATCTTTACCAGTTTTGAGATATTGTTTGAATTTGAGAAACCACCCAATGGCCCGTTTAAGCCTGTACCAGCTCGAGTAATACTCAAGGAGCTTATCAGTTGCAAACATTTCTCCTGCACTAACAGCACATGATTTAACCTCAGACTTAACTTCTGGATCATCACTTGGCACCATGACATCAATCGAATGAGATGGCCACTCAGATTTGTATTGTTTGAGAAATTCAGGACCATCATAGAACTCACTTGCATCAAAAGAATCCAAAGTTTGGCCTTGAGTTAGAACATCCGCTGGATTTTCAGATCCAGGTATATGATGCCACTGCTCAGGTTCAGTCGATTCTCTAATGACACTGACCCGATTTGCTACAAATACTTTGAATCTGCGACTCTCATTTGCAATATATTTTAACACCAACTCACTATCGACCCAGAAGTGTGAAGACACAAGTTCTAAGCTCAATTGTTTTCTGAGCAAGACATCCATTTGAGAAGCCAAAACAGCTGCCTGCAACTCCAAGCGGGGTATTGTTACTACTTTCATAGGAGCCACCTTGCTCTTGCTAATGAGTAGAGCAGTATGAATGCGTCCCTCCTTATTAATACACCGCAAATAGCTACAGCAACCGTAGGCACGTTCACTGCTATCACTAAAATGATGCAATTCCATCACAGAGTCATCAAATTCATGTGGTTTCACACACCTACGAATTCTGATTTTACTCAGCTCACGCAAACCCATAAGCCAGGAAATCCACCTATTTCTCAATTCAAGAGGCAACTCTTCATCCCATCCATACTTTAGCCTGGTAGCCTCCTGAAACAATATCTTGCCTACAATAATCATTGGACTAACCAAGCCTAATGGATCATAAATTGATGCAATTGTACTTAGCATGGATTTTCTTGTCACTACCTTTTCAGTGTCAACATTGACCACAAAATACAATTCATCAGACTGAACATTCCAATGAATGCCAAGGGCTTTGCTACATGAATCTGGGTCAAGTTGTTTTACCTCTTTAGCCCGATTCGCTTCTGGTATGCTAGAAAGGACTTTGGAATCATTAACGACAAATTTTGTAAGATTGAAACCTCCGCTTGACAACAGTTTCCTGGTCTCATGGACAACCTGTACCGCTTCATCCACACTGGGAACTGACTTGAGACAATCATCAACATAAAAGTCCTTGAGTACTCCATCTGAAATAAGTGGAGTAACCTCTTGATTATCTTCTACAGTGCGTCTCGAAGCATATGTGGCACTGCTAGAGCACCATATGCCTCCAAATACATGACATTTCATTCTGTAATGTACCAAATTTCCTTCGGAAACAAACCATACAAAATGCAAGACATCTCTATCCTCAGGTGGAACACGGACCTGGTAATACATGGACTCAACATCCGCCATCACGCAAACTTCATGCTGTCTAAACCTAAGAAGGACATGAATCAACTTGTTTATCAGATCAGGCCCTTGATGACACTTATCATTTAAAGACTCTCCTTCGAAACGTGACGCACAGTCGAAAACTACGCGAAGTTTGTCAGGCTTCTTTTCACTAATAACAGCGTGATGTGGGAGATACCAGACTTTATCAACCTTGTCAATTTCATTGACTGGAACCAGTTCTGCATAGCCAGAGTCAAGGAGTTTAATTATTTCATTATTATACCTTTCAGTGAGACCTCTTTTGTCTAAGCTAGCCTTCAATGAGAACAAGCAGGATCTAGCAACTGCAATGTTATTGGGGATAACAACATCATCTTTCCATGGTATAGGGATTTGGTAATGGCCATCAATAAACTGCGTTTCCCTATCCCACAAATCTACAACATTCTTATCATTTTGAGAGTATGAAGGTTCATTCTTTTCAAGACCTTCATTTTCCAAATTCCATAGGCGTTCTACATTATTTTCAGGAGAAGACTTGATGAAGTGAGAGACTGCCCTTTTAATTGTTACAACATTGAGAACATCTGGCCCATTTATTGACCACCCAAACAGAGTTTTACTTGCAAATGGCTCACCTCTATTCCCTTTCCTAATATCCAAAGGAACTAAAGCCTCCACATTGTCCTGACCTATCAGAAGATGCACGGGTTGACCACCAGCTACAAACTGCAAACCTTGAAAGTGAGCATAATCTTTAAGATTTGGATAAGTTGTGTACACTGGTATTTTATTGAAAACATAGACATCTTTAATGGATAAGGTTTCTTCACCATCTAAGGACGACAACTTCAAATTGACTGCTTTTGACTTAACCTCTTCATCAGAGTTCAAGGTACTGAGAGAATAAGTGACAGGAGTACCATTGAGACCTAACGATTCTATTAAATCTCTAGAGCAAAATGAATTACTGGAAGCTGTATCCAGCAAGGCGCAAACGTGAGTTATTGATTTTGACTGCAACTACAGGCATGTGTACATTTGTAGACACATTTGCATTTGCATTTACAAGCCTGACATTTGTAGAAGAACTAGCACCCTGACATTGCAATCGCCCAGGACGAGAATTGTTATCATCGACATGTATGAACTTATTGTGTCTTTTGTCACAACCGGGTACAGTACAACCTGATTCTCTGCGACATTCGGCAGTTTTGTGGTTATCATATAAGCAAACTTCACAAAGATTTTTACTGACAACAAATTCTAATCTCTGCGCTGGTCGCATGTCTTTGAATGCATTACAATAAAAGAGCTTGTGGTTTCCCTTACACAAAACACATGGATACACCTTTTGATTTGTTTTGGAAGTGAAAGAGTTGCTTTTCTTAGAACTCACATTTGCAATCGTATTCTGATTGGACCTAAGATTCAACTTGCCATAAACTGGGTCTGAGGCTTCACGTGCCTCCTTTGAAATAAACTGGACAAGTTCCTCAAACGTAGGATACCTTTTCTTGTTATCCTTTATCTCCATTGCCTTTCTTTTCCATCTAGTTCTCAGATACGGTTGCAAACGTTCTACAATTTTGATCATATAAGCTTGACTCTCAACTTCAGTCAGGCGTTTCATACCTTTAAGTGTTGCCAAACTATTGCTCAGTTCATCTGAAAATTCCAGCAATGCTGGCTCAGAACGAATTTGTTTACCATCAATCAAATTCTGTACAATTCTTTCGGTAACCAAGTAATCATTACCAAATCTGTCGAACAAAATTTCTTTGGCCTTTTTATACCCTTCATTGGCCTCCATGAGTACACATGGACTAATGGCATCATTTGCATCCTTACACGTATATTGCAACAATCTGGTAAGTTTGATTTTATCACTTTCATCAGAAGCATCAACAGTTTCATTGAACACTGCCATAAACATGTGATATTTTAATGGATTGCCATCAAAGATTTCAAGTTCTATTTTCGGTAAATTCATATACCTGACAAGAGCTTCAGCCATGGAAGTGTATTATTCACTATTGAATTGTGCCGAACTAAAGTTAGATGAAGATGCCTTTATTCACGCGAATCATTATACGAGCGGTGAATCTGTAAATTTTTTGAACAAAAATAATAATATTACAATATAATAATCACAAAATAATTATTACAATAATTATTAATATCATTATTAATATCATCTATAAATATCCAGCAAATGCATAATACACAAATATAATAATGCCTAAATTAACTACCAATCACTTACAAAGCACATGGCATCATCAGCACAATCCAAGGATAAGAAACAATTGTGAGCCACAAATTTTTACTTACAAAACACATGGCATCATCAGCACAATCCAAGGATAAGAAACAATTTTCGCCTGATAATGTTCAGTTTTGACCATTGCATATTCTTCTTCAAGTAATATTCTATGAGCTACATGTTAGCTCCTCAGCTTCTCTGGCATGACTGGCACTAATTGAGTGACCAATCACATGACCAAATTAAAAGTTAATTAATATTCCACCAGGGGGAGAAAAAATCAACATTGACCTGTAGTGCCACCTTGAGAATATGTATACAATATGAATGATAACAGCCTAAATGGCTGTTACACACTTCATTGAGGTATATACATTTGACAGAAATAATTAAGCAAATTACAAGTACATTTAAAGAGATTTGAATGAATTACAAATTAATGAATCAGTTAAGACAAAGATTTAAAACAAAAAAGCATCTTTCAGAATCACCGAGAAGTCCATCAAGCTGACCAGTTAATGCATCCTTAATCGCTTAGACATTGACAGTTCACTTGCATCACATTTGTATGTAAAAAAGTTTGCCTTTGTTTGCACTAGACTTGATGCAGGCAAACTGTACCTCTTACTAATCACCATCAAGTTAGCACCAATCACTGTTTGTCTGCAAACTTGTGCAAGGTCTACAAGAAATTTCACTGTGGGATTGTCACTTTCAGCCATTCGAGAGTACAGGCGAACACATCCATAACTGATGCTATCCATGGGAAATGTCAAAAATATGGAAAAAAATTTACTCTGGGGGTATGATATTCAGGTGAGTTACTTCAGTGAGTGAAGAACAAATCATGAGGATATTATTTAGAGTTGGGGTTCTGAAACTTTTATGGTTGCATTGGGGCAATTACCCTATGATGGGGTAAAATGCTATAACTAATGTTTGGGTGATCAGATGTTTGCCTAACTTGGTTATATCACGTACATTTCCTGGGTGGGTTATATGATCTTCAGTGTGAAATCGATTTAGGGTCCTGAAACTTATGTTGTAACCATAGGGTAATGATTCCTTGGGGCAATTACCCCCATAAGAGTAATTAAATTGTGATAATATAATTTGTACTTGGTTGATTGGATCTTTGCAGAATTTGGTTTGTATATACAGCCTGGGGTGTTACTATCATGTCATTTCACTTTTGTGGTTGCCATGGGTTAATTTCCCCTTGAAATTCAGAAAAAACTGCCTAAACTCAAAAAATATGAATCCATTTCCCTTGTAATTTTAAGAAAACATTTCCTAAGTCGTTTAACCAGTCATTTGTTAAACTAGGTATACTAGCAAAGAAGGGTAATAACTTCTATTTGGGTGATCAGATTTGTCTATAGGGTACACTTTTATGGTTGCCGGTACTTACCCCATAATGAGGTAAAATGCTGTACGTTCTGTTTTGGTGATTGGATTTGCTTCGAATATGGTTTGTATACTCTTTAGGGTGTTAGCATCTTGTTACAGTATTGAGTTCACCCTTGTTGAAGCCTGCCAATAATGTATTATTTATTACATCAATATCTCCGGACAGGTTCATCTGCCTATCGTAACAATTTCAGAGGGTTTCTGTTGATGTATTTTGCTTCCATTTGAAGGGTAGAAATCATTGAAAGCCACACTCAAGTTAAGCACAGGGTGCTTGATAAGAAAACTAGCCAAAATATGGTTTACTGGAAAACATATTTTTTACTGACGAAAGCATTTCAACATTGTGTATTGGACTTCATTTTACTGGCATTCAGATTTCAAGGATCTAATGTAATAAATGTGGTGAACCTGTATTACCCATTTGGCATTGGGGTCCTTTTTGTAGGAAAAAAAAGCTAATTTTTTCCCCCCCTATTATTTCATAAGCTTTTTATAAAAGGCTGAATTCAGATGTAATTTTCTAGTTGCTAAATTGTGATTTTTAAACAATATGAAAGTTTGCCCTAGGGTGTAATTTTTATTTATTTTTAAACAGAGCCCCCTCTGTAAAAAAAATACCTAATACAGCTAGTTATTTTATTATGTTTAAATTACTGGCTTTATACTTGCTAAATGCATGGATGATGAAATCCAATTAAAAAAATATAGCCATGCATTCTATGGGAAATTATCCATTTTGAAAAACTGCAGATATCAAATCAAAGTTAAATATTTCAGAAATGTATTAGGAAGGAAATGAAATACAGGGTTCCAACTGGGCATATGCACTAGTTGTACTTCCTAACAATAGTTTTTCCATATTTCTCAGGTATGACCAAATTCTCCTTAATTAAGAAAAGTGGAATATAAAGAAAATTGTTTTTGGTGCAGTGTTAGCAGCCTTTATTGCTATTTGTTTTCTATGAAATGAATGACAGGAACCTCTTTCAGTCATGCTTATGGGTTCCCCCCGCCCTTATAGATGCTGCCCCCCCCCCCCCCATAGAGGCAGAGCTGGATCTGCCAGTGTATCACTCTGACTACATGGCCAAATATGCCATGTGCGTTTTCCATGAGAAGGATAAACGCATGGAAAACGCATGGTTTTTAGCTAATTATAATGAAGCAAAAGCCATGCGTTTTCCATGCGTTTATCCTTCTCATGGAAAATGCACGTGGCAAAATTGGCCATGTATCTATCTGTTATCTTTCTATCTATCTATCTATCTAATTAACTAATTAACAAAATATTGGCCATGTTTAAATAGGCTAATTCAATATACAATGATTATACATACAGACAATTATCCTTAACTGATCATGTGTTTTTAATTTTATTCAGTTTGGTTTTAATTTGTTTAGGTCAAGATATGATGAAAAATTTTGTAACTACAATGATATGAGCAAGTAATAATTAATTTGATAGTCCTCCTGAAAACTTTGCAAATATAGGGGAGAGTGGGGCACCTAGCTTGATCCATTGGCTCTGTGGGCCAGTTTGTTGGTCATTAACCTTGGATAAAGAATTAGGTCACTAGTTATTTTTTGATTTTCCTATCAGGATTTACACTTTTCACTACCACAGAGTAATAAAAGCAGGCAAGGTTAATCTTTTACTAATATCTTCATTACTTTTAGAATCCAATAACCCGTTTCTCAGAGTGAACTAGGCAATATATGTCACAGATTGTAGATGAGTTGAGATTATGGGGAGTTTGCATATGGGGCACCTTGAGCCAGCTCATATAGGGCACCTTGAGCCTGGCCATGCAACGACAATAATTGGTTAAAAAAAAGCATACTATGACATGTTATAAATCTTAACCTAATCAGTCATATAGTGTATTTTATAATGTCATTGTCCATAAATAATTATTAGCACTTACACACGACACTCATTACTTGGCTTGGACAATTGACATTACAATTATTACAATTATTATGTATTCATTAGGCAGCTGTATTGAAAAGTCCACATACATGTCAATTAACGTTAATTAAATGTCAATTTTGTCTTTTTTTTTGCAGGATTGCTCTTCGAGACTAATTGCCATGCTATCAAAATGAACATCTTATCCTGATATGAACAATGCCCTCCTTTAAGGCTTTTCTCTGGCAAGGTAAATATTCAAGATTTTATAGTATTAATTATCATAATTGCAAACTGAAGATCAGCTATGCACACCATACAGTGCCTTGTTTTACAACAACAACAAAAAAACATTATAAAGTGCATGAAAAAGCATTGCAAGATAAATTAAGTTAATTTAGTTATTCCCAGGAATGTGAAAGAAGTATTACTTCACAACACGGGAGAATAGAAGACCTATTGCTTGATAATTCGGACATATTGCTGAGGAAATTGAGAGCTGCAATGTTACTAACATTTGTGAATATTTGTGGAATATCAAATAGACTTGAGTGACTGACTGGCCATGGGTTATGCGAAATCTCCACACAAACTGTTGCGATGAAACAAATAACTCATGTATTTGTATCTAGAACTGGTCTTGTCAAACACCAGGCTGTAATGCCTTTTATCATAAAAATCAAGGACTGTCTTCAGATTGAAAGGTCCTTTTTTGGTGTGCAAGTTTATTTGGTCTGACATATATTAATGTAAATTACATTTATTTCATTATTACTTTTGTGTTTCTTGTAATAAATACAGGGTGCGGCCTAAAAACTTGCACCAGGCATCTCCTCTTTCGGGATAACTCTGGGTTACTTAAATGCTTATGAAGTCCTATAAAGTTTTGCCATATTTAGTTAGGGGTATAAGCATTTGGTCATTGTGATATTTTTGATCTTATTATGTCAGACAATATCAGTATCTGAATTATTGAGAGGGTTCATGCTACAGGGCTTGTTCTGAGTGACACACATCACAGAAGTCAAATTTCTGTCTGCTTGCATGGTGTCTCTGGTAGCAGAAAGTTTACAAATTAGAGATTTCCTAGTTACTACATCTCTGAAGCCACAGAAAATATAATATTTTCACAGAATCCTCATTAATTGTTTGTTATATGTGTATATATATATATCATGGTATTTGATGATAAGAAGGTTGGTGCAAGTTTTGATTCTGCAAGGTCATGAAATTAAAATGGAGAAATACAATTGCATTCCAGAGGGACTTTTTGAATCTACAACTTATCTGGTAATAATCACATGATTTTCAGGAGGATTGGCCAGTTAATTAGACAGAAGACAGAAAAGACAGAAAATTGACCAAAATCCAAAATGACACTTTCCGCCAAAAAGGTGTAAATGCTCTACCTTTTTATTAAAAATGAATCAAATTGCCCTATTTTTGGCGGCAAAGGTCAAGAAAGGTGTCTGTAACACATCTGTATGATCAGTGACATAAAAGCCGAGGTGAAAATTACCAAAAGGTGTGATAAGTGTGCATGTGCTATATATAAATCCATATTATCTATAATTTTTGAGAAAACAAGAAAACATATTTATAAGATAATTAACGACTATTATTACTTTTGTGTGTACGATTGCAGCTGCATCCGATCACTGTCAATTGAGAAAATAACAAATTAGGTAGCAGTAGCTGCTGGTGCAAGTTTTTATGCCGCACCCTGTACGATACAATTCTTCACTGCGATTGGGAAAATAAACTTGCTTTTTTAATGCAAAACATCTTATTCACTTTCGGTAATGTTAAGCAAAAATGTTATGAAAACCTTGCCATGTAACATTAAATTTATGCCAAACTAAAACATTAAAAAAACGTTGTGAAAAGGTTATCATTTCATGTTGCCAAATAATATTAAAATAATATCTCTCATAACATTATAAAAACGTTATCAAAGGGTTGTCCTTTTTAAATGTTGCAGATAAGGTTAAATTTATGTTATCACATAACGTTATGAAAATGTTTTAACAGGGCCATCTTATTCATGTTGCCGTATAATGTTAAATTTATATTGAAACAACATTATTAAACAGTAGCTAACAATGTAAAAGTCACATTTTGAAAAAATGTTTTGAAATAACATTATTTTAACATACTTCCAATGTGATACATAAAACGTCATAATAACATTTCCGCAACCGTCCATTTTTTCGTACTCCATGGTTATTCTAACCTTTTTATGTTATTTTAATTACGTTTTTGTGTTAGCTTGATAGTGGAGCAATAAATTGGTAAAAGTGCATAGAAATTCCATCTTATTTTTAAAAGTCTTATAGTTCTGGTTGTTTATGACATACAACCAAAAGTGAAAGTTTCCAAACAGACACCCAAATATTGATATTAAATCAAATGTAGTGGAAAATACAGCATTTTTGTGAAATTACATTAAGTGGAAAGGCCACTTTAATTTTTAAAAGTACCAGGGATATTGCAATATTCCTTTACAACGAACCAGCTGATGACCAGAAACGAACATTTGGATAACAGATCAATAGACAACTAGAAAGCCCACTATAATACATGCACTTGAATTTATCAATACCCCACCACCCAGCCAACGCCAACGCACAAAATTAAAAACCATTTTGCATCCGTCGCGGCTTACATTAAAATTTATTGTATTTTAAATTGTTGCTATTCATTTCGAATGTCCATCAATCAAGAAAAATATCAATAAGAACAATGTTGCCGCTGCTCCTGCATTTTGGCTCCCTGTTCACAGTTAAAAAATGTGACTTGCTCTGTGAGATCATGTGACCTACCATCTTAGTTTCAATCAAGGGCCATGGCAACAATGGTTCTTGCAAGCATGGTTGTTAGGGGGGGGGGGGAGGTCATGTGACCCACAGGCACAGTTGCTATGGTGCCATTCAGCCTCTTTATTGAAAGTGATGGCGGCCATATTGGTAGCAAGCATGTGCTCACTTAGGAGAAAGTAGCCTGCAGTGGGTGAAATGGAGGAATAGACAGCAAATAAAGAGTTGTTATGGTGACAGTTAGTTAGAACTTGAGAAGGCAGGATCGAGACCCAAACGGTGGTGTGCCTTGATGCACAAATTCGAGGTTACTCACTTACAATATAAGATTACTAGCGCAAACCCGTTAGATCGAGCCATAGAAAACAGGGGCTGGTAGTAATTTATGTGTCACTTGAGGCTATCTTTATACCAGGGGCATAGGGGGGGGGGGGGGGTTGTCGGCCCGATCCCTCCCCCCCCCCCTACTCCAAGGCCCTACAAGTCGTAATTAAATTTTGTAAGAGAAATTTGTGAAAAGATAGGCAAAATCCACCTCCAATGGGCTGAAAGCCCTGCCACAACCAAAAATTATAGTATTAACATTGTAGTATCCATATATTTGATATAGGCCTATATTTTTTATTTGATATTTATTGATAAAAAGTATATAAAATCAACAACATAAAAACATAGGGATGTAAAGGTCAGGTGACATACACACTCCCCCTACCAACAAAGCTTTGACTATTAATAGCACCTTCAATTTTTTATTTAAACTGCAATTGACAATATCAGGGTCTACATCAGTCCGGCTATAAAAGTGAAAGAAGTTTTTACCATGAACTCTGTGGTTACTGCTATGATATTTGATGAGCAAGACCTTTTTTTAGTGACCTGCCCGCCGTCCGTCCGCCGTACCCCCGTCGATTAAATGAAAATATTGATAACTTCATTTCTAGTTAACAATTCTTGACAATTGAGACAGATTCTGAATGCTCAGAATCTGAGGAATTGGTCCTGAGTAGTTGAATACCTAGTTATATAAATTTGTTGTTCATTTCACTAATAACAATCATAAATAATTATAACATTGCTAGGCCTACTAATCAATACATTAATAATACATAAATTTCCTTTTTAGACCAATGTACAATTATTTATGATGTCATAAAGGTATTATAACAAAAAATAAATAAATATTGAATTTAATCAACTGCTAGTTAATGAAATATAATCTCCATCAATTGAACATAACAGGGGTGGAAATATCCAATTGTGTTGGATTAGGGAATTACTTAAGTTAAAATAGTTCTAATGTGTACATTGCCTCGGACGTTTCGGGAATTGGGCGTTTTGGTTTTCAGACATTTCGGAACATTTTAGGACGTTACGGCCTCGAACGTTTCGGTTTTCGGACGTTTTGACTTGCATTTGACAGGCCAACATCGCCATGGCGAGAGAAGGCTGGCGGCTCCATTGTGAAATAAAATGAGGAATAATAAAGTAAATAACACCTGAAAACATGCAGAAATTAAACCTGAGCTAAGTTAGTACATAAACTATTCCATGGTAAAATAATACTGGCCCAAGATCCAGCCAGATTAGAGTTTACCTCTGGCAAAAACCGCCGACCCTTATGGGCCTTAGCACAATATAGAAGTAGATGTGCCCCACCTTTTAGAATTGCATGTATATGTGTTCACACATGCACAGGTTATGTAATAATACATAACAGTTGCAAAGTGGCTTTAAAATTAGCAAATTATGGTAAATTATCACCTCGATCCAAGAAAATTTTGATTCTTGCATGTGCCATTTTTGTCCTGTGTAGAATTATAGTTGACATTCACATGCAAGCTTCAGAGGAATGAATACTTTTGTAACCCACTGTATACCAATAATCATGCTAAACATTTACCTTCATTCCTTTGCCTTTGGTTACATTCCTTCTTGGGACAGCATCAAGTTAACTGTTCAATGATTCCTGTTGAAAGAGTGCATTTCAGCATTCAGTGAATTGAAGAATATAAATGCAAATAGATGTTCCTGCATTTGCAATTATATGATCCGCACATGATTTACAATGACATAGTGATGGAAGGACATAAATTGATGGATTATGAATTTTCTGTATTGAATAATCAATAAATAAATAGGTATTCTGTTAAGATGATTTGTGATATGGTTCAGCTTACATATCTGTGAACAATTAAAAATTAACATAATCTTACAAGCATGTAAAAAATATAGGAAAAGTCAGTTTAATAGCTGCATGACAGTTCTAAGGACATTTCTTGCAACCAACCTCAAGACTTCCGATTACATATATGAGGTTTTCTGTGAATTCATAAACTGCACAATTAGTTTGATGGCAGAATACAATTGCCTGAATAGTGTTCTTAAATTTATAATATAAGTGTAATTCAATATACTTACTTCCAGTGTGAGGGAAGGACAAACCTTTGTGACGGAAGGACAATGAGGCAACATAAAAATTTGACACTCAATAAATCATATGTAATGAAACTCAAATCTTATTAGAGATATATATTCAAACACAAGATAATTTCTGATTTCAAATGACTTTATTTTACTTGGTAACATGCTATTACTTACAAAAGTCACAAACAAACTGGCCAGATTTGTAGCCAGCACACTGTTCGTGTGACCATTGGCTACAAGATTGGCATTTTACCCAACTCTCTCCAGTTGCGGAATTTGAAAACAAAGAATTACAATAAAAAAAATAAAACTCTTCTTGACAATGTTTTTTCTTTTTTGAAGCCTTCTGGAACCTTGTCTTTTTTTCTGGTGTTTACCATCGGGCAAGGTTGCTTATCAGGAAGCTGGACGACACTTGTAGAGGGGGTCATATGGTGAGTACCCAAGGGAGGGACATCTGAAACAACTGGGACCACTGCTGCAAGCAGTTCTGCTGCTAAAGAGACTTCTGTACAGGGGTCTGTTGCAGCTACTTCATTACTGGACACAGGGGGTTCGTGTGTAAGAGCAACTTCAGTAATGCAATCTGGCCCTTTTTCTGCATTATTGACGGGCACAAGTATCTCTCTGAAAACTTCTCCAGACTTGTGATAGCGAAGCAGGACTTCTCCATACGACATGTGATGCGTATTAGTGATTCCAGGCACTACAGTGACTTTGTTTGTCAGTTCTACTGGAGTAGTCAGCTAATATGACCAACCACCAGAGGCAGACGTGATGATGAGATGAATGCACCGTTAATTTAACATCTTGAGTGCAGCTGAGATATAGCTCATGACAAGCGACCAGGCTTCACTGAAAATCCTGACATTATATAACTCCAGAGTTCAAGGTCATTTCATAACCTAATTAGGGGATATTATAAAAACAATTATTTCAATTGAAACCCTTATATAAATTACTACTACTACTACTTTCAATTAAAACCCTTATATAAATTACTATTACTACTACTTCAATTGTTGTGTGGTGACCAACTTCCCTATAGATCTTCGCTTTAATTAGTTGATTTAGTGGCACGTGACTTCATTCTTGTTGTCATGGCAACATCTTTGGCTCCCGGCGCTACAAAAGAAAATGATTTCCAGCAGTCGCATCCTTCTCGACGTCAAAGACAGGTTGGTTGTGTATACATATAATTATGAAATTGTTCAAATATTATATTAGACATACTCACTGGATATACATCAGTAATTAACTGACGTAGTTGACTGTTGTAATCACTGCAGGTGGTAATAGGCCCTATGGCAATTGTTGTTTCAATAGTTTACTATCAAAATATTGCATAATTTTAACAATGTTTTGACTTGGAGGCCGTCCAGATCAATGAAGTAGCAATGGCACTGTTAGCAGTAATTCCGCAATAATGTATGATGTATTTGTATGTATATGCACTATTTGATTTTTATCTAATTCCCATATATATAGATTCTATATACGGAAGGATATTGGTGCCAACTCCCCCAAAAAAGAAAAAAAGTTTGAACGGAATTAAAAAAATCTTTTTAACACAAACTTCCTGGTGAAATTAGCAAGTCTTCTTAGAAAGGCCTGAAACTAAGTTGACATCAGAAAATTATATTATTTAAATATAAAGTGACCATATAAGAGTTGTGCATAAAAAAATAGCCATTGCTAAATAGCCATTGCCTCCATATAACTAAAGTCAGTACAATGTACTACGAACCATATACAGAATTCTGACAGTCGACAAAAAAAGGGGGGGGGGGGGTCATCTGCTACTTTACATTTTGAGTTAAACAACCGTGCATAGGAAAATGATATTATGATGTTTCACTGTTGATTGTTTGAAATTTGTACTTCACAAATTGACTTGTTCCACATGTATCAGAGACTTGTTTCCATGGCAACAGAAAAAGGGTCTTTCTTCAATAGAATGAGCTGATATTTTGTACATAAATGTATATGTTTTTTATTTTGATTGAAAATATCATCAGTATGTCAATAATAACTCTATGAAAAAATGGTCGGAACTTTCTGAATGCCCCTCGTAAGTAACATTTATATAAAGAGGTAATAAACTCGCTATAATTTTTCATATGAACCATCATCACATTATCACCTCTTAGTCTAGTGAACGGCTGCGGATCAGGGCTGTATTTCTGTACCTGATGGGTTAAAGGGGAACTAACACCTTCAGCACTTTACCTCTCAGAAGTTAGCTTAGGTCCATAGAAACACATCCCCGCCATTCATAACTTGTATATATGCACTGGTAAAGTAATATCCTGCATTAATTAGGTCTGTGTTGTGGACAGGCAGGGACCATAGCAATGAGATGAAGGATAAAACAGCCACCTGAGACCAGTGTTGGCAAGCCCAGTGCTGTCTAACTGGAGGGGTATGCAAAGGTCGAAAAACTAGGAACAATTTCTCCCTCATTCCATGTTGCTCCACAAAAAAAAAAGAAAAAAAAAACCTTTTTCACATAGTACCCATTATGTGTGAAATAACAGTTTAATCACTTAAAACGTATCTTTATTCTCGTCTTCAGACCATTTACTTGTAACGATGGAAACCACAACCTTCTTCACCACTGCTGACGTCACTGCTCTATCTGAAGACGTCACAACTGGATTCGAAGTATACAATGTGAATTCTACAGCAGTTATTGTTTCCACAGCAACGCAGCCTGACTTGATCAAACCCATTGTATACAGGGTCAATTTGATTCTATCTGGAATTTTGACAAGTTTTGGGCTTGTCAATTTATTTTTCCTGTGGAGCCTGCTGAAGTTTTGCCCAGTCAGGAGAACTTTTAACATGTATGCAGTACTCATCTGTATAGCAGATCTGGTCAACAATACTATCGTTGGACCCATGTACTTAGTCACGTGGACCTACCCTCAGTTACTCACTGTCAACATGTGTAAGGTGAGTGAAAACTTAAAGAGACCCTTAATTTTATGAGAAAAATCCCTTCATGAGCAAAATCCCAGCTGGATGTCGTACGGATGGGACGTTCAATAGGCGGTCCCTTGTACTCAGTGTCTATGCTGAGGCAAGTAAAAAATCCCACCCATGGGGTAGATGTGTAACGTGGGCGGACTCCTCTCTCACCTCATCAATCAACCCTCGATAGCGGTGAGAACTTGCCTTAGAGGGCTGCACTTTCCACATCAATCATCTATCTATCTATCTTTAAGAAAGTGAAAACACAAGAAAAAGAAATTTTTTTATTCGATTGTTATATCATGCTTCACTCGGCGACAGTGAAATTCGCCACGACAATGAGATTCGCCACCCCCCTTATACTCAATTATACATCTTGCAAGTTCATGATTTGTTACAAAACTAATTGTTTATATAATTGACAATACTCTGTCACCCCAACAGCCATCTAATAAATGTTTATTGCACTTTATTACGAGTGGCGAATCTCATTGTCGTGGCAAATTTCACTGTCGCCGAGTGTACGTTTAATTATCCCCCGCATCCTCTAAAACTTTTGCTAGTTTCATGACCAGCTGCAAGAGGCAGATATACACTCGGGGTCATATCATCGAAATAGAGACTTTTCACTGAGCAGCCCTGAATTCAGCAAGACATAAGTCTTTCCTTTCCTGTTATTACTCATTTTGCTTTTCAGACATAGTAGGTCATACCTAACTGGTTCCATAACTATAATTTTCTCTGGGAAATAACAGAAATCAATTAAATGATAAGATGTCAAATATACATTAAAATGCACTATAAATACTGCTGCTAGCTGCATATTGCTTCAGTCAATTACAGTCAAGGGCGGGAACTTTTTTTAGTCAATAGAATTGGCAGTATTCTGTCGTAGCCAGCTGGTGGAATAACAGAGAACCTTTTGTGAAAATCCACTATTGGCCACTATTATGGCCAGGGTCATCGAAATAGCCTCAAACACAATTACACACATTCAACTTCATAAATGTCACAAAACTTATCTTCTGATCATTTACAATATTCTAAAGCTTCCGACTGGCATCTTACCCTGATAGCATTCCAAATCGGGCCAGCGTCTTTTCAACATCGCTGAACGTCTGAACTTGGAAATTCATGCCGTTAGGCTTTTCCGCAAAAAATAAATAAAATTTAAAAGTGCTGTATCTTCTAAACTATTGACACTGGAGACCTGTAATTTTGGATTTTCCCATAAGTTATATAGTCTTACAACTGGTATTTTTGCAGAATTGTTTGAGATGGTGACCTGGGAAGTTTGTCTGAATTTCGGTGAATTCATATGGATTGACCAAATGGTCTTTTTTAAATTTTTTTTATTCCTAGTCAGTTGTATAGGCCTAAGTAAATAAATGATTGTCTGTACATCAATTCACATAATGTTACTTTTCTTTTTTCTCACATTAGGCTCGTATCTTCATACGAGTGATGACACAACTATTGTCCCTGGCTGCAGCCCTCCTTATCGCAGTGACCCGCCTATTCTCTGTTGTCAGTTCCCGTATCTTTCGAGGTCTGTTGAGGGCAAGGATTGTCGTTGGAAGTGCCATTGTCATTGAGTGTGCAGCTTGTTTTCTTGGAGTTCAGTTGATTGCGAGTGATGGACAGACCTTCATGGTTTGCATGCAGGTAAGACTTGATTCATAGTCACAGTTCAACCACAGGTGTTTGCCAACATATACCCAGATAGCATTCCAACTCGTATCAACGTCGGCACCATGTCGGCGATGTTGAAACGATGTTGTACTGACGGTGGCCGATATAGAAACGACGCTGGCCCGATTTGGAATGCCATCTGGGTATGATAGAACTTTAACTAATACCAAGAGTCCTGACTACTCAAACTTCCTTCTCATCTCAAAAGGCAGCTATGTCAGCAATAGCCAATCAGAATGTTTATAGGTTATCACATCAGAATTGCATGAGTGCACAAAATACTGTTTGAGCTGGTGTCATGACACTGCTGAAGATCCAAATTTGTCATTGTTTTGGTCAGTTAAATGTGGAGGTGTGTCCCTGAAATCGTTGCTGATTGGTGGTAATTGATGTCATCCCTGTTTATTGTTGCTCATTGGTTAAAATCCGCATCATCCCTGCAGTTCTTGTCTCTGATTGGCTGAATCTCGTAACCCTCGAAAAGCCGTATCGATCTCCAAGCCCTTTGATTTCATCCCTCTTAGATCAATATCACCCAGGGAAAAACACCAGTATCAGGAAAAAAACATGCTCAGTCATGGGATAAAGCTGAATAAATTTAGAAATGACGTGATCAGCTGGCTGTTTGACTCAACAGTTAGACGAAAATTGAAGGATCCGTGTAATAAAATGTATTATGAAGATGACGCTAATGACGTTCATGACGTTTTTCTGTGCCTCGTTTTCGTATTCGGTAGTATTTGCCAGGCAATAAAACTGACCGTGATATTTGTCAGTAAAATTTGATATTCATGAAATGGTGATATTAGTTTATTTACCATTAGCACCATTGGATGCAGCAACGTATGTGTTACATGAGAGACCATGCATCAGCTTGTGCAATCAAATATAGAATCTGCTGAAAGAGCATATTTTAAAATGGACTGTATAGACACAAAAATAAAAACAATCTGATGCTAAAAACAAATAAAAAGAAATTGAATATATGATAAAACCGCAAGATACTTATATTGCAACATTATGGACCATTTTTGTAGCAATTGCTCAGTTTACATTAAAATCCAAAACTGCTTATAAATTTGTTGGCTGTAAATTCTATATATGAGCAAAATATAATTATTACATTTGTTACAACGCTGTTTGACAGTGAACTATACAGAAGACAATAAGACTGCAGAAAACTGGCTGCATGAGCACACAGAAGCGCCCATGCAGAGAACACCTTTACTGGTTAGAAATGGTCGCGGACGTTAAAGGAGACCATTTTTCAATGCAAATTAGGTCAGAGGTCAATCTTGGCAGCTAGCTTGGTGATGCAGGTGAGCCTTATTAGTGTCAAGGGTCTCACATTTGACACGGGCGACATTAAATAAAAAAAAAAAATCATGACATTTCAAGTGCGCTTGCCAAGCGATATAATATTATAATAAAAATATACAATTTCAACACTTTTCTAAAAAAAAAACGGTTAGGTCATTTTTTAACAAAATAAGATTAAAAAGGATAACAAAGGATGAAGGAAAAGATGCAAATGGAAAGGGATGGAGCAAGGGGAGAATTCGTGACATTGCAGTTTCCAAATTCGTGACATGAGAAAGCAGTGGGTGTGATATACTGCAAGATGCGTGACAACTATTGTGTATATTGCCCTTTGTTGTTGTGGCGTCTTCAATTCTTGATAACACTGAAAAGGTTGTTGCTATATATCGTGTCTCTCCTGTTGCTATCTTAGACTTGGAAACTGAACCCAAACGTAAAATTGACTGTGGTTTCACAGCAAATGTAATATTTAGAAAGTACAGCCTATGCCATACAAAGCAGGGCAGCATGAAGTATAACTGGTAATTTTGACTTTGTTATATAATTTTTTTGTATTTTATAGTTTGCTTAATAACAGGGTCATATTGCAAAACAGTGTATTTTCCAACTGTATATGTTTACCCTGTTTTTAAATATATTTTATAATTAAATAAACTCGAAGTGATATCATGTGGATGCAGGACTCCCATTGGATATGGCAGTCCCTCGGCCAATAGGAGTCCTGAATCCGCATGACGTCATCTGGCGTTTCCAAGTCTATGTATTGGCTGTAAAAACAAAAACAAAAAAAAAACTCACACACAAACCCCCAATGTCATATTTGTTTGAGATGACGGTTCCCTTTAATTGTTGGTAAACATGCATCATATACCTATAATATAATCATAATCATACATTATCATATCATACTGTTCTTAAAACTTTTAATTGATTTAATTAAATTTTTTTTATCGACCACAAAATAGGCTTGGTTGATGGTTTTATGTTTCAATCCCATAATGGGCACTTTCTATGCGCTCAATGCCAGCTAGATGTTGTGATTGTGTAACAAGACAGACAGCTAGACAGCTAGACAGACAGCTAGACAGACAGCTAGACAGACAGCCAGACAGCTAGACAACTAGACAGACAGCCAGACAAACAGCTAGACAGCTAGACAGACAGACAGACAGCTAGACAGACAGACAGACAGCTAGACATACAGCTAGACATACAGCTAGACAGCTAGACAGCTAAGCAGACAAACAGCTGGACAGACAGACAGACGGACAGCTAGACAGCTAGACAGCTAGACAGACAGACACTATTTGAGAAAAGTGACTAGTGACGTGGACTCCAAGTCTTATCTTCTTATCATTACATTTTCCTTTGGCAGTTAGTCATGTAAGCTGATTATATATTTTACTTCATTTTTACTCTTATCTTCTGTATTTCAGAGGCAGACATTCGCCGGAGTACCCAAAGAAAATCACATGTCAAGCGTCATTCTGTGGGTCGTGATTTTGGTCGCAGTTGTCTTCTGCTACATTTCGCTTGTGGCAATTCTGAAGTACAAGAATATGAAAATAAAACATTTGCCGGGCAACCAAAACATGATCATTGTCACTTTCACGATCGGTCTGAGCATCAGCATGATTTACTTCTTCTTTGTTTTCCTTCCCATCTTTTCGGCCATGTTGCGAAAGTTGATTTATGCCTCACTCAACCGTACCAACCAGCTTAGCTTTCCTGACCGCTTGGCCATCGGTGAACTTTACAACATAATTATATTACTGCACAGTTGTATCAATCCCCTTCTCTATATTTTGCCTTCATCCCATTTTCGTCAAGCTTTTTGCAAGTATTTCAAGAAGAAACTTTTCTGTTTCCATCACAACCATTCGGTTGCACCGTCCGCGCAAGTGCAGAACAGTTCACTTTGACTTTATAAGGTAAAGAAAAAGCAGGTATCTCGCGGATAAATATTCAACAACCACCCCTGCTTTTTTTCATTATGACTTGTAAAGAAATTGGCTTTTTTTTGTCTTTTCTTGTTTTGGGTTTAGTGCAGTTTAGCGGACCCAAATTTATACCCATATTTGGTGTCAACAATGGTCAATGAAATATGAAATATATAACAATTTTTTTGATAGTGTGGCGAGGCTGTGTGGGGCTAGCAGCCTCCAAGAACATGAAAAAGAAAACTGTCATTTTTAGTTTGTGATGTCATACATTGAATTCAAGTATTTGATGTCATTTGCTTGGCAATGAGGCTCATTAAATATGGTCATAAATCTGGGTCCAGTATACTGCACTTTTTAAAAATATGGCTATGGAGGTCAGTGGTTCTAGTTATTCTATCTCTGAAGTCAATTATTGACTGTTAGTAAAGTAGGTAACTAAAATTGTAAGACTGCCCTTGCAGTAGTTATTCTGACTAGGAACCTATAGTTGGCCAGCAGTAGTCATGGCTACCATGACTGACTTTTATATAATTAATTATTATTCTAGTCAAAATGAGTTCTGCTTTGCATCTGTATAATTCAATGTCTCTACAAGAAACTTATACTCAATTAACTATGACAAGTGCAAACCCAGCATCTTGTCTATATGTCGGCCGACGTCGATCCGATTTGGAATGCCATCTCTGAATTGCCTAATGATGGGCCTTTTTATGTGTTGCTGCATCCAATAGTGCTTACGGCAAATAAACTAATATCTCCATTTCATTTTAGAATATTAAATATCACTGAAAAATATCACGGTCAGTTATATTGTCTGGCAAATACTACAGAATACGAAGACGAGGCACAGGCGAAACTTCATGAACGTCATTAGCTTTGTCGCTTCGTAATAAATTTTATTACACAGCTCCTTTAATTTCTTCCAATTTTCAAAATTCGAAGTTTATTATGAACAAAAATGTGTTGGTGCTTTGCCTAAAACAACTCTGAAATGGCGAATCGGCGACGCTGATCATAACGTTATAATGTCAGTAAGATAATTTGCCAGGCAGACAAATTTGCTTACCAAGCAACAATATCATGTAAGCCTCGTTGACAAGTACCAGTGTTCTGGGTATGGTAAGCATGAATGGTTTTTGCCAAATAAACTAATTTAACCTGCCAGGTCAGCTAATTTGGCAGTAAGTGCTATTGGTTGTCCTGTGTCATACAATGAAGTATTATACAGTAGGGTCTGAACATGAGTTTTATTTTTTTTGATATTTTATTGTTTGTTGCTATGATGCAGTTAATTAGTAATATTCTATTATACAATTTAGGAACTATTGAGCAGAAAGTATATACAATATATTATATATTCTGCTTATCAAAAATTTTGTTTTCATAAAAAAGCTGTTGTATTCCTGCATATATCAATTAAAATCAATTTTATTAACTGTCCATGTAGTTTAATTTTGCCAACTTTTGGCTGTATTGGTATCTCCAATAGGCCTACATACGTGATGAAATCCACAGTCATGCAAATAAATATTCAGATTTTCTGAGAGCAAGGCAGCACGTGGCACATGCAGTGGCCAATGACTGTTCATATGCTGCAAGATGCATGCAGCTGCATGTGAATTGTAATGTCAACATTAAGTCAAGTCAAGAATTTGTTTTTATTAAAATGACATGTGACATTCAACATTACAAAATAAATATATTAGATAAGATAAGATAAAACTATGAATAATGAATACATAGTGGCAACAACACTGCATAATGGTTAGTTACACTAGTTATACAAGTCATACTTCCTTTTATTGTACATATTATATATAACATTAGCTGTATCTTTCACAAAATTTTCATTCATAAGTAACCTAAACTTTTCGCCAAAACTGCATCTATTGAAAAAAGGATATTTAACATAAACTTTAGACATGGAATTTTTTCTTATTTCATCATAAAAATTACGGTGAAATAAAAAAATGTTCTTCATCTTCTACACTATTGTGCATATTGTTATTCTTGGAGAATGTTGATGTATCTACCTGTCTCTATTTTAAGTGGTAATATACCACAGCGAAATTGTGTACAGATTTATTTTCTTGTTAGTTACTTTATACACATATGGCTGTAAACACGTTATATCTAAACTTATCTCAACATAGCTCAGTTTTTGGGATGGCAAACATGAAGCCAAATTAAATCTAAAAATAGGTACATTTATATATATGATGGTTGCTTTCCAATTTGAAACTTAATACCACTGAAAATTATGTCGAAAATAATTTTTTCTCACCAGATCCAATGTCATAAATGCAAAGTTGTATTTTAAAATGAACATTGCTGCGTCATATATATGTGTCGTTATTGTGTAATGCATTACAAGTGACTGTGAATATGCCTAAAGTGGACTTAACAATCAGGACTTAATTGGGAATAACAAAATTGATCTTATTAAAATTACATTAGTATTGAATATATTCTATATTTATATTTTGTACATTTTATTATACTCATATTTGATATTTAATATTATCGTTATATGTAGACTTATCCCAACTGTTTTACTGTAGTTGCAATTTCCAAATAAACTGATTATCATTATAAACATTGAGTATTCTTGTTTTCTTTAACTGTGACACATTGATGTTAAAATAAGTATTTATTAAGTAGTGCATGCATGGTCTTAGTTGCAAACTCCCACTGTATTGATCATGCATTAAGTAAACATAGGTTTTCTTTCTTAAATTGATGACACCTAAAGTCAATTTCTTTTTCTGGACACTGTCAAAATGCTTATATCTCATTTAAGATTTACTGTGTATTGGACATTATGTCACATTTATATTATAATGATATTATTATATTTATTCGTAAATATCAGTTATACCTTGCTATACATACTTATCACAGTCAGCTAAGCTTAATGACAAGACACTTGTACTCCTCACTAGTCAGTGCAATTCAGCATTATGTACGCCGTGGAATAAATCCTCATATACCATGATTAGCTATTGTATATGACGTCCAGGTACATTGCACTGGAACAGATAGATAGGTAGATAGGTAGATAGATAGATAGATAGGTAGATAGGTAGATAGATAGATATCGGAAGTGCGGTCCTCTAAGGCAAGTTAAACTAGTTAAACTAGTTATACAAGTTATACAAGTTATACAAGTCATACTTCCTTTTATTGTACATATTATATATAACATTAGCTGTATCTTTCACAAAATTTTCATTCATAAGTAATCTAAACTTTTCGCCAAAACTGCATCTATTGAAAAAAGGATATTTAACATAAACTTTAGGCATGGAATTTTTTCTTATATCATCATAAAAATTACAGTGAAATAAAAAATGTTCTTCATCTTCTACACTATTGTGCATATTGTTATTCTTGGAGAATGTTGATGTATCTACCTGTCTCTATTTTAAGTGGTAATATACCACAGCGTAATTGTGTACAGGTTTATTTTCCTGTTAGTTACTTTATACACATATGGCTGTAAACACGTTATATCTAAACTTATCTCAACATAGCTCATTATTGGGATGGCAAACATGAAGCCAAATTAAATCTACAAATAGGTACATTTACATATATGATGGTTGCTTTCCAATTTGAAACTTAATACCACTGAAAATTATGTCGAAAATAATTTTTTCTCACCAGATCCAATGCCATAAATGTAAAGTTGTATTTTAAAATGAACATTGCTGCTTCATATTTGTGTCGTTATAGTAAAATGCATTGTGATTGTGAATATACTTGAAGATGTCAAATTGCATTTTATGCCTAAAGTGGACTTACGAATCAGGACTTAATTGGGAATAACAAAATTGATCTCATTAAAACTACTTTAGTATTGAATATATTCTATATTTATATTTTGTACATTTTATTATACTAATATTTGATATTTAATATTATCGTTATATGTAGACTTATCCCAACTGTTTTACTGTAGTTGCAATTTCCAAATAAACCGATTATCATTATCAATATTGAGTATTCTTGTTTTCTTTAACTGTGTGACAGATTGATGTTAAAATAAGTATTCATTAAGTAGTGCATGCATGGTCTTGGTTGCGAACTTCCACTGTATTGTATTGATCATGCATTAAGTAAACATAGGTTTTCTTTCTTAAATTGATGACACCTAAAGTCAATTTCTTTTTCTGGACACTGTCAAAATGCTTATATCTCATTTAAGATTTACTGTGTATTGGACATTATGTCACATTAATCTGTGATGATATTATTATATTTATTCAATATCATATATACCTTGCTATACATACTTATCACAGTCAGCTAAGCTTAATGACAAGACACTTGTACCCCTCACTGGTCAGTGCAATTCAGCATCATGTACGCTGTGGAATAAATCCTCATATACCATGATTAGCTATTGTATATGACGTCCAGGTACATTGCACTGGAAGGGCGGGAGCCTAGCTTAGAGGTAGTGCTCTGGGCTTCCAACCGCTGGGTCCCGGGTTCGATTCCCGGTTGAGCCTAAGTTGGATGGCTGTTTCATCCTTCATCTCATTGCCATGGTCTCTGCTTGTCCTAATTAGCCCAACTGGTGCAGAAATACAGGACGTAAAGCCCTAATCACACACACACACACATTGCACTGGAACAGCACCATTTGACCGAATAGTACCCTTATAGATAGGGTAGATAGATAGAAAGATAGAAAGATGATATCGGAAGTGCAGTCGTCTAAGGCAGGTGAGAGCGAGGAGTTCACCCATGTTACACGTTTACCCCATGGGTGGGATCTTTTACTTGCCTCAGCATAGACACTGAGTGTGGGGATTGCCAATTTAACGTCTCTGCAGACACGCGATGGCTAAGAATCAGAATCAGAATGAGGAAATACATCTTTTTTCATTTTATGAAATAACGATCATTGATACATTCTATATGGCATTCAGAATAAAGATATAGCAGTTTTTTTTTCTGGTAAAAACTCACTTTAAGCACAGTAACACAGAAAAGGAACGTTTAGCAATCATTCTTGAAAATATAGAATTAATTTAACTGGAAATAGTTATTTCAAGATATTTCAACCTTACCTTCAATCTAAAGAAGCCCTTAAAGTATTCATCCGGCTTACATAACCATACAAGGTCAACTAGAGAGATGTGATGAAAGTTCACCCTCCCCCCTCCCCCCCCCCCCAAAAAGGGGGGGAGAAGTCAACAACAGGCTTTATTATTGATCCATAAGTTCATTTACAGAACACATACTTTATATTAATAAAAATAAATGCATTAAACACAGTTAATCAATAGACGTTAATCTTTACTATAATACATAGAAGATACATAAAAAACTTATTAAATATGTTATCTCACAAGTATACACTTATATTTTCAATGCAATGCAGATATATGATCTTTTTACACGCAGCAACACCAACTTCAATTTTTTTTTTGATAAAACATTTCACCAGATGTTTCTTCGGTACTTGGTTTTTATGAAGCATGGAAATCTATCTGGTATCTTGCAGGGAGCTTCTCTTATTCCACAGCTGTCAAAATTTCTTGGAAAAAAAATATTTTTGTCTGTTTTATGTTCGTTTCTAGGTCTTTTTGCACAAAACAACTGCCTGGTTCTTCATCATTCAGCAAAACTTTTGACACCAAGGTTTTTTTCTTCCCTCAATCTACTTTTTCTTTTCCCTCAATCTACTTTTTCTTTTCTCTCAATCTACTTTTTCTTTTAAGCTTGGAGCTACAGATCATGGAGAAGTGAAGATGTGAAAATCGGCAGGTTGAAACATTGTAAATTTAGCAGCTCAGGATATAACTAATTCATCATATTCAAGAATATTAAATTTAGCTGGGTCAATTAAGGTGAATCGGTAACGTATATATTTCTTCAAATCACTTTTTTGGAATTAGTTTTTGTACAAGTAAGTAAGTAAGTAAAATTGTATTTAACGTCGGAGATGAAAACATTGTACAACAATCCACACAAGCTATAAAGCTTTTAACCGACAATTAAAAATGTTGAAAATAAGATGAAATATTTACAGATGAGTCAATGATATGTTAAAATATACATGTTCGTATCTCCATACCTTGAAATTATCTCAAGTTATCGATTAAGCAGATTACGCATGAACCACATTGACAAGCATTAAATATGTTACATTTGACAAGTAGATTTTTAAATTCCTGTATATCTTGAGTATGTTTAACATTTACTGGAAGGTTATTCCATAACAATGCACCCTGATAAGAAATACTTTTATATCCGTACTGAACTGTATTATATCTAGGCTTCATTAATTTCATATTATCTCGCATAGAGTAAGGTGTACATTATATTTTGAAGAAGGAGGGTTTCACTGGTAATGAAGTAGCATTTAAGATTTTGAAAACTTGTTCGACGAGACCATATTTGCGTAAAATGTAAAGCATTGACTTCTTTGATTGACTTAAAATTTGTTTATACGTAGACAGGTAGTCATTACATACAAGTCTTAGTGCTCTTTCATTTAGTTTTTCTATCTTTCTATCATTTGTTATAATGAAAGTGTCTTAGACAACTGAGCAATAACAGATCTTTGTACATAATTCATTTAGACTGCGTCAGCATGGCATAAAATTGGAGACCCTTGACGTCAATGTTGGCCATGGCCAAAGATACATTGCACTTATTTTCAGAGAGATGAAATACTTTCTTTGGCTTTAGCAAGAAATACTTGAGTTTAAATTAGCCATACATCAATTTCATCTGTGAGACATTCACTGACATATACCAAGTTACTAGTATGAGTACAACCTGGTTTCCTTAATTAAAATACACAGCAACTGATGTGTCATTAAAATCACATGCCCTAACATAACTGTCCCTAGAGCAGCATAGACGACATCCGTGTCCTTAATTTTTAATTTTTAGGATGCTGATATGTCATCGATTAATTTATGCAAAAATAAGTTACCTATGTTTTAGCCAATTTAGAGTGAGACAACAAAATACCTTTTTTTATTGGTGGCCCAAATTACCCATAGATATAATAACAGAACTTCACTTTGAACGCCCCCAGATTTCAGAGAGGTCGGCTTTCTGAAGTTTCCATATTTAGACACTTAGTTAAAGCTACCACGTGCTTAGGACAATGAGCATCCAATTAACGGCATCAGATGGTGAGTACTCTTTGGTAACCCTCTGAAGAATAACAAATAACACCGTCCTAATGGCGCTTAAAATACAATATGAGGTATCGATGCACAGAGACAGCTGCGGTTTGCTTAATAGCATTATTCTGGAAATAATTATGTTTTTTACACCATATGAGAACACCATGTATGTTACAGAAGGTGACTCTTAGTCAACCAACACCTTGCACTAGGAAATAACATAATTTCAAGTCGCAATAACAAAATTATTATTGCTAAAATATCCTTTAAATAGCGATTAGCATGTTGCTTACATTAACATAGATGATTCAAAGGTCACTTGCGTTGTCTTTTACTTGAAGGGGTTAGTCAGTCAGTCAGTCAATCATACAGTTAGTCTGTCAGTCAGTCAATCATACAGTTAGTCTGTCAGTCAGTCAATCATACAGTTAGTCTGTCAGTCAGTCAATCATACAGTTAGTCTGTCAGTCAGTCAATCATACAGTTAGTCTGTCAGTCAACACTTTTTTTATCAATCCAATCAGTCAGTCAGTCAAGTAGTCTACCAAACCTCTTCAATTCAGTCAGTAGTTAGAACTTAGAGCATCCAGTCAACAATCAATTCAATCAATCAATCAAGTCAGTCAGTCAGTCAGTCATTCAGTCAGGACTTATACTGTTGCTGTAAGTGGACAAACTGAATGTAATGGTGCAGCAGTGCTGTCATTTTTCGCTGTATTTTGCAACAGGTTTACTAAATATTATCTGGACAGTTTAAACGCATCTGCGCTGGCTATCACGATTTCACATCATTGAAAAGAGTAATCAGGTTTTATCGGCGATGATTAAGTCATTCAGTGATAACATTTAAAAAACAAATTAAGAAGCAGAAGTCGAAATTGCCAATTTACTGCAGCATGACAATGATGATTGTGTCAAGATTAATAATAGTGTGTGCACTCATTATTTTTCAGTATAAATAGATAGGAAGGCTGCTGCATGACCCTCAATCTGCCAACTCGACGCAAATGAGGGCATTGCTTGCTTGCCAAGGTCCTAACCAACTGACTGAATAAAAATAAATCATATTTGCACTTCTTGAATAGTGGATTTTCACGGAAGGTTCCCTATATTTCCACCAGGTGGCTATGACAGAATACTGCAATTTAGTGTATTTTAATGTATATTTGACACCTTATCATTCAGTTGATTTTTTAAAAATTTACTGAGAAAGTTATATTTATTGAATAAGTCAGTGATTATCATAAGAGGAGAAGAAAGACATATGTCTTGCTGAATTCAGGGCTCTTCAGTGAAAAGACTCTATTTAGAATAGTTGATTTATTGCTAACTGACTTTTACTGAGCAACACATGGACGCAATTTGTAGGGCGGATGTTTCAATAAACTGACTGATCGAGTTTCAGCAAAAAATTCAGATGGTGCCAGAAGCTGTGTGTTTAATAATCCATCAAGTGGTAAGCTCCTGAATTCCACATCAAATGTGGAATAAATTCAATTAATGTGTAACTTGGCGGTAGAAAACCAATTTATTCGTATTACAGAATATCCAGAGTGCTGCTTGTAAAGATTACAAATATGTTTTATCATGCCTGCAGTTGGATTTTTGCATTAATTTGAAGCTGTTTTTTCTTGGAATTTGCCATTTTATCTGGTAGATAAATAAATATATTTGCTACAGAGTGCTAGGCACTCCCTTTGTGTAATTCTTTGTAACAGAATGCATTAGTTTCTCTGGGAAGAGTGGAAAAGATGTCAGTAAAAAACAGGCCTGTTGATGGGTTTCATGTAGACAGCTTCAGGAAAAAGAACTGTCATGACTGAACAACGCATAACTATATTTTATTGATGTGAGTCCTGCCATTACTCGTTTCATAGCCATCATAGCTAGCATATACATTGAAAGTCGGTGAATGACTCATCTGTCACCCATGCAGTCTTGTTATTGTGTTATATAACTACATTTAAATACAGTTCCAGATCGGATAAGATCGGATAAGATCGGACAAGATCAGATAAGATCGGATAGAATAGGATAGAATAGGATAGGCTAGGCTAGGCTAGGATAGGATAGGATAGGATAGAATAGGATAGGCTAGGCTAGTCTAGGATAGGATAGGATTTTTTATTAAAGGTAAACATTATTTATCGTGTGTAGCAAGTATAGATATCGAACAGGTGGAACCACAAAAAATAAATAAAAAAAAGAAATAAAAGAGGAACGTAAAAATCAATTGGGAAACGTTAATAATGTAAACAGAAGGGCTTTTCTCTGAACACAACCTGACAGTTCTTCTGGGGTAAAATTTCTTTGCTGCATACCCTTTTGAAAACCCGAGATTTCCTAAGTTACCCTGCCAAGCAGTTAGTAGCTTTGCACAGATGTGCCTGGTTACAAACCTCCCCCTTGAGATACACCTCAGAGAAGGCCTACAGCTTAAGTTACCCATAATGCAACACTTCTACCAAGGTGATAATTGGATCAGGCTAACACGTGACCTTAAGCAAAGGGGTTAAGGTCAATCTTCAAGGGGTGTTGGAATTTGCCCCTATTATGGGGTAAATTACTGGTTTTTGGTTTAAGTTGGGGATACACGTGAACTATATCTTTGTTAAATCTTAGTATTGCATTAAATTGACGAAATATACCATGGTGGTACTGCCATAAGATCTAATATATTGCTAAATATGAAACAAAGAAAAAGAAAAGCTAGTGTATAAATGCATTTAAAGACACTGTTGGATCGCTTATGGAATAATGACTATGGTTGTATTATATATTACATGAAGTTTTCAACATAGAATATGCGCATGCAACAAAGTATCCATCTTGTAAAAATAAATTGTTGAACATAAATAATGCATATGCTAATAAACCATCAATGATATGCATATGAATAAGTATTTAAGCTAAGAATGATTCTTATTTGCACTACAATGTCAAACAGACAGGCCGACAGACATTTTTTATTTCATTCGTAATCATTTGATATCTAGAACTATTTGATGGGATGAATACATGGATGAACTATGTAATTATGAATAAGGAGACCCCCCAAAGACAAGTGATTGGAAACCCCTGCATGTACTGATTAAAAGAAAAAAATCATTATAAAAAATTATATATGGTTTACTATACAAAATTGCTGAAAGTTAGTTATTTTAAATGATTAAGTAGAAGTGAAACGAGAAGTTATCGTTGTTAAGGTCATCTACAAACATAACAGTTCTATTGTGACAGTCAGTTGTGTAATTACCAATGAGATAATTTTTCACATACCTGGCAAAACTACTCATGCTGTGGGTGTAGAGTTTGCTCCTGACAATCAATGGACAGTTGTTATACACATCAGAGATTCTATATCTAATGCTCTGTCTTGCAAAAGTATGTTTTAGCTTAGGAATCTGGAAATTACTACTATTTCTTGTTTGAATATTATGATTATCTGAGTGCTTGACAAAAAATGAATAGAAATTTACAGGCAAATTATTATTTTCAAGTTTATTGCAGAATTTGAGGTCATGCAGTGCACATATATATGTAGCTTTGAGGATATTCAATTTATTAAAAATGGCAACCTAAAAAGTCTATGGACTTGAGAGCCCCACGCCAAAAAGCCATAGTTATCATTTTATTAACATGGTGTATATGGTACAAAGTACAGCACACAAATAGAATATTCTCACAAATACAAGTCAAATTCAACAAGTTCTCTCCCACTCCAACTCAATTATATGCAGACTCTGAAATACACCGTGTATGAAGTTATTATGCAAACCCATTATTTTCTGTTATCTATAATATGGTCCTAGAAAATTAATTGCTAACTTGTGGTACAATATAACTGGTGTCTGATGCTATTGTTTGTGCCTGATTACCAACAGCTACAAACTGTATTTAACAAATAAAAACCAAAAAAAATAGATAACTGGTGTCTGATGTTATTATGTAAAGTGTACTTCAATGACAAAAACAACATAATTATTAGGTCACAAAAAATCTCAATATCTCAATTGACATTTATACATCTATGTTTACATGATCCAACCTTATTCAGAACATTTAGGCTTAGTACAATTCAGATTACATATTGATATAGTTGCCTTTCTTCTAAATTATTTTGATCAATCTACTGTCCATTGAATTGGTGAGTGCCTTAACAGTCTGTGGTCTAATTTTTTTGATTTCACTTTGAATGGCATCCCAAAGACCTGCTTTACTCTTGAACTGTCGTCCACCCTTGTATAACTCCTTCTTCAAGAGTGCCCACATGTTCTCAATAGGATTGACATCTGGTGATGAAGCAGGCCATGACATTATTTTCTTTTCAGGGAACCCTTTCTTGGCCAGAAATTGTGCAGTAGCTTTAGAAGCATGAGAGGGAGCATTATCCTGCATAAATATGCAATCCCTCTTGAAAGTTCTGCTCTTGGACTTGTACCAGCGGAAGAAAGTTTCATCAAGGAGCTTGCAGTAGTTTTCACTATTGAGCTTCACACCATCATCAACCTTGAAAGGTCCAATGATCTCACAATCAACAATGCCAGCCCATATCATTATTCCACCACCTCCCTGCTGCCTTCGTAGCCTTGTAGGTGCAGTTTGGTCATGCAGAATCCAACCTTTTGCCCAACCATCAGGACCATCCAATGTCACCCGTGACTCGTCAGTAAAGATAACCTTGCTGAAATCTGTTTTGATGTTCTGCCTGGCCCAAATAAGATGACGTTCCCTGTGGCTGTCATTCAGGGGTGGTTTACAAATAGCTTTCTTCACATCACCCAGTTTTCTGAAAATTCTGCACCTCTTGTCTCGTTTGACATCAGGTAATCCTGCCATTTCAAATATTTCTTGGCTAGTATGAAGTGGATTTTGACCCATAATCAGCCTTAGTGTCCTCAAATCCCTTGCACTAAGGTCCTTGAACCCTTTTCCAACACTTCTTTTCCTTTGCTGGCTGATTTCCTGGACAGTTTTCTTAAGCATAATAGCATCAGACACCAGTTATATTGTTTCTTTGTTTTACTTTGTAAACTACAGTTTGTAGTTGTTGTAAATTAGGCACAAACATGTGCAATGGATTGCCCTAAGTCTTCAAAAGTTAGCAATTTATTTTCTTGGGCCATATTTTAGATAATGGAAAATAATGGGTTTGCATAATAACTTCATACACGGTGTACAAAATACCAAAACTGTCCGTTGCAGCACATGTTATATAGAACAGTTTGGGGTTTTTTGGTAAAACAAAATACACTCAGCAGAGAAAAATCATTGCTGTGGTTTGATATTTTAATGGAGTCTTCTCACAGAACAGCCCTGAATTCAGCAAGACATAAGTCTTTCCTCTCCTTATTCCTTTTCAGACATAGTAGATCATAACTGACTGATTCCATAATATTATTTTCTCTGGGAAATAACAGAAATCAACGGAATATTACATGTCAAATATACATTAAAATGCACTAAAAATACTGCTGCTAGGATGCACTTTGCTTCAGCCAATCAGAGTCCAGGGCGGGAACTTTTTCAGCCAATAGAATTAGAGTATTCCACCTGGTGGAAATACAGGGAACCTTAAGTGAAAATCCACTATTGCATAATGTGTGTATCAGAAGCACATATATAATACCTGATAGCAATTTTATGTAGAGTACTACCTACTTATATTGCACTTTATTTATTTGTAAATATGAACTGTATAATGAAACCAGAAATAAATTTTATGATAGAATATAATCTGTCAATCCAAATTTTCCTGGTTTAAGTTTTCAAGACAAATTGACTTATTTAATGATTAAGGATCAATTGAAAACCAGGAGATTTGTATTTCGATGTTATCAAATTAGGAGAAATATGTTATACAATAATTAGATTTTATTATTATTTTTACACTTCATGTTTACATTATCCGCTTAAGTTCAATTGATTTGTAGTGACAATAAGCCCACTTGGGCTGGGTCCATATATTGTGATTTTCTTTTTTCTTAGTTGTATATATTGGACTTGTCAATAAAGATTTTCTTATCGTATTGTTTCGTATATATCGATCTTGCATGACCCTTGACAGATGATTATATTAATCATGTTAAAATGGGCATTAATAATATATGTTTCAATAAATCTTTCATGTTGTACACTACTTAGCAGCACCTGCCAAAATAAGACATTTCAAGTACCTTGCTTCTCTCTGCAACCAATTTACCAGAAATCGAGCATGAGGCGGCTCCAACCATCCAGAAACCAAATGTCTTCAAGATATGTTCTCGTTCCGCCTCTTTCTGTCTTTCCTTCTTTCAGCAGTTTGCTAAAAAGCCAGAAAAATTGTGTAAGTTTAAGTGGCAAAGGGTAGAACACAAGCAGTAGTCACAAATGTCAGTTTAGACAGGTGAACTCAGCTGTGAAAATCTTTCGCTTCCAATTTCACATCCTGTCTGCACCTGGAGGACTGGGTTTTTGGAGCACATTTGTGCCAGTTATAGATATAAGTTCATGAAGTTGTATCCTCCCAATGGTGGCTTGCTTATTTCAAATTAATTTGTCGTGATCATAATAACGATCAGGTTAAAGTTGATAGAATATTATCTTAGTTATACACTGCCCTCCAAAAGTAAAACTGGAAAGGTCCTGAACAACAGAAAATGGGTCATACTGTTGTTTCCATATCTCATTAATGAGTCGTCATATAATAGTGGATTTTCACGGAAGGTTCTCTGTATTTCCACCAGGTGGCTATGACAGAATACTGCAATTCCATTGGCTGAAAAGATTCCCACTCTTGACTCTGATTGGCTTACGCAAATTGCATCCTAGCAGTATTTTTAGAGCATTTTAGTGTATATTTGACATCTCATCATAAGTCTATTACTGTTATTTCCCAGATGAAATTATATTTATGGAATCAGTTAGTTATGACATACTATATTTGAAAAGCAAAAGTAATAAGAGGAGAGGAAAGACTTATGTCTTACTGAATAAAGGGCTGCTATTACCCAAGAATTATCAGGTGGTGGTAGTTCAAGGCACCTATGAAAACCAAAAAAATTGCTATGTACTAATTAACTCCAGCTTTTATTAATAATTAGGGATCAATGACACTGGAGACTGCTATTTACATAACTTGGGTCTCTATTTTCATCTGTATATCAGAACCTAGAACATATATAGCTCTTGCTGCTTAGTGAGAATGATTGCATTACCACACTAAATTTAACAAAGCAATTAATAAGAAGCTATAAGAGCACACATGAAAAGCACAATTCTTAGATTGAGTCTTTCAATCAATTCTGTTTAATTCAATTTAAGTCTATTTACAATTTTACTTTATTTGTAAGAGCAAATACGCCGTATGGTGTTGCTCACCACACCTACTTTAAAGAAATTAATTTTGACGTATGTTGTTTTTGTAATATGAACTGAATCGTAGTGGTAATAAATTGAATCAAATTTAATTGAATTGAAAGTCAATTAATTAAATTGTTCGCAGTGACATATACTTTGGTACCATTCTTGACTCAATGGTCGTGTCACTGAAATAATCACTCAATCAATCAATCAATTAATCAATGAATGAATGAATCAATCAATATCAATGAATGAATGAATCAATATCAATGAATGAATGAATCAATCAATCAATATCAATCAATCAATCAATCAATCAATATCAATGAATGAATGAATCAATATCAATGAATGAATGAATGAATGAATGAATGAATCAATCAATCAATCAATCAATCAATCAAAACAGCGAGAGAGTTCAAGTTCTGGGGAAGGAGGGAGAGAGTCTCCTTACCTTCTCTTGGAGATGGCACTTGATCCAAAAAACACAAACAGACTATTTCAGCCACATGGGAAAACAGGTAGATTGCTCCCCTCCCCTGGGTGGGCCCTGCTTGGTGCTCTCGCCTTACAGAAAATCTTCATTCAGTGGCAAAGCATTATTTTGTCAAGCAAATCACTGGGCAGATCATTACTGACATTAGGCAGCATTGCACAATGACAAAAAGTACACCCAACTACATTATATTTAAGGTCCAATTTAATGACCAAATTAGCAATTGGTATTATTTGCTTGTTACGAGATATTAGGACCAAATCATCTGAATAATAGGTTTTAGATACCCTACTGATAGAAATCAGTGATATAATGTAAAATATAATGGCATGTGCTTCTTATATCATGTAGTGCAACTTATATGGGGATATAATGGGGTGTGATAAACCAAATATCATTATTATATCAAATCTCATTTTTGCTCTGATATAGATTTCTTCATAATTTACGATGTAAAATACAATAGAATGAGCTTCTTACATTGGAACATAATGGGGTGCTATGAACCAAATAGATCTTTATTATATTAAATCTTGGTATAGATTTCTTCATAACTTTTTATAACGATTTGTCTGAGCATATACTCCCATTTTGTAGTACACCATTCATTTTCTGCTATTATTAGTTTATTTTGATATTCATTCTTTCTTACTCTTTTTTATTTTTTTATTTTCATTTTGTATGCTTATGGCAAATTTAATGTTCTGTTATTGTCATTCTACATACTGACAAAACAAACGGGTGTCTAATAACGTGAATGGCTATTGTAAAACTAGCCCGAAACATCGCTGTCATTTTGCAAGTGCGCCGAAATTATTAAACATGATACAAGTGTGGGGAGTGTTCATAATAATGCAGAAAACAGACCTTTTCTGCAAACCTTTATTCAATCTGCTATGGCTGCATCTTCGCGTAGATTAATGTCAGTTTCTTTGGCTATTTTTAGCTTCTTCGCAATTTTTTTTTCTCACCATTTCTAAGCAATCTTAAATTTACATGCACTGGATTCGTTATTTCAATAGATACATAAAATCACACAGATGTTTGTTCAAAATTGAAATAACTAAATATGGACCTATTTGTCAGTGAAGCGGTTTGTCAGGTTGTCCTGTGTAATGCAATGGATTAAATTATTATTATTATTATTATTTTTTTTTTTTACAAATGTATTGTCTTATATTTGCATCTTTACCTTATGTATGATAAAAGACATTTATAATAATTAATTTCATGTGTAATATTAGTGTTTACTATGGTCAATTTCTGAAGGTAAGCAAATAATCCGTTTGCAGTGGTACCATCCAAAAAATTTGAACGTTGAGCCCTGGATTTTTTTATTTGAATATACTCAGAATATTGTCTAGATGATCGTTTATAAGAATAATATTGGCAGAAAATTCTGGATTTTCCCATATTTCCTTATATAATTTAATATAATTTCAAGTGCCTCTATCTTAAAATGTTGAACGTTGACCCCATCATTTTTTGCACTTAATGTAAACTTTAAGATATAATAACTTTAATAATAATACTTTTCATTTTGGGCCAATCATGCCCCAATCATCTTTAAATTGCCCAATCTCTCTTGACTTGAGTTTCCTAGAATCCTCACCCTTCCATGAACCTGAACATGAGCACCATACCGGAACTGTGAACAAACATCTATTCCCAGAATGCTCTTGTTCTCAGCAATCACTCAGCAAAAAGAGGGCACCACATGTTCTGTAAGGACACCCCAAGGTGCGCGCGCATCTAATTGTTCATTTGTTGACATTAGCTGTCGTTTGTCGGTTCGTCCCTGCACGTGCTGTGAAGCGCCATCTGGTGGAAAGTGTGCTCACTAAAGGGGGTTAAAAGGGTCATGACCCTTACAGATAAGAAAGCTTATAAGACTCCATATGCTGCACTTAAATAACTTTATATCATACACTAGTTAGCAGAGTTGCATATATTAGTATTTATTATTCAAATGTGTAACCTCCCTCAAAAAACTTATGTTATAATATTGTTATCAAATGTTAGTTTCATTAAAAACAGCCCGTCAAATTGAAACTAGACAAAGCTGTCATAGCTGGCTACTCAAAACTGGATCTATCAGTACATATTTTTGATATATTAGAATAATTTCTTACATTTACCAAGGTTTATATTAATCTGGTGATAGATGTAAGCCAATTATTAGCTATAGAAGTGGACAGAAGCAGCTGGCTTTAGCATGTTTAGACCATGGAGACAAGAGCACTCTTGTCTCCATGTTTAGACCACAGCCAGGTACAGGTCGCTACAGACAGCTAGAGTCGACCGTATTTTATGAAACTAACTTTATCTATCTATCATTGTATTTGGCTCTTTGCATATCTGTGTTTCACCAATTTCACCCATATTGTATTGTGACCAAGTTTTTCTTTTGTTGTTTTGCATTATTGTATGATTGTGTTATGTTGGCTGACAGAGCCACTTCCCAGCAGTGGAATTCAATTTCTCTCAACCATCAAGCCTGACTTATGCTGACTGAAATAAAGAATGATCCTGGGTGATTGTCACTGATTGACTCTGATTGACTCAGTGTGTCTGTTAATCGTTTGCACCTTCCACTGCCAAACTGCCTTTTCAGTTGAGAACAGTTCGCAAAAACAGTTCTTAGATCCCCTTTCACTTCTTATTGTCCTTGTGCCTTTTTTACTGTAAGACTTATAAACTGTTGACATATGCTTAAACATATGTTGCCTCAGGTAGATGCCTTGTGGTACCCCTCTGCACATAACTGACATTTCTAACTAGCTGTTGATATGTCTGTGTTTAAGACTACCTGCACATTGTTGACTCTGTGCACAACCCACAAGAGGGAGTTGCCTTCTGTTTCCATGGTAACTAAAGACGCTATTGTTATTTTGAGCTGCTTTGAATGTCAACATTGGTATGGCGGCAGTCAACTGCTCTTCGGGTGTGGCGTTTTGTGTTGTTCATTTTGTAGAAATTTCGAAAATGTCACACTGATATTAAATATTTAAGACGCGGAGGAAATGGCATTTCGATGGGAGACAATACCAAATTTCAGACAGGGCTTATTTCAGAATTAGGTCTACATATCATTGTATAATGCTGTAATTCCTTCCTTCTTTCATTCCTTCATTCCTTCTTTCTTTACTTTGTTTATTCATTCCTTTATTTCTTCGTTCCTTCGTTCACTCGTTCCTTCGTACCATGGACGTATAGCATGTTCTTTGATTCCTTCGTTCATTCCTTCGTTCCTTCATTTGTTCCATCGTTCATTCATTTTTGTTCCTCCGTTCTTTCCTTTGTTTGTTCCTTCTTTCTTTCTTTCCTTCATTTGTTTGTTGTCATTCCTTCCTGTCTTCGATCCTTCCTTCCATCCTTCCTTCCTCCTTGCTTCCCTACTTCCTTCCTTCCCTGCTTCCTTCCTTTATTCCTTTATTCCTTCCTTCAAGCACACCTTACAAACTTGCTGGGGGTAGATATACATGTTCCCCCTCCCAGACGAGATAAGCATGATAAAGTAGGTTGATAAAAAGCACTGATAACCAGGCATGTTATCATTGAGTGATAAGATCATATACCCCTTGATAGCATGTGCATTTACATGTTCTAAACATGTCATCATATTCAGTGCACAGAGCTTGACCTAATTAATCACTTACTTAAACGAGTTAATTGGCACCCCAAGGTGTGTAAGTTTAATGGGGTAATTCAGTTTGATTAATGCTGGAAGCTGTGCCCCACTCGGGATAGGATAGGATAGGATTGGACGGATAGGATAGGATTGGATGGGATAGGATTGGATAGGATGGGATAGGATTATAGGATAGGATAGGTTTAGATAGGATAGGATAGAGGAACTGGAAATACCTGTAACCATGGATAGGATAGGATAGGATTGGATTGGGTAGGATAGGATAAGTTTGGAAGGATAGGATAGGATTGAATAGTATAGGACAGGATAGGATAAGATTGGATAGGATAGGGATAAGTCATCCTAAAATGTAGTTTTTTAAGGAGCTATCTTAAGAAAATGGTTAAGCCTGTATAGCTAGTTTAATACGTATAAATAAATAAATGAATATAGACTGCACTTCCAAAACTTTTCTCATATTCAGCTACCTGGAATCCCACATTTTAGCCAAACTCATCAGCAAACAACTATAATTACTTATGACGACTTCCTTTCCAATTTATTTCACGTTCTGCCTTTTTTAACTCAAGTCTCCCTTTGTGCCCCTCCCTTGGGGTGAGTTCTAACGCCCCTATCTGTTACGTAACCCATCCATAACCCTCATTGGAAGCACGTGGCTAAACATTCGTCGAACGCGATACGTGAACGAGATTTCAACGGGACTTCAGCAGCCAAAACTACCACACAAGTTAGCCTGTAACTTAGTACTAAAATCTTGCCTCACTAATATGACTGGAACACTCTTAGCAGACAGACAGACAGACAAAGACATTTATTTACACAAAGAGACACACATTTCATATACAGACATTGTTTGAAACATACAGAGACAAATAGACAAATAAACAAGTAAAGAAATATTTAAAATGTATTTTTCTCTATACAATTATTATGTTCTCTTTCTTTATTTCTTCAATTCTTTCTTTCTTTTACCGCTGGTGACGTCACCAGGTAGTCATGGCAACAAATAGCGTTGTTTTTTCTTTCTATTTATGCACATACGATTTTCCATCCTGCCTTGACACCCGAGCCCTTCTGATCATGCTTGGAATGTTTTTCAGATCGTTTTCCAAAAACAAGCAACGTGCATAGATTGCATGGAGTGCCCTGGGAGGTGTGCTTGGCCCCATGCTATCTATCTGTCTATCTATCTATCTGTCTGTCTGTCTGTCTATCTGTCTATCTGTCTATCTATATCTATCTCTCTCTCTCTCTCTCTATCTATCTATCTATCTATCTATCAATCAATCAATCAATCAATCAATCGATCTATCTATCTCTCTACCTATATATCTCTCTATCTATCTATCTGTATATCTATTTATCTATCTGTCTATCAATCAATCAATCAATCAATCAATCTCTCAATCTCTCTATCTGTCTATCTATCTATCTATCTATCTATCTATCTCTCTCCCTATCTCTATCTATCTATTGAAGTTGTATCACAATCAATGCTTCGAATATGGCGCCACCAGTAGAACCTCATGCGAACAACATCTTGTGTGACCAGCTTGTAGATTCAAACCCTGTAGGGCTCTCAGAAGCACTGCCAATACCCTAACCACTAGACCACCCATCTCTGCACTAATACCAATGTGCCCCTTTACCCCTTTGCAGCTCTTTCCCCTACTTTTTGTCCATGCTTATCTTGGGGCTGTTGCGCTATTTATCATCTAAGTGACGAACGAACCAAGAATTTTCCTGATTTTTCGTCGGAGGTATTAAGAGATATGTCAGTCGGTCAGATAAAGAGAGGTTGCAGAAGAAGGGATATCATCAAATAAACTCTGTGCTGGGTCTCTAAATAAACTGAAAGGCTAGTATTTGTATACGCACGTTTTTTGGCAGTTGGGCTTGAAGAACCTCCTAGAGTTAAAAGTCCCAAATATCCATGCAGTATACTCCTGAGCCTGAATTTAAAACATTTCAAGGTCAATTTATTATGGTGGCTAAATTTGGTCTGCATAGGTATTAGGTTAAGAATCCTGTACAAAATAAACTGTTGGTCAGCATTTTGAGATATTTTCTCCAGAACACAAATTCTTTTTAATGCCAGCAGTAGTTGTCTATACTCCGGAAAAAGCCTCTTCAAAAGATCAACGGAAGAATACTTTGTTCTTATAGACAGTTCCAATTTTGAATTTTATTATTATTAAGATTACTTTTTTATGTTTTATTTTTGCATTTTCAGTTATTTATTATTAATAAGTCGTACAGAAGTATTATACTTAGAATAACAGATGTTCATATATTGTAAACTGTTTTTCTGATTGAATATAACTTTAAATAAAATATATCTACATACATTCATAAAAAATTAAAACCAAGGTGTCTGCATGGTCAGAGAAGTTTGTTGCATTACTCAACATTTGGCAGTTCTCATCTGCATACCCCAATTATGGAATGATAAATTCTTTGAACATTCCAACCGCGACTGCTTTCAAACACTCCCAATTTTCCTCTTCACGTCCTGTGGCGCCACCTGTGGGCAGAAGGGCAATGACCTTGACTAATAGGGTGTGAGGGGTCAAGGTGACCCCCTGGGTCATCAAGCTGGACCTCATGGGGTATTTGCCCTGAAGCATTTGTAAAGTCTAAAATAGAGCAACCATATGAAGGGTTTTGATTAGCATTAAGGATAAGCCAATTGTATTGTATTGTATAGTATTGTATAGTAATGTATTGTATAGTAATGTATTGTATTTTATTTATATTTTATTGTATTTTATTGTGACATACAGTATCGTAAAGAGTTGATCTGTTCTAAAATTTTGATTTTAATTAGATCAATGCCACATACATCCATTTTAAATTTCTAAACCTCAGATACATTCTCCGTACATGTTTTGAATAATACAATTATTACATTTGTATATACCCAGATAGCATTTCAAATCGGGCCAGTGTCCTTTCTATATCGGCTGCTCTCGGTAAAATATATGATATACTGTTTCAACATCGCCGATATCGTTCCAATGTTGAAATGATTTGGAATGCTATATGATATGGGTAACCTTTTTGATTTAAATAATTGGAGATTTTTCATCAATTAATTGTGAAGGGGCCCTCGATGGAATGGTAGAATTTGAAATAGTATACCTGGAATTATTAGCTATTATTGACACTTTCACAGAAATGTCAGCGTCTCAGGGATGTATAATAATCCGTAATTCAAGACTTTCTTAATTATAACGTGCGGTGTGCATTTGCGGCGTAATTCTGCGCGTGGCAAGACGTCATGGTTTACGTCATAGACTGCGTCAGTGATTGATTTGCATACCGCAGCGTTATGTTAATTAGCAGGCGTACTTTTGACAGTACTCTGATTTAAGTAATAATTATAGTATACAGTTTACGTAAATATATAGTTGACTTTAATATATACTGAATAAACTTATTATTATATTTGAAAAAACAAAAACAACAACAAAAAAAGAAAAGAAAAAAAGAGATATCATTAATTTACCAAGTCACCATAAAAATTCAAATTTGACAGTGGTTTATTTGTATAACAGACACAACTTGCATTTATTGGAAAATTGTAAATAACAATAAAATGTTGGGGGAAAAAAGGACATGTTGAAATTGACAGAAATAAATAAAGAGAAAAATTAACAAATGAAGTCGGTCGTAACCACATATTATGAATCTAATTTATTATTAATTTCTTTACAGGCACTTAATGCGCAGTAACAATGACTCATAACATTTCATAAATTCATTCATGACTGTTCCATATTCCTCCCAGTCCCGAAATAAAAGAGAATCAGAAAAAAATTAATATCCGGGTGGCAAAGGTAGTAATTTCCTAGACTCCTAACCTATCCTACCCCTGGATCCTACCCTCCCCCTAGCGTCCAGTCGAGAATATGAACTGAAATTACAGATAGCATCCGGGCCACTGGAGTTAACCACACTCTACCTGAGATAGGAAATGTTTTTCTTGAGCAGATAAAACACAAAACTGCAGTCGCACTAGCCCCGAGGATAACTACATGTCTGCAATAATATTACAGTAACCCTTAGCCAAAGATGTAGCCATAATGCTATCGGCAGAATCCAGGATACACAAGTGTTGGCAGAGCTGAAATAACAGAATTTATCAGAGATTAACTCAGCACAGTACAGATGAAAGTATAACATTAGCGGGATTGGAAATAAGATTCCCCCTCTTAAAAAAGCTTAAAGTTATTTTTCTCACAATTTTATCCAGAAAACCAGGTATTTGTTGTACTTTTGCAAGGTAGAAATATTCATAAATTTATTATTGATTTACTTCTATACTATCAAATATAAATGGTCATGTCAAGCAATGAATATTTGAAATTCCTCGGTTTTACTCATATGCTGGCATGTGATTTTGGAATGGCCATCATCAAGTTGATTAAATTTTAACTAGAACAGTTTGCAAACATTTTAACAAGACCAAATTATCGTATAATCTGTAGTTGCCTTAACTGCACTCAAAAGCGAAAACTTATGTTTATAGATAGATAGAGATAGATAGATAGATAGATAGATAGTTAGATAGTTAGATAGAATAGATAGAATAGATAGATAGATAGCTAAATAGACAGATATATAGATAGATAGATATAGATATAGATAGATAGATAGATAGATAGTTAGATAGAATAGATAGATAGATAGCTAGATAGACAGATATATAGATAGATAGTTAGATAGAATAGATAGATAGATAGATGGATGGACAGACAGATAGATAAATAGGTAGATAGATAGATAGATAGATAGAGGGTTAAAGCTTTAAATTATTACATGGTAATGGAATTGTGGATTAATACAGCAAAATATATACAAGAGTATACAATAGCTAGAACATGTAAATATATGTACATTAAAAAAAATTGACAATAAGGAAGAAAATCACTTAGCAATCTCAAACCCAGTGATGGAAGAGGATAGATAGATAGATACCAAAAAATTCTTGCAACAACAGAAAAAATAGAAGAAAAAAAAAAAGAAGCTAGACGACTGCGGATCCGAAGAATAAACAGAATAAACCTAAAAGTAGCTTTCCGCTGACCCTAAATTCAACAGTGTTTAAACTTCACAAGTACCTGAATCAGTTCTCTATACATGTCCAGTGACTTAATTGGTTCTGGTGACACTTCCCTTTAAGGCAAATTACTTTTAACCAATATTTACAAACAGCAACTAGGCCACTTGTAGACCACCCATAGTCACTTTTAGACCACCAAGGGATGCTAAAAGACCTCCTAATGCTAATGAAAGACTACCAAGCCCATGGAAGTAGGGTATTAATTTCTATTCAACTCCCAGCCCATTAAAAGGTCAGTATATCTAAGGTATATGAAATTGATAGCACAAGCTAATTACGAAGTGCTAATGGCATGAACCTCCCATATGGCTGCATCAAGCTGTTATTAATTTTGTATATTATATGTTCCACGTTGAAGTTGAAAATGGTATACCTAGGAATATTTATTAAATATTTATAGGGTAAATACATTGTCAGATAGAGCATGGACGTATTAGAGTGTTAAAGTCTCTTTTACGGTCTCTTTTACGTCCACAGATAGAGTGAGAAAATATAATTTTATGGAAACTACGGCATAAAATATAGAGAACTCCAGGATATTTTTTGTATATCTCATCCATTAAATGAATTTTTAAATAATAAATTAATTTAGATAATTGAACGCTGGTCAGCAATCAGTCACGTACAAGTAAGTGTATATGTGTAATAGCAGTAGTTTATTGTAGTAGTAGTAGTTTATTTTAAGGTCCATAAATAATACATAATCGAAATAAAAAATCGAAATAATAAAATTAAAATAAGTTAACCTGACTGAGATGATCTTTCTGTTTTTGCACTTACCAGTAAAACTTTTCTTTTTTAACTCAATAAACTTACCAATACATTTTCCTGTCCTGTGTTGACTTTAACGACGTGTTTGACAATGTTGCATGGAGACTGTTATTGTCATTTAAGAAGAAGTGGAGCCAAATCAGCGTTGACAGTGATAGTGCGTGGATGTCCATAGCCATTAAGATATGAAGTCTTTACACCAATCATTTTGTGGATGACGAAGCTTAAATTTGAGTGGACATGGCATTAGTTCACATATTTGAAACACACTGCCAAGGAAAGTATACCTTTGCACTGAAACCAGAAATTAGTGAGTCAGTCAGTGAGTCAGTCAGTGAGTCAGTCAGCTAGTCAGCTAGTCAGTCAGCGAGTCAGTCAGTGAGTCAGTCAGTGAGTCAGTCAGTGAGTCAGTGAGTCAGTCAGTGAGTCAGTCAGCTAGTCATTTAGTTAGTCAGTCAGTCAGCTAAGCTAGTCATTCAGTCAGCTAGTCATTCAGTCAGTCATCAGTCAGTCAGTCAGTCAACAAAAGCACTTTCTATTATTTCATTCATCCTCACGACTTTCAACCCCAATCTTATTGCAAAGTCACCCACCATCCAATTTGGAACAAGTCTAACATTTTTGTGGTAAATAGTGACCACAGCCTCGCACATACATCATCACTTGACCCGTCTAATGAGTCGTTATCTGACCCTTCTAATGATGAACAGCCACCCGTCGAATGTACAGCGCCCTCTACTGATTTCCCATAATTCTTCCCTTGGGATCTCTGAAATGCTCCAACTATGTCTTGTGGTCAGCCCACGAAAGATAAATGTTTCTTTAAACATATGACAGATAATATAGTTTGCTCCAAAACAGTTGTATGATATATGTTTAGTACATTTGTTAAAATGTTAATGCTGTGTTTCTTTATTGTCTATCTTTCTTTCTGTCTATCTTTCTTTCTTTCTTTTTTTTTCTTTCTTTCTTTTTTCTTTCTTCTTTATTTTGTTCTTTGTTCTTCCGAACTTCTTCGTATCTAAGTTATTTTATTTCCATCTATTTTTTTCTTTCCTTGCTTCTCCCTTTCTTCTTTAAAATCTTTTCCCATGCTAGAAATCTGTAAGTATAGTAAAAAATATAAAGGTATCTAATTCGCCCAAACGCAGTACTGCTAGTAAACTGTAAATACCAACCAATTTGCATTTTATCCAACTTATCCAAGTAGTCAATCTATCAATCTCTCCTGTCTACAGAAACAAGTGAACTTGAGTTTTTCCTGTAACAAACAGACTACAGAGGCAATTTTTCTTGGCAAAATGTCAGCAGTTTTTGGCTTGGACACCAAGTACTTCACTTTCTCTAGATTATTGCTCCTGAAACAACACTTTAGTGGTAAGGTATCTTACTAGTGATTACCTTGTTGTGTACTCTGATTGGCTAGCACCCTCCTACACTGACCAATCAGATTTGAGAACCCCTCAGTGGGGTCACTGCCAGGGGTGCTACAGCACAGCACTAGAACACTTCTACCCTAGCAACCGAGTGGGTACCATAGAAACCGTGCAATGGATGAATAGATGTTTTAATTACATCAACAATATACAAAGATAATTACTGGATTAACAAACAAACTTTAGTTAACGTCACTGGTTAATTACTTATATAGAACTGGAGAATTGTGTGAGTTTATTCACACAAGGAATTGATGTTTGTTTGTGATTTGATGGACACTAGTTGGAAGTATTGAAATATGTTGACATTTTTCATGGAATCAGAAGCTGTGAGCTATGAGGAGCAGGCACATATCAAAATAACAGAAAAATAAGAGAAAAAGAGAGAGAGAGAAGTTCAAATATAGGAAAAACGATATCGCCAATTTCAATAAAAACTTCAAGAAAGTTTATCTCATTATTTCGTGTTTATCACAAAAAAACTTGAACTTCTGAAATCCATATTATTCCAGCTTTGACTGAAAAGAACAAGTACAACATACACAAATTACAAAATGTGAACATATTGACAGATATAAATATATCTAAATATATTGACATTAGTAATTGTTCACACCAAGCTGCTCCATCACAAATAAACTGGATTAATTACACGAAGTTGTTATACATTTTGGAAGCCATCAAACTAAACATTTGGCCTACTACAGTACACTGCTGCTGCTCTCCACAGTAAAAGGGGCTTCAGTTTCACCCCTCAACAGTCTTGTTACCCCTTCACCCCATAAACCGAGGGCGCCAGCTAGGAATATACCCTTTGTGATGGATGATGCAGAAAATACCTGATAAACAGGGACCTGACAAGAGAAGCCAGTGAACTGAAAACAGGTACGTGGCTTATAAGTCATAAATAATAAAACATGCTTGTCCATCTTTCATGCTATCTCTGTACAACTAGTTAGTACATGGTTAGATGGTGGTAAGCAGTTTGTTGAACATGGGCATAAATTGTACAGAGTTTAGTAGATGCTGAGCAGTGGAGTACCAACCACCAATCTCAATCAATGTAAGAGCTGTATTTCTGCAATAGAGTCTTTTCACTGAGCAGCCCTGAATTCAGCAAGACATAAGTCCTTCCACTCCTCTTATTACTCATTTTTCTATTCAGACATAGTAGGTCATTACTAACTGATTTCATAAATATAACTTTCTCTGGGAAATAACAGAAATCCACTAAATGATAAGATGCCAAATATACATTAAAATCCACTAAAAATACTGCTGCTGGGATGCACTTTGCTTCAGCCTATCACAGTCAAGGGCGGAAACTTTTTCAGCCAATAGCATTGCAGTATTCAGAGAACCTTCCGTGAAAATCCATCATCTTTTGCTATTAAGGCCACTTCATTTTAAAAGCTAGCATCGATTCACCATGGACCTATTATAGGGATTTACCACTTATTAGGGTTATCTAGCATGGCTTCAGTTGGGTGGCAGATTACGCTGCCATGTTAAATAATAAAGTTTACCTGTCAGATTACAAGCAGCGGCGCTTTTCTGAACTTTTGTGCTTCTAATGTTACAAGTTGAACTTCATATTTCAGCCTACGTACAGTGGGCTATTTTCATCTATCTTTGTCTGAAATTCATGTCTTTCAGTTGATAACAAATTATTTTCCACTTTATTTTATTGTTTTGCAAATTCAACTCTACATATTTCATCATCCCTCAGTAAAGTGATAAATTTCTAGTAGATTTCCCTGCCCTCCTCTGCCCTCTCTTTCCCCGCCCTCCTCTGCCCTCTCTTTCCCTGCCCTCCTCTCCCTTGGCTGCCCTCCTCTGCCATCCTCTGCCCTCTCTTTCCCTGCCCTCCTCTCCCTTGGCTGCCCTCCTCTCCCCTCTCATTCCCTGCCCAGGCTGCCCTCCTCTTCCCTCTCTTTCCCTGCCCAGGCTGCCCTCCTCTTCCCTCTCTTTCCCTGCCCAGGCTGCCCTCCTCTTCCCTCTCTTTCCCTGCCCAGGCTGCCCTCCTCTTCCCTCTCTTTCCCTGCCCAGGCTGCCCTCCTCTTCCCTCTCTTTCCTGTCCTCTCCCCTCTCTTTCCCTGCCCAGGCTGCCCTCCTCTTCCCTCTCTTTCCTGTCCTCTCCCCTCTCTTTCCCTGCCCAGGCTGCCCTCCTCTTCCCTCTCTTTCCTGTCCTCTCCCCTCTCTTTCCCTGCCCAGGCTGCCCTCCTCTCCCCTCTCTTTCCCTGCCCTCCTCTCCCTTGGCTGCCCTCCTCTCCCCTCTCTTTGCCCTTTGTCTCTCACTTCCTCCCCGATGCGTTACATTTTTGACATGTTGCCATCTCTGCTGTCCACCTGCCATGAAATATAACTGGCCTTGTATCAGCTTGGCGTCTGTGAGCCCAGCCTTTCCGCATCATTGTATGTCAGTGCTTCTAGCTATGTTTTCTGCCCTCAAAAGTTATGTTTTTACCCCAAATATTATGTAATATTTCATAGCACCAACCCTGCTAAATGCCATGCCTCTGGGTAAGCTTTGAGTTCCGATTTCTAGATGAAAACGCAAGATTCGAGGCAGGGTGTTCAGAACGTGTTCAGAATGTTCTTTATGCGTCCTAATGTGTATCTGACAGGAAAGGGACAGGAAGTAGTATATTTCACATCCGGTGTTGAATTCTGTTCCAGACATACCAGCACACACAATGATAAAAAATTAAAGAAAAAGAAAAAATCAAGAAACATATACAGTTCAACTATGTTTATACTGTTGCTTCTCCATTCTGAAGCCTGTGCGCACTTGTGGCATTCTGTGTGGAATGCTTGGTGAACGTTGGAATAAAACCTGGCAATTGACTAAGACCACTATTTGTAAAACCATAAACTTAAATGAAAAACGTTCAACACCTGTCTCTCTATCTATCTATCTATCTACCTATCTATCTATCTATCTATCTATCTATCTATCTATCTATCTATCTATCTAACTCTATCTATCTATCTATCTATCGATCTAACTATATATCTATCTAACTATCTATCTATATTTTTTTGTTAGCTAGTTAGCTAGTTAGCTGGCTAGTTATCTGGCTAGTTAGCTATCCGGCTATCTGGCTATCTGGCTATCTATCTATCTATCTATCTATCTATCTATCTATCTATATATATATATATATATATATATATATATATATATATCTAGTCAGCTAGTTAGCTGGCTAGTTATCATGCTAGCTAGCTATCCGGCTATCTGGCTATCTATCTATCTATCTAACTCTCTATCTATCTATCTATCTATCTACCTATCTATCTATCTATCTATATATATATATATATATATCTAGTCAGCTAGTTAGCTGGCTAGTTATCATGCTAGCTAGCTATCCGGCTATCTGGCTATCTATCTATCTATCTAACTCTCTATCTATCTATCTATCTATCTATCTATCTATCTATCTATCTATATATATATATATATCTAGTCAGCTAGTTAGCTGGCTAGTTATCATGCTAGCTAGCTATCCGGCTATCCGGCTATCTATTTGTCTTGCTGCCTATCTGTCTGCATCATGCCGACCATAAATTACACACAATTTCAATTACATGTCTTATTCCTTTCTTTGCTATGCATGTCATAATATCCTTTGAAAATGACCTCATCATTTACGTCTGTAAACTAGCCAGAAAAAAATTGAAAGTTATTTGGCGACTGGGCTGTTTGGGATTCTTGTGTAATTGTCTATTAGTGCAAGAAAACTGGAATGCCTAGAAATATTAGCTTGGAGCCTAGAAGGTATTGTTTTTCTCAGTTGGAGAAAACAGCGTATGAGCTGGGGTGACTTACACAACTATGAGGTAGGCCTGGGGTAGGTAGGGGTATTTTGTGCTTTGTGAGTTTACATTCTACCCTCTTTTGTGTATCAATAGCAGGTCTTATAGCCCTCTACACGATCTAAACAACACGCTAGGAAAGGGTAACAGATTACAAGTACCATCCACAGATATTGTACACAATGCAAGTGACACCAGCACATACGCTCTCCCATACCTTCCACACAGGTTCCAGGTGTAACACAAGGCCATTTTTTGATCCCAGTTTATCTACATGTTTATGCTTAACCCAGCATAACAATAGCAGAGCTTACATTGTTTGTAATATTTGGTATCAGAAAACAATCTCTGAATCTCTCGCACATACAAGAGTGGGATAAACACAAATAGACAATCACAGGGAATGATGGAGATAAGATGAGATGAGATGAGATGAGATGAGAAGAGATGAGATGAGAAGAGATGAGAAGAGATGAGAAGAGATGAGAAGAGATGAGAAGAGATGAGAAGAGATGAGAAGAGATGAGAAGATAAGTTAAGAAGAAAGAAGAAGCTAAGTTAAGAAGATAAGATAAGATGAGATGAGATAAGCTGAGATGAGATAAGATGAGATAAGATGAGAAGATATGAGATGAGAAGATAAGATAAGTTAAGAAGATAAGTTAAGATGAGATAAGATAAGATGAGATGAGGCAAGATAAGACAAGATAATATGAGACAAGATAAGATGAGATGAGGCAAAATAAGACAAGATAAGATTTTTTTTATTATGTAAAAATACTGTCATTAAATTTATTTTAGACAACACCCGAAGATACCCAGAATAGTTTCTAGTGCAGAATACTTGGGAGTGCGGTGAATAATGAAGCAGAGAACATATTCATCAAAAGTAGCCATTAAGAACAGGTGAAGAGCGTTCAGGTGTACTGCAGGGCAACCCATTGTCAGCAATACTTCGTTGGCAAATGCCAAACTTGTCTTGCCCAATACACACCAACATAATTCATTAACCTTACCTTGCTAGGTCGTGGGAGATTTAGGGCTGTTGGGACCTACAGCATTTCAAGGGTATACTTGCCTGCAAGCCAACATCATATTTATGCTGTTATCATGTTGTGTTTTTTAGTCAAGTTCCACACAATTTCAATTTGTCAAGTTCCACACAATTTCAATTTCATGTCTAATTCCTTTCTTTGCCATGCATGTCATAATATCCTTTGAAAATGAAATGAAATAAAAGCTTCAAATACATGTAGCATTAGGATTATGGATACTTTAGGAAGTTTAAAACTTGACACAAGTGTTATAATTTTAGCCAAAATGAATTTTCAGTAGCACAATTAAGCCCATTGAGCATGTGGAGGAAATGTTGGCTAACAGACAGAAATACAGACAGACAGATAGACAGACAGACAGGCATATTATCAAAGAGAGGTAAATGAGCTGACTGCAGTCAAGTAATAATGGGTTGCACAGTTAAACCAGAAGAAACATTAAATGAAAGAGCAGGATTTAAGTCCGCGTTTTATGACTTTCACAGCTACATAATTTCACGTTAAATAGGCTATTAGTGTCAGTTATGAAATTATGATAAATGTCAGTGAACATTCAGCTAAAATTTCTGCAAAATAATTCACAGTTAACGAAGTTTTTTCTTGATGCATTTTGACACTTAGCCTTCAGTCAGATAGTTAACGAGTGCAGAAATGTTTCAGCCAGATTTTCCAACTGATACTAAGTCATAAACTTTGTTTCATAAACTGTCGTTTATGAGCAGTTATGCATCTGCATTCAAGTTTCCTATCATTTGCACTGAATTGCAAGAATAAAAAAAAAATCTTTGCTAAAATCATAGCTTGAAATACTATAATTTCCAAGGTAGAATCGTGGCATTTATTAAATAATCATATATTAATTGAAAATTATTCCCACCTATTTGTCACGGAATTACTTTAATACACATAATAATTAGTAAACCTTATCATCTCATCATTACGTCTGCCATATGAGCTATTAAATATATGTGGCAGGGGCCTAACAAGGTTATAAGGTTGGACAATACAACACAATACAATACAATGCAATACAATGCAACACAATACAATACATGTACAATAAATGTACAATACAATAAAATACAATACAACACAATACAATACAATGCAATACAATGCAACACAATACAATACATGTACACTAAATGTACAATACAATAAAATACAATACAACACAATACAATACAATGCAATACAATGCAATACAATACAATACATGTACAATAAATGTACAATACAATAAAATACAATACAACACAATACAGTACAATACAACAAAAGAAAATACAATACATGAACAATACACAATACAACACCATACAACACAATACACACAATACAACACAGTAAACACAATACAATACAATTCAATACAGTACAATACAATATAATACATTACAATACAGTACCATACAGTACCATACAGTACCATACAGTACAATACAATATATGTACAATACATGTGCAATACAATACAATGCAATACAACACAATTCAATACAGTACACTACAATGCAATACAAAACAATGCAATACAACACAATTCAATACAGTACACTACACTACAATACAATGCAATACAACACAATTCAATACAGTACACTACAATGCAATGCAATACAATGCAATACAACACAATTCAATAGAGTATACTACAATGCAATACAATACAATACAATGCAATACAACACAATTCAATACAGTACAATGCAATACAATACAATGCAATACAGTACACTACAATGCAATACAATATAATTCAATACAGTACACTACAATGCAATACAACACAATTCAATACAGTACACTACAATACAATACATGTACAATACAATACAATACAATACAATTCAATAAGTACATTACAATGCAATACAATTAATTATTATGTATTAGATATTGTGAAGTGCTCTTATGGCAAGCCCCTGGATCACATTACAACAATTTCGTATCGTCTGCCTCTCTGTATTTTTTCCATGGACGTATGATTTTTTTCCTATCCCACAAAACATCCAACGACCACAAATTACTTGCGGAGTGGCCCACTTGTATGTTTTTGTAATCATACGGCAGTTCTGAACCTTCCAAATGAATAACACGAGTGAGCCATCCTTTAGATCTTTATCCTAAGTAATAACACAACATGGTCTGCCTAGAAATATATTGGCTATATACCCCCCACAGCCTACCCCACACATGCAGCACCAATTAAAAAGCATGTTTTGCAGGGAGGGTCTGTTTTGTTTTATTAGAGCCATACTTAAGTACAAGTTGTACTGTTCTTAATACTTTGGGATGCTGCTCTGCTAAACATGGCAAACATCAAGAGGATATCAGTCACACATGGCCTTTATTATTACAAACAAGACAGGCATTGGTAGAAGATGAAATAAAGCGCGTTATAGCGGGGGGTCCAACTAATATGGTGAAATCAAAGAAATTGGCATGTAGCTTTTGCAGTAAATGATTTATTTATATAACCATGTAAATACCGTAGAGACTCAGTATATATTAAACCCAGCCCAGGTGCATAATTTACATGGCTATGCATGGTGAGATCACTGCTGACTGCAGACTGCAGTCCTTAGTCTCAACTTGGACTACCCCTGTTTAGTCCACGGTCTCTATAGATGATAGCGGGACAACAAAAGCTGGACATACTTACCATGGAGTCACTATAGAGACTCCATGCTTTTACTCAGTGTCTATGATGAGGCAAGTAAAAGATCCCACTCATGGGGTAAATGTGTAACACGACTCCTCCTCTCTCTCGCCTCATCAATCAACCCTCGATAGCGGCAAGAACTTGCCTTAGAGGACTGCACTTTCTATCTATCTATCTATCTATCTATCTATCTATCTATCTATCTTCTCAAGTGGGATAAATGATAGTATGACACCCACATAATCATGAAGTGTATGTCTTGAGCTTTGTCTGTGACAGTCTGTCTATCCCTTATGTTTGTCTAGCTGTCTGTCTGACTGTCTGTCTGATAATGGACGTAAAAGCTGTACGTCCATGGTCTGATCTATCTCCCTGTTTGACCCAACCATGGACGTAAAAGCCCCAACACTCTACTGAGTCTACTCCCCATCTCTAGCCCCCACTTTTTCACGATATCTCTTTTACTTTTTGCAGTGCCACCCAACCACACACTCCATCCGCTTGGAGGTCAGTTGCTATCAACATATTTGTGCTGGGTCTTCATCTTTTGATGTAAGAGCATTCTAGGTGTACTACGTACGATATTAGATATAGGTCAAGCTCCTAGGTTACCCCAACCTAAATGTTTTAGTGGTGTCTGTCAAAACTGGACCCTCCCAATACTACGTCTGTCTTGCTAGATAATAAATGTCAGCCATGGGGTATTTTGAGCTTGACCAGGTCAGTTTTAATTACCCTTCTACCTTAGCTGTGAGGTTTTCCAATTACAAGGGCTTTTAACCAAGTTATTTTGTTAATGAAAAGCATCCATAGTGGTTTTGGAACAAGTACAAAAAACTGAATCAATTTTGTAGTGATTATATCAGTTTGATCAGCTGTAGCTCTAGCCATGACTTAGAAGTAAAACTTGAATGTTGAGCTTGCGGTTGTCTCAACAGTGACCACTGCTTGACCAGAGGGCGTACGTATATCATCTTTGCAACGTTGTGTTTATTCTTTACAGACATTATTGTTCTGTAGTTTATGATGAATATGACGCGTGTGAACTCATTTACTCATGTATTTACCCACTAGCTTACTTACCTACTTACTTACTCTACTTTCTTACTTTTTTACTAACTTACTTATTTGCTGCCTTACTTGCTGCCTTGCCGACTTACTTACTTACTTATGCTGTTACACTGTTATAATTTTACACATGTTCTGGGCCATTTACGGCTAATTTAGCCATATTACATTGAACATGGAAGTTTCACCTGTGTAGGTCTATTTGAGCTATTTCCTCATTGCTTCCCTTCCTAGTAGTTCCTACCGTACCTGACGTTGCAAAGGCATCAAACAGGGAGGTCCTGTACATCCTCACCTGTCTTATGCACAAAACAGATTAAGTCTGTTGGCAATTTTCGGCCAATATATTCCAAGTGAACTACAAGAACATTTGAGAGGCCTTCAACACATGTGTCTACAATATGTCTCTCCAGCCTCACAATTTACATCTAGGCAGGTACGAACCGTGATGTAAATGTGGTTTACATCACTGCACAAGGGGTATACATCTCTAGTTATCACACCCAGTACCAGGCATCTATCATAGGGGGTTAAGTATTTTGCATTATACCAGCTCCTGTAATTACTTGTCAAGAGGACGTTTGTGCTGTTCATCAAAACATTTTGTAAGAAAGCCAACCATGAACCATATTTGTTTGTTTGTTTGTAAGCTTATTTACCAGAAGAAGCATATATATGCTTATCGAGCTGGTACAAATTATAGATATAGAATTTACAACAATACATTGTGATATTGAGATAATAATTACATTAAATTATGATGAAACAGAGTTGAATAAAGTAATTTTATTTCTATAAAATGGTAGTTAAAAGCCAAATTTGATGATTTGGAATAATATCTGGAAATATTTTTAAAATTACGATTGTTGATAAATTATGTATATAAGATAATTCTTTATTGTTCTACTCAAAATGTAGGTGACTCAGTTGGTTGATACGACCACCTCTAATTAAAGACAGTATTTTACCTACTCCATACTACATTGTAAGTAACTCTATGGTTGAACTATGGAATTTGTCTCTAATATTGCCAATAATAAAGAGATGCTATTCCAAATGAACACTTTATTGTCTCCAGCTTCCCAAGGTATCATTGATTGCTGGATATTTGTGTTGTAATTTGCTGGAACACATATAAAATAGTGGAACCTAGATTTAAAGCCAATTCCACGTAAAGGCCTCATTGTACATGATCCTGTGTACTCATAGTGTATAGTATAGAACTTGCACTATGTTGGATCCCTCGGGATTTGGCCTTTAAGGAATTCAACCCCCGAATTCTCACATTTCTAGTTCCTGGAGTAATGTATCGAACCCCGCTGTTAGAACACAGGGGAGAGAGACTTTTAGACTGCACAAGAAACAGAAACTGGTTACTCTTGCTTAGCTCATTTATTTTGAATTATTTGATATTCTATTTCTTATATTCACAGTGGTCTTGGCTAGTCCGACAAACTGCCTCAAGATGAGATCGACGTGCTTGCACATGACAGCAATGTTTCGGTCTAAGGTTTGGCTATTATCATATTGTAAGAATTATGGAATAACAGGGTTAAGGTCACCAGACTTAAGGTTTAGTGCTATATTGTATTGGCATTAAATTTGACGGATCCACACAGTCACACCAAAAGGTTTGGGAAACACCCTCAGAATGACGTCACTGTGACGTCACTGTGACTTAGTTGCAGCATGGACGTCCATGGTTGCAGTTTACTTTTTTCTATCCACTACACACACCATATATGTATTGGAGTCTAAAAGAAATGTGCACAACACGAGTAAGTGAATTAGCTAAAGTTTTTAGTTTCTTTGTAACCACTATACAGTGTATACACATGGATGTATAAGACATAGCTCAAAACTGAGACAAAGTGCAGATTTGTCAGACCATTTGTTTGGCCTCTTTTTGTGTTGACAACTTGGCATAAAATGAGAAGGAACTTGTAGTGTCTCTTTCTTTCAAAGAAGGGCCCAGTCACGCATTTATTGATGCTGAAAGCAAAAACACAGAGACATTGACAGACATATGCCAGACGCTCCATGATCTGGTGCACGTAAACTTTTACAACTTGTTGCCTTAGTGTTACAATATTTATTGCAAAATAACCAAGGATCATACATCACAAATTCGTATCTATACCGATCTGGCTATCTAGCTATCTGGCTATCTGCTATCTATCTATCTAGCTGTCTGTCTATCTATCTATCTATTTATCTATCCATCTATCTATCTAGCTATCTGGCTATCTGGCTATCTAGCTATCTAGCTTTCTATCTAACTTTCTATCTATCTATCTATCTATCTATTTATCTATCTATCTATCTGGCTATCTGGCTATCTGGCTACCTAGCTTTCTATCTAGCTGTCTGTCTATCTATCTATCTATCTATCTATCTGGCTACCTGGCTATCTATCTGGCTATCTGGCTATCTAGCTATCGAGCTTTCTAGCTTTCTATCTAGCTTTCCATCTAGCTTTCTATCTATCTCTCTATCTCTTTATCTGAAGGCCCACACTTGTGTTCTCTTCAGATGTCGTAGACGCACCATTTCTAATCACGTAACCTATCTAAATATGCACACGTGGTCTCCACGTGGGAGGCGTCATATCAAAATCACGTTGTTTCTTGTTCAAACAACGTACCAGGCGAGAAAACAGGAGATTAAGTGATTAAGGAAGATCGAAGCACGTGGAAAAACAAAACATTCCAAATGTCACCCGGATGTAAACAAACTGGTCAGAGGTCAAGACTTTACCCGCTAAGTAGGTCAACTGGGGTCAAGGTCAAAGCATTTGTTGCATATTTAGCACACGACTTAATACAAAGTGACGGAGTGTGATAAACATTCACTATTTATTCTTCATAATACAGTAGGGTATGAAAACACCCGACCATCACCCAGGAAACGTACGTAGCTGGAGTGCCAACCATATGTTTATGTGTCAAACAAATATAAGGCAAGTTTTTGCCGCTAGCGGGGGTTGATTGATGAGGTGAGAATTGAGGTGTTACACATTTACCCCATAGCTTGGGTTTTTTACTTGCCTCAGCATATAGACACCAAGTACAAGGGACCGCCAATTTAACGTCTCATTTGTCAAATATCGTGCGATTCTTGTCTGAAAGCAATCACAGTAAGGGAATCCATATAACTCTACTGCCTGGAAATAGGATCTGTGATGGCAGCGCGTTTTATTCATTTACAAATGATTTAGGAGAGATGTTTGTTTAGTCTTGGGGTGGGGTATTTCAAAGGGCAACACGTGAACTGACCATGTGTTGGGAGTTCGTCCTAACAAGATAGATGGCACAACTTGTGTTTAGACAAACAATTAATCAAATCGACAGTTGCTTTAGGCTGGCTGCTTTCTTGCATGCCATTTGCTTGTTTTTATTTTTGACTGATTGTTCTTTGAAGCCAAGAGCTACTTATCACTTAAGATTAAGCAGTTGTGACACAGAAATATGTGGTTATGGGAAAAGTATGTAAATAACATATATCCATGATATATCTAGAGGGAATTTAAGTTTGTCTTTGACTGCATCCATGCAGCTGCCTGTATCCATAACAGACATATATATCTGTATAGAGTATATCATATATAATGAAACCAATTAAAAGTCACTTTATTGGCCAATATGAGTTCCACTGTTCTAGGATAAATTGCTATTCTTGCAAAAATAATTAGAGTTAAAGTTATCTCCTCCCTTTGCTCAATATATTTTATGCACTGATGTCCAACATGGATTGATTTCATATCTGCACTGGTTCAACGCCCTCCTTTTTCCCCATTCATAAGCAACAGCAAACAGGGTGCCTTACCTCAATTTTTTTGTTACTAGGCATCCTTGCCAATTTTTATTAGCCTATATCATGTTTATACCTTCTTTTTTTTGTTGAAATCATGTATATGTATGTCCTATGGCGAAAAATAAATTATCTATCTATCTATCTAATTTATTGTAGTAGATATCTACATGCAATAATTTTGACGTAAGCTGCATGCGTATGGTGAGCATAATAATTATACTTATAAAGCTAATCAATGAAACATAATATTACAAATATTGACAAAATTTAATGTCAGCTAGACTCTCTAATAGTGGAATGCTATAGTTTACAAATTAAAGGCAGTTTAGTATTAACTGTTTAGACAAGTGACAACCAGCTCATTGAGGAGAAAAGTAACAGAGCCTACAGGGGGCACAACGACTGTAGCACATAAAAAGACAATAAGATGACGTCACTACACTATTGTTACACGGATGACGTCATCAAACAATACTTATCCGCTACGATCGTAGTGTCCTCTGGTGGTAATTTTTCTCCCCATTGCTTTGATAAATATTATTTTGTCCACATTAAAAACATTGATATAGATACCTATGAAGAAAATTTATTGATGCTCATTTTGACAGCATAGGTATGTCTAGTTGTCTCCTGTTTGTCTCCTTCACTTACAAACCAATTTCCTTAGAAATCTGAAAAACCACATTTTGATAAGACCACTCAAAGCGGAATGTTTCTTCTAAATTTCAAGAGTTTACACAGAAAGTTTTTGGGGTAACTCTTCTGACAAGTCTGATAGACGCCCAATTGCCACTTGAGAAACTTCACTCAAGTAAATCACTAAACTGACAGCTGAGAGGTTTACTTACATTTCAAACTTCCAGTTTTTTTCTTAGGTATAATAATTCAGGTTGCATGTCATTCTCTGTCTTAGTCTGTCTATCACCCTTGGCTAATATTTCTGCTTGTCTGTCTTCCCACTTTGTATACCATTGCTTATATTTTCGTGTACTTCACTCATGTTCCTATAGACGTTTTATCTGTAACTCCATGGTATAATCTTGAACATATAGAACCAGAAAACTGGTTAATTAAAGCTATCATTATGGTTATAGTATATAGGTTCATATCCCATGGCTTGAAGAAAAAATAAATACTTATTCAGAAATACTTAAAACAATTAAAAGTTTTACTAAGAAATTACAGCTGTAACAAACAGAAACTTTATTTACTTAAAGTTCAAAAGACGTTTAAACAGTTGTTATTAATTTTTTTTTTAACTTTAATTGGACAAATTTTATAAGCATTTGTATAAATAATTAAATTTGTCAAAAAGAGTAATTTCGTATACCTCAAGTAACTCTTTTTAGTAGTCTGTCTATCTAGAATTTCCATGTCCAGACATTTCCGATGGAAACTTTAGTACTAAATAGTGGACAACGTCTTTTCTTAACAGTGCATCATAAAATATCGATGTAATTTATTCTTTTATTTGTTAAAAATTTACAATATCAGAAAAAAAGTTCTTGAATTACGTCACGCTGGTCATTAAGGCCATCACGTGATTCTAAACCATGTTGTTTTAAGTTGGTAGACATTTTTACTAAGAAAAAGCCGCCTTAAGAGAAAATTTACTAGAAATAACATACTTAAGACCTTTTAACTGCAAAAGAGCAGGCAGTAGTTGTCTGGTCTGGAATGAATGACCATCTTGAAATTGACTTGGAACCACTTGAGGAGAAATGGACCAGGTTCCCTCTTCCCTCTGTCAGTTTGAAGTTCTGGGCAACTTCTGAGAGTTTGCAAACTTCCGGATGAGCTTCTAAGGGCTGGGGTAGGACTGCAGCTTCTGGTAGTGTGAAATACCTTACAATAGAGTCTTTTCACTGAGCAGCCCTGAATTCAGCAAGACATAAGTCTTTCTTCCACTCTTATAACTCATTTTGCTTTTCAGACATAATAGATCATAACTAACAGATTCCACAAATATAATTTTCTCAGGGAAATAATAGAAATCGATTGAACGATAAGATGTCAAATATACATTAAAATGCACTAAAAATACTGCGCTAGGATGCACTTCGCTTCAGCCAATCAGAGTCAAGGGCGGGAGCTTTTTCAGCCAATAGAATTGCAGTATTCTGTCTTAGCCACCTGGTGGAAGACAGAGAACCTTTTATGAAAATCCACTATTACGAGTACTTCAATATTAAGACTACTTTAGTCTCCCAGGTATAAGACTCTTGGTTGAGGGGGTTCGATATACGGATATTAAATTGTACAGATGTGCATTGCTAGCTTTGATATACAGCCAGATCTAGCTGCCAGACACCGACATAATGATGAGATGAGTGAGATGACGAAATTGAGGAGATGAAATGATAAGAAGTAAATAGAAAAATAAAATTCCAAATTCAGTATATTTTAGACAGTTCCATGAAAATTTATGTTTTGAAGTTAAACCAATTCCAGGACAGTCAGTAGTGGATTTAAGGGAGGGGGGTTTAAACTCCCCCGCCTGGCCTAGTACATTTTAATAAAAAAAAAAATTCAGCGGTTCCCGCAATACATTTAAATTTATCCCCCCCCCTTCTGAAAAATTTTCTGGATCCGACCCTGTCAGTAGATGTTGAAACTTCAGAAGATAAGTGGATATCAATCTCATGACCAGGATGAATTTGATGATAGACTTCAGACTGTTCTTATGCGAACCATGACTATTTGTTATTCTATACCAGCCAATACAGATATTGAATTCAGTCTCATTGTCTCACCAGGCATGAAATATTTTTACAATATTAGAAGCCTGAAGTTATAATTGGTTAAAACTCAGACTAACATATTCACCAAATCATGCCAGCGCCATACACCATCTTTCCCTTCAAAACTGACACGCGACCTGGGCATTTGGAGCCCCCTGGTGTTAAAGGGCCTTAGTTATTGGATATTCTCACCAGGGGGCCCCACTCACTTTTCTCAAAAGCAAAAAAGTTGAATCTAGCTTTGCAGAAAAATTACCCCGAAGTCCAAGGCACCCTATGCTGTCTACACGGGCGCAAATGAGAAATGCAGGGTTTTTGTTAAACACTTTATTTTTTCTTCTTGTTTGCAATATCTATACTGCAAAATGAGATTTCATTTTAAACTTAGTGTCACTATATAATGCGTTGTAATACATAGTTTGTATTACAATAAATTATATAATAGTGACATTAATTACAAACAAATATGTTCTGGAAATGGGACAACACAACCAATATTGGATGGAAAAACATAAGTTTTACCTGCAATTTTAAATAAAAATGTGCAATACGTATTTGTGGCAAAACATTGAAATATAGAGTTTCTGGAAAGACACGTGAATATGATCATATGCTAAATAGACATTTTCGAAAAAGCTTATCACGATTTAATCCTTTGGGATTCTGCGTATTTTCTTGATTAGAAGTCTCTGTCTTGTGTGATAAACTAGCGAGATGCTCTTTTTCACCTGGAACTCGAATGCAACCTTTTATGATATTCCTAACAAAGTAATCTTCGACAGAGGAAATTAAACGTGCATATGGAATTGTAGGACTTCATTTAGCCTGCTGAATTGAGGATTTAATTATACAGATGGAAATGTTTGGTGTAATTTTGTCTGGCATGGCCCGAAACAATGTGATCCCTGTGACATACCAACATCCCAACAATGATGAAGCTTTGTGCCCAGTAATTAATTAACAATTAATTAAGATATTCATTAGGGTCTGTGCTATAATGGCATTTTCTTCGTCAGTGTAAACTAAGGCTGTACACCTTTATATTTTTAATGATACTATACGTATCACGATACAGTTAAACCGATACGATACGTATCATGATACGTATCATGATACGTATCGCTAAGTTGTATCAATGGGAGAATTAAAGAAAGCCTGCAGTAAAAGACAATTAACAATGAAATATCATGAACAAATCTATATGCAATAATTCCAGTCTCTTGTTTAATGTCATTGCAAATAAATCGGGCTGATATTTTTCTTCAAAAACACTGGATCAATACCCGTATCATTATCCTTGTACCGGTACAATCAGTATATCGAGAACCGGTGTACAGCCCTAGTGTATAAATTTTTCTATGATTGTGGTCAAGTGGTCAAGACATTGACCAGTTCCCTGGAATGTCATAGGTTGGCACATTTTATATAAGGAATTTGTACGAATAAAGAATTATGCATTATATAGTAAGACTTTATGGAACTTTTTTTCACAACATGCATGTGAATGATTTTTTAACCAATATACTGGGATCAATTAGTGAGTTTACAATTCATATCACAAGTTATACATATTCATATGGCCAACGGACCATTGTTCAAAGGTCGTATGCAAACAGGTCATGAGGTCATGCATTAAATGGGGCAAAGGTCATGGATTTAACACGTGTACAACAGGTGGGTACCCAAAGGGGTTCATCTAGTTACCCTCCAGACTTTTGAAGGGGTGTTCTAGCTAATTAGAAATACCCATAAAACCCCGCGGCTTATTTCCATAAGGCTCAGTGTGTAATTTGAGGATTTGGGGTGAATTCATGTCACATGCAAAATTGAAAAGTGTTCAGTAAGAATATCATGTTAAATTAATGATATATCCCCCTCAACGTAGTAGTCCATGCCTCAATGGATTTATCAACTTCAGTGTGATGCTCCTACCATGGAGTCTCTAGTGACTCCATGCTCCTACACGGCCAAATGTGCTACGTGCGTTTTCCATGCGTTTGGATAAAGACATGGAAAACGCATGGTTTTAACCTCATTTTAATTTGGCAAAAACCATGCGTTTTCCATGCGTTTATCCTTCTCATGGAAATGCACATGGCACATTTGGCCATGTATGTAAGTATAATAGAGGGTTTTCACCGAAGGTTCTAGATATTGCCACCAGGGGGCTACGACAGAATACTGCAATTCTATTGGCTGAAAAAGTTACCGCCCTTGACTGCGATTGGCTGAAGCAAAGTGCATCCTAGCAGCTGTATTTTTAGTGCATTTTAATGTATATTTCACATTGTATCATTTAGATGATTTTTGTTATTTCCCTGAGAAAATTATACTTATGGAATCTGTTTGTTATGATCTTCGATGTCTAAAAAGCAAAAAGAGTAATACAAGGAAATGACTTATATCTTGTTGAATTTAGGGCTGCTTAGTGAAAAAGACTCCATGTGGACATAGTCCTAGTAGAGCTGATTGGGGACTTGACGACTGGACATGTGTGTCCATGTACACGTAAAATGTAGAACGCCCACTTCAGACCATCCATGATTCAGACCAGTGTCACACATAATTTACATTATACAGCAGGGTTTGAGATTAACGTGCATTTCTGAATGAAATTCTGAAAATACAGAAATTATTCAGATGTGTTTTTTTACGCATTGCTACCAGCATTAACTACCAGCATAAGTGAACCATGGAGACATTAGTAAACCATGGCAGCGTCTATCCATGGCCTTCTATGGTAGTCCGACAAACTGCCTATCGGCGTGCTTACAAATGACAGTAGTATTTCGGTCTAACCCACAGACTATGGAGCCACCAGTTCTGGTGGCTCAATGATCCAGACAGTCAAGGAACTCGGACTAATACTTTTTGAACGAATCGTTGACACCAGGCAATCTTTATGTCTCATTATGTTGAACTTATTCAGACAATGATGCTGTTTCAATAAGTATCTCTAAAACGTCCATGATTATGCCACGGATGTATAACATACATCCATGATTATACCATGGAGTCACCAGAGGATTATACCAAATTAATTTGACTCTGGTTTGAATTTGCCACATCTTTACCGAGCAGACCTCCCACTTTGGCTGAATACATTCATGATTATACCATGGAGTCACTAGAGACTCCATGATTATACCTAGGATAGTCCAAAGAGTATACTAATTATTTTGACTCTGGTTTGAATTTGCCACATCTTTACCGAGCAGACCTCCCACTTTGGCCGAATGTTCTTGGTGCCCTCTTCAAATATATTGCCCTTCTGTCACTCAGGGCATTTGTGGGGGCATTAGGGTGATCAGAACAGCAGGGTGATCATCACCCATGTTTGTCACACCCCATTGGGTGCATGGGGTCAATAAGGACACATGGGGGTAAAATGCTTGCTCATCAGTCACCTGGCAGTATAGTGCAGACTGAAGTTTTAGCATGGCCGAACTATGGGTCACTTAGAACTAGGCTGTTTAAAAAGTGCAGGAGTCATCATTCCCAAGAGTAAAGTTTACACCCTTGATAGCGTGCTGCTTATATGTAGTCCGACAAACTGCCTGCTTGCAAATGACAGCAATGTTTCGGTCTAGTTGATATGTTGCCGAAACTGGGCAATATTTATCATATTATAAAGCTAAACTTTAAGGTACCCTCCAGGATATATCATATATCATATATGTACATGTATATGTATACAACACCTTGGATCTCTGTTCATCCAAGACATCACAAAAGGTAATAGTCTCGACTCAGATTTCCTTGACAATTAATCTTGTCTTATTAAGACCATCTTTATTTTAGACCTAAGAAAATTGTTTGATATACTGAAACTAGCTAAGATCACAAAGTGGTACATGGAGAAACAGCAAGACAAATTAACGATAATTTGCCAGGGACTTTTGATATGCAATATAGAAAATGCAGTATATAAAGATGAAAAAGGAAATTGCCAACAGGTAGATGACTAATTCTGTGTGTAACATCAAGAGCTTCAAAGACTGTTGCAGCTGTATATAGCTGTCAGGTAGACCACACAAAGTTGGTCTCTCCAAAGTGCTCATTTTGGAAAATATTATCACTACTGGAAAAACACTAACCCAGCCAAGGGCCATACCACACACTGTCCCAAGAGATAAACCCATTCAAACGATTTTGAACACTTCAGATCCTCAACCCGGAGTTCAAATCTCTCAAACCAAAAGTATTGAGCTCCAGGCAAGCCGCCTATAGTAGGATCAAGCCTTTACAATGCTCTGGCTTATCCTGGCCTGCAGACTCAACTTCCATCAGACCCACCTGTGGTGCTTTACAAGCTGATGCTAATAGTCTAGTATCTTATCATGTTAGACAGACAAACAGATGAGTCCAGACAGACCATAGACCTATAGAGTATAGA